>CAWUFW010017736.1:0-249643 GCA_963921515.1 Calotriton arnoldi | reverse complement strand
GCCAACGGGCTAGCGACCGCGAAGGAGCCTCGTGACGCCGCACGTGGATCTGGCTTAAAGGACACTCGTGGAGTGGGGGCCAGTGATCTTCGGTGCAGTTGGTGCTGGAGGCTAGGGCTACTCAGAGCCCAAAGCACGACTTCTTGGGAGACCCAGAAGAGGATGCACTTGCAAATGTGCTCGGTGTCCAGGGTCACGGTCTCAAGTCACCCACGATAGCCACGGGCCTCAGCTTTGCTGGGGACTCAGGGTAGCCTCGGGAAGTCTGAGAATCCACCTCTGGTGATGCGATGACTTCGGCGTCCGACGGGAGCTTCAGAAATGCGAACCGGACAGATGCTTCTTTGGTGCCTGCCAAGCAGGGAGTCACTCCTTGACCCCAAGGGAGATTCTTCTGTCCTCTAATCATGAGTAGAGTGTCGAAGGTCCAGGATTCAGTTTCAGAGTTTCGTCCAGGGATAATCTAAAGTCCTAAGGACTGGGTTCCTACCTTTATACTAAAGATAGGGGTTGGACTACTCTGTGGCCCCACCTATGGGTGGAGTCAGGGCAGAGGGTGGCTACACCCCTTTCCCTTTGTCCAGTTCGCGCCAAAGCAGGGGCTGCAAGCCCTGATCCGGTTTGAACTGGGGTATGCCTAGGGACACCAAATGTGCCCCCAGTGCAGGACTTCAAAGCACCCGAAAGTGCTCCCGCCCAGCCCCAATACACATTATCCTGTCTGGGGAGGTGGTCACACCTCCCTGGGACAGGAAACCTATTGTCCAGGCCTCCCTGCCGGAGTTTCGTCCAGCAGCAGGAGGCCAGACTCGTGTCTGTGGCAGCAGCATCCATTTTGTGATGCCAGGGCTCTGGAAAGAAGTTACCGGACTAGTCAGAGTTAACATGTCTTTCCCTCTAGAAAGGTGGAAGATGTTTGACACCAAACACGACATGTTTAGGTGCAGCCATTCCAAAGTTAGCATTTTACCGCGAGGATATAATGCGCTTAAGAGTATATGATCAGGCTGCACTACAACCAGCATCAGAGATGGTCTCCGAACGCTGCAGAGGGGCCCTGCTCATGCAGGGGCACCCTCTCACATAGGAACCATGCACTCTGCCTTTGGGATTGATAAGGCCTGCCTTAGGAGTGACTTATAGGTTTATATGTGTGTATGTATTTAGTGATATAGGTAACCTATATCACAGTAAAGGGTGCATGCACCACCTTACCCAGGCTGCAGTAGCAGACCTGTGGTGTCAGTTTGGATGGCCTTCCAGGGGTGGCATAATACATGCTGCAGCCCCTGGCAGGCCTCTGAGGTACCTATGCCCTTGGTACATAGTATACCATATACTAGGGACTTATAAGGGCACTCCAGATCCCAATCAGTGATGTGCCTAAGGCACATGGAAACCATTTTAGAGAGGAAGCAGCTAGGCTGGGGTTCTGATTAGCAGGGCCCCAGCCAGACTAATGTCGAAAAACAGTGAAGCATCAGCAAAAAGTGGGGGTACCCATGTGAAGCAGATCCTACTCTCCTACACAACCCCCCAAACGTAGGGACATTAAACTAACCTTGCCCAGTTAAGTCTTCATGTTCTAAGTGGAAATACCTAGAGAGTCCATCTGCATTCGCATGGTTACTCCCAGGTCTATGTTCCACTGTAAAGTCCATCCCCTGTAGGGAAATGGACCACCTAAGCAGTTTGGGGTTTTCACCCTTCATTTGTTTTAGCCATAAGAGGGGCTTATGGTCTGTCTGAACCAGGAAGTGTGTACCAAACAAGTATGGCCTCAACTTCTTCAGAGCCCAGACCACAGCAAAGGCCTCCTCTCTATGGCTGACCAACGTTTCTCTCTAGGGCTCAGCCTTCTGCTAATGAAAGCTACTGGCTGATCCTGACCTTCTTCATTCAATTGTGACAGTACAGCCCCTACCCCCAATTCAGATGCATCAGTTTGAACAATGAACTTCTTGGAGTAATCAGGACTCTGTAGAATGGGAGCAGTGCACATGGCCTGCTTCAGGTCATCAAATGCCTTTTGACAGCTAACTGTCCACTGAACCTTTTTGGGCATTTTCTTAGAAGTTAAGTCATTCAGGGGTGTCACTATTGATCCATACCCCTTGACAAATCTCCTATAGTACCCAGTCAGGCCTAAGAAGGCTCTCACCTGAGTCTGGGTAGTGGGAGCAGTCCAGTCCATGATGGTCTGGATCTTGCTCTGCAAAGGTTGAACCTGGCCTCCACCCACAAGGTGGCCCAGGTACACAACCTGACTCTGCCCTATCTGGCACTTAGTGGCCTTGATAGTCAGGCCTGCCTTTTGCAGGGCCTGTAAAACATTCCTGAGGTGGAGCAGGTGATCCTCCCAGGTGGAGCTAAAGACAGCAATATCATCTAGATATGCTGCACTATAGGCTTCAGACCTGTGAGAACTGTATTCACCAGCCTCTGGAAAGTGGCAGGTGCATTCTTCAGACCAAAGGGCATTACCACAAATTGATAATGCCCACTAGGGGTTGAGAATGCTGTTTTGGGCTTTGCAGTATCAGCTAGTCTGATCTGCCAGTAGCCAGCTGTTAGGTCAAATGTGCTGAGATATTTGGCAGAGGCCAAAGTATCTATGAGCTCATCTGCCCTGGGTATTGGATGGGCATCAGTCCTAGTGACTGCATTGAGACCCTGTAGTCCACACAAAACCTCATCTCTCTTTTTCCACCACTGGTGTGAGGTTTTGGTACAAGGACCACTGGACTAGCCCAAGGGCTATCTGAGGGTTCAATAACTCCCAATTCCAACATTTTCTGGACTTCAGTCCTGATACAGTCCCTGACATGGTCAGGTTGCCTATAAATCTTGTTTTTAATAGGCAGACTGTCCCCAGTGTCCACTTCATGAGTGCACCAGGTGGTCAGACTGGGTGTCAGTGAAAACATATGTCTAAACTGATTGAGGACTTGCCTGCAATCAGTTTGTTGCTGGGTAGTGAGGCTGCCTGCCAAGGCTACACCATCAACTGACCCATCGTCAGGGTTCTGTGAGAGCAGGTCAGGGAGTGGGTCACTCTCTTCCAACTGCCCTTCATCAGTAGCCATGAGGAAGCCCATGTCTGCCCTGTCCACATATGGTTTTAACCTGTTGACATGGAGAACCCTGTGGGGACTCCTGGGTGTTCCTAGGTCTACTAAGTAAGTGACCTCACCCTTCTGCTCAACAATAGTGTGGGGTCCACTCCATTTATCTTGGAGAGCTGCTGGGGCCACTGGCTCCAACACCCACACCTTCTGTCCTGGCTGGTAAACAGTCAGAACAGCCTTTTGGTCATGCCAGGCCTTTTGAAGTTCCTGGCTAGCCTCAAGGTTTTTGGTTGCCTTTTTCATGTACTCAGCCATCCTGGAGCGGAGACCAAGTACATAGTCCACTATATCTTGCTTTGGGGGCTTGAGAGGTAACTCCCATCCTTCCTTCACCAAGCACAGTGGACCCCTCACAGGGTGGCCAAACAGAAGTTCAAAAGGGCTGTAACCAACCCCCTTCTGAGGCACCTCCCTATATGCGAATAAAAGGCAGGGCAAGAGTATGTCCCATCTACGCCTAAGCTTTTCTGGGAGCCCTTTAATCATGCCCTTCAAGGTTTTGTTGAATCTCTCAACTAAACCATTGCATTGTGGGTGATAGGGTGTGGTGAACTTATAAGTCACTCCACACTCCTTCCACATTTCTTTTAAGTACCCAGACATGAAGTTAGCACCCCTGTCTGAGACTACCTCCTTAGGAAAGCCCACTCTTGAGAAAATTCCCAGGAGGGCCCTTGCCACCACAGGTGCTGTAGTGGTCCTGAGGGGAATAGCTTCTGGGTACCTGGTGGCATGATCCACTACCACCAGGATAAACCTGTGCCCAGAGGCTGTTTGGGGATCCATGGGACCAACAATGTCAATCCCTACCCTTTCAAAGGGCACCCCCACCACAGGTAGTGGTATCAGGGGGCCTTTGTAGTGCCACCTGCCTTGCCACTGGCTTGGCAGGTTACACAGGAGCGACAAAACTCCTTGCTGTCTTCAGACATGTGGGGCCAGTGAAAGTGAGGGACAATTCTGTCCCAAGTCTTGTTCTGGCCCAGGTGACCTGCTAAGGGAATATCATGGGCTAGGGTCAATAGGAAGCCCCTGAACTTCAGAGGTATTACCAACCTCCTGGTAGCACCAGGCTTGGGGTCTCTACTCTCTGAGTACAGGAGTCCATCATCCCAATACACTGTATGGGGACCACTAGCTTTCCCAGCAGCCTCAGCAGCAGCTTGCTGTCTGAGGGGTTCAAGGGAGGGGCAGCTCTGCTGCTCCTGGCTCAGATCTGCCCTAGAAGGTCCCCTGTCCCCAAGAACTCAACCTGGTCAGGTTCAAGTTCCTCTGGGACAGTTCCTTCTTCAGGGCTGAGATCATCCCCCTCAAGGGACTGATCTTCCTCCTGAGCCAAGGGGGAAGGCACTGCCTTAACCCTACTACTCCTCCTCTTGGAAGGCACTTGGTCCATTCTTCCAGAATCCAAGGCCTGTTCAGTGCTAGACATTTTGGCTTGTGACCTGGTCACAGCAAACACATCTGCAGGGATCCCCAGCATTTCTGCATGGGTCCTGAGCTCCACTTCTGCCCAAGCAGAAGTCTCTAAGTCATTGCCAAGCAAGCATTCGACTGGTAGGTTTGCACTCACCACAACCTTCTTAAGGCCAGTTACCCCTCCCCAGGAGAAGTTAACAACTGCCAGAGTATGGTCTGTTCTGACATTGCTAGCATTGGTCACTTGGTACATCTCACCAAGTATAACTTGCCCAGGATTCACAAGGTCTTGTGTCACCATTGTGACACTTGCCCCTGTGTCCCTAAATGCCAAAGCCTCACGTCCATTGATTAAAGGCTGTTGTCTGTACTTGCCCAGATTACTGGGACTCACAGTGGAGGTCACATCCATGCCTCCATCACAGACTAACACAGCCTGAGTCAGTTCTCTGACTAGGTCAGAGCCCAACTCAGTTCCCAGGGTGAACCCTACTAAACCCTTGGCTGGAGCACTCCCACCAACTGTACTAGGGGAACAGGTGCCTTAGGGGCATTGGTGGGTGCTGGACTGGAGTCTTTGGACTTGGTGCAATCACTGGTCCAGTGGGTCTTTTGCTTACAGACCTTGCACCATGGTTTTCTTTGGCCTTTCCCTTTGGTAGACTGTGAATCCCCACCAGAAGAAGATTTTTGGGGGCCTGATGAAGACTTTTGATCTTTACCCTTCTCCCCACCCTTGTCAGAGTTCTTAGCATCTTGCTTCTTGGTTTCCCCACCTTGGTTCTGTACCTTCTGCTTCACCCTGGTTCTGACCCATTTGTCTGCCTTCTTTCCCAATTCTTGGGGAGAGGTCGGATCAGAGTCTACCAGGTATTGATGCAACAGCTGATTTTGACAGTTATTAAGAATCTGCTCCCTCATTATCAGATTGTACAATCCTGAGAAGTCACACACCTTACTGCCCATCAACCAGCCTTCCAGAGCCTTGGCAGAACAATCCACATGGTCTACCCAGTCTGGAGTCTGTGCTTTTGGGTATCTCTGAACTTCAACCTGTACTGTTCAGTGGTTAGGCCAAACCCATCAATAAGAGCACTCTTCAAGACCTTGTAATTATCAGCATCCTCCTCTCTAACAGTGAGGAGCTTATCTCTACCTTTGTCAGCAAAGGAGAGCCACAAGATTGCTGCCCACTGCTCCTGAGGGACCTTCTGTACCTTACAGGCCCTCTCTAGAGCAGTTATCCACTTGTGGATGTCATCCCCATTCTGATAGGGAGGGACAATCTTGCTCAGGTTCCTATGGTCATAGGACCTTTCCCTATCTCTAGGGATCTGGCTGCCACCATGGGACTCTAGTCCCAACTTTCTTTTCTCTCTAAAGAGATCTAGGGACTCCCTGTCTAAGGCTACTTGCTTCCTTCTGAGTTCAAGCTGAGCTTCCTCATATTGAATCAGCCTCTTTCTTCTCTCATGAGAGGATTCCCTCCTATGAGATGAGACAGAGCTCCCTATTGAGGTGCCAGAGTGGTTAGACTCCTGAGAAGAAGATCTAGACCTTCTGGGCACACTCACAATCCTTCCTGGGGGACAAAGAGGGCATTATTCTGATCCTCCTCTTCCTCTTCAGGGGTTGGATTATCCAGGTCAGGGCCATTGTCGCCCTCCTGGCCAGTTTCAGAGGGGGCTGGGGTACTGGTACCCCTATCCTCAACCTCATCATCTGCCCCACCCTCAGCTCCTACCCCTTCAGTCCCTACAGGGCTTACTAAGGTCATAAGCCACCAACACTCCTTGAGGTGTTGGGTGGTGGGACTTTGGCCTGTCCTTATTTTTCTCAAGTTGCATAAAGCTCTCAATTCCAAGAATGGGAGTGTATCATACTTGGAGGGTGGAAGCTCAATGGCTTCCTGCAAGGATTCTTTGGATCCTGCCCTTAAAGACATTACTAGTGTGGTGTGGTGTATGCACTACCTACTCTAGTGTGGCCTACTAAACTCTCTTGAGTTGTAGAAAGGGTTGTGCTATCCCTTAACACACAACTCTAAGTTCAGTAGAACTTACTGTATTCTAAGCTTAAATTATATGTACCTTAGGTACCTTTAGTGGTTTTCAGTTGATCAATTCAATTGAGATTCTCTGGTAAAACAATAGCAAGCTGGAATCCCACACGCTGCACACCAATGTGAGAAGTTGGCCTGGTATATGCTGTCCACTAATTATAGTGGGCACCTTGCACCAGTCCAAACAACCCCTTATTGGAGATAGGTTAAAGACAACCTTATTGAAAGCTATCCTAGTGGTAGCTATGGAGAGCAGCCTTCAGGCTAAGTCTTGAAGGAATGTAAAGCAGCTTGTTTTACCAGTCTATAATCTCTTGAGTGATCAAATGAAAGAGCACCACACCAGGTATATATTCAAAATATATGTATTTATTGCTAAACACACCCCTCTAGTCTCTTTATGAGGCTAGAGTTCAAAGTACATAAGTTAGAAGTTATTTAAACACAGTAATAGCACAAATACACGTTTGGGCCCTAGGGGCGTACCAAACCATATACCAATAAAGTGGTATAAGAACCACGACTGAACTAGACACTAGGCCTAGAGCCTCTAGAAGTGCTTGGACCACAAGGAACCACCCAAGGTAGTGACACAGGGGACCCACGGGAGACGCGTGCAGTGTAAATACACAACCGCGATACGCCGTTGACTTCTATGGAGAAAGTCGTGATCGGGAAATTAGAGAAAAGGGACACTTAAAAGAGGACTTGGACCAAACCCTTTGAGATCTAGGACTTTGAAGAGTCTCTACCCACGGAGCACCGGAGTACTCGTGTTACCTCACCCAGGAAGCCGGGTGCATAGGTGCCTTTCGGGGTCGGGTTTCGTCGTCGATTCGAATGGCGATCTGCTGCAAAGTGCTGCTGGTGACCAAGAGAAAAGTGTCCGGGTGGATCCAAGAGTGGATCGGAGTTCTGAAGAACCTGAAAGCAGAGGGGACAGAGTCTGGGTCACTAGCCAGTGACCAGGAAGGCGATGGACAGATGCCCACCGATGTCGAGTGCTTCAGGTGCGTTGACGGTCGTCTTGACTCTTCAGCCACGAGGTCCAGGAGGCATTGTCGGTAACCAGAAGCAGGATTCGGGCTGGGACACAATGTTTGTCGAGTGCTGAGGTGTCGGCGACCGGATTGGACCCAACAAGCCTTGGCAACGGCAAGTCTCGTTGAAGATGTAGATCGTCGATGGTGCAAACCAGCAAGGTCTGGGGAACTCACCCAGCAAGGGTAAGTGAGGGCAGGCCTGGAGTAACCAGGATGCCAAGTAAGAAAAAGATTGGCCTTTGTTAAGGGCTACTAGCCAACGGGCTAGCGACCGCGAAGGAGCCTCGTGACGCCGCACGTGGATCTGGCTTACAGGACCCTCGTGGAGTGGGGGCCAGTGATCTTCAGTGCAGTTGGTGCTGGAGGCTAGGGCTACTCGGAGCCCAAAGCACGACTTCTTGGGAGACCCAGAAGAGGATGCACTTGCAAATGTGCTTGGTGTCCAGGGGTCACGGTCTCAAGTCACCCACGATAGCCACGGGCCTCAGCTTTGCTGGGGACTCAGGGTAGCCTCGGGAAGTCTGAGAATCCACCTCTGGTGATGCGATGACTTCGGCGTCCGACGGGAGCTTCAGAAATGCGAACCGGACAGATGCTTCTTTGGTGCCTGCCAAGCAGGGGAGTCACTCCTTGACCCCAAGGGAGATTCTTCTGTCCTCTAATCGTGAGTAGAGCGTCGAAGGTCCAGGATTCAGTTTCAGAGTTTCGTCCAGGGATAATCTAAAGTCCTAAGGACTGGGTTCCTATCTTTATACTAAAGATAGGGGTTGGACTACTCTGTGGCCCCACCTATGGGTGGGTCAGGGCAGAGGGGTGGCTACACCCCTTTCCCTTTGTCCAGTTCATGCCAAAGCAGGGGCTGCAAGCCCCTGATCCGGTTTGAACTGGGGTATGCACAGGGACACCAAATGTGCCCCCAGTGCAGGACTTCAAAGCACCCGAAAGTGCTCCCGCCCAGCCCCAATACACATTATCCTGTCTGGGGAGGTGGTCACACCTCCCTGGGACAGGAAACCTATTGTCCAGGCCTCCCCTGCCGGAGTTTCGTCCAGCAGCAGGAGGCCAGACTCGTGTCTGTGGCAGCAGCATCCATTTTGTGATGCCAGGGCTCTGGAAAGAAGTTACCGGACTAGTCAGAGTTAACATGTCTTTCCCTCTAGAAGGGTGGAATGCTACCCCGCCGCCAGGATTGGCGGGGGGTAGTATTCCAAGATGTTTGACACCAAACACGACATGTTTAGGTGCAGCCATTCCAAAGTTAGCATTTTACCGCGAGGATATAATGCGCTTAAGAGTATATGGTCAGGCTGCACTACAAACAGCATCAGAGATGGTCTCCGAACGCTGCAGAGGGGCCCTGCTCATGCAGGGGCACCCTCTCACATAGGAACCATGCACTCTGCCTTTGGGATTGATAAGGCCTGCCTTAGGAGTGACTTATAGGTTTATATGTGTGTATGTATTTAGTGATATAGGTAACCTATATCACAGTAAGGAGTGCATGCACCACCTTACCCAGGCTGCAGTAGCAGACCTGTGGTGTCAGTTTGGATGGCCTTCCAGGGGTGGCATAATACATGCTGCAGCCCCTGGCAGGCCTCTGAGGTACCTATGCCCTTGGTACATAGTATACCATATACTAGGGACTTATAAGGGCACTCCAGATCCCAATCAGTGATGTGCCTAAGGCACATGGAAACCATTTTAGAGAGGAAGCAGCTAGGCTGGGGTTCTGATTAGGAGGGCCCCAGCCAGACTAATGTCGAAAAACAGTGAAGCATCAGCAAAAAGTGGGGGTACCCATGTGAAGCAGATCCTACTCTCCTACAGTTCACATTTGATTGTAGCACTGCATGTGTTAATGCCTGAGTCATTGTACAAGTACATGGATAGTGACTGGATACTTACAGTGCTGCAAGTTGACAGCATGGTGAATTTATAAGTGCTTGGATTTTGGCGCAGTGATTAGATAAGGACATGGTACTGGCTGGATGGTTGGAGGAGTGCACGGAGAGTGACAGTGTGATTGCTGGACTGCATGGGTACTACTTGGGTAATTGGAGGAGTGAATCAGTAGTGTGGAGGTGCTTAGAGGACTCCATGGATAGTGCACATTTCATTGTAGCACTGCATGTGTTAATGCCTGAGTCATTGTACAAGTACATGGATAGTGACTGGATACTTAGAGTGCTGCACGTTGACAGCATGGTGAATTTATAAGTGCTTGGGTTTTGGCGCAGTGATTAGATAAGGACATGGTACTGGCTGGATGATTGGAGAACTGCACGGAGAGTGACAGTGTGATTGCTGGACTGCATGGGTACTACTTGGGTAATTGGAGGAGTGAATCAGTAGTGTGAAGGTGGTTAGGGGACTGCATGGATAGTGCACATTTGATTGTAGCACTGCATGTGTTAATGCCTGAGTCATTGTACAAGTACATGGATAGTGACTGGATACTTAGAGTGCTGCAAGTTGACAGCATGGTGAATTTATAAGTGCTTGGGTTTTGGCGCAGTGATTAGATAAGCACATGGTACTGGCTGGATGATCGGAGGAGTGCACGGAGAGTGACAGTGTGATTGCTGGACTGCATGGGTACTACCTGGGGAATTCAAGGAGCGAATGAGAAGTGTGGAGGTGGTTAGAGGACTGCATGGATAGTGCACATGTGATTGTAGCACTGCATGTGTTTATGCCTGAGTCATTGTACAAGTACATGGATAGTGACTGGATACTTAGAGTGCTGCAAGTTGACAGCATGGTGAATTTATAAGTGCTTGGGTTTTGGCGGAGTGATTAGATAAGGACATGGTACTGGCTGGATGATTGGAGTAGTGCACGGAGAGTGACAGTGTGATTACTGGACTGCATGGGTACTACCTGGGGAATTCAAGGAGTGAATGAGAAGTGTGGAGGTGGTTAGAGGACTGCATGGATAGTGCACATTTGATTGTAGCACTGCATGTGTTAATGCCTGAGTCATTGTACAAGTACATGGATAGTGAGTGGATACTTAGAGTGCTGCAAGTTGACAGTATGATGAATTTATAAGTGCTTGGGTTTTGGCGCAGTGATTACATAAGGACATGGTACTGGCTGGATGATTGGAGGAGTGGAATGAGAGTGACAGTGTGATTGCTGGACTGCATGGGTACTACCTGGGTAATTGGAGGAGTGAATCAGTAGTGTGTAGGTGGTTAGGGCACTGCATGGATAGTGCACATTTGATTGTAGCACTGCATGTGTTAATGCCTGAGTCATTGTACAAGTACATGGATAGTGACTGGATACTTAGAGTGCTGCAAGTTGACAGCATGGTGAATTTATAAGTGCTTGGATTTTGGCGCAGTGATTAGATAAGGACATGGTACTGGCTGGATGATTGGAGGAGTGGACTGAGAGTGACAGTGTGATTCCTGGACTGCATGGGTACTACCTGGGTAATTGGAGGAGTGAATCAGTAGTGTGTAGGTGGTTAGGGGACTGCATGCATAGTGCACATTTGATTGTAGCACTGCATGTGTTAATGCCTGAGTCATTGTACAACTACATGGATAGTGACTGGATACTTAGAGTGCTGCAAGTTGACAGCATGGTGAATTTATAAGTGCTTGGGTTTTGGCGCAGTGATTAGATAAGGACATGGTACTGGCTGGATGATTGGAGGAGTGGACGGAGAGTGACAGTGTGATTGCTGGACTGAGTCATGCTTGAATCCGTCTGCCACTTTTGGTGCTCGAAATGCCTGCAGCTGCTCCTGGAGCGGCTGCTGGTGACTCCCCGTGATCTGTCCCTGGCCTGGAACTGATCCTGGGGTAGTTTGGGTTGTCACCATGCCACCCTGACCTTACTCCCCTTGCTGCCCTGATGTAATCTGCACCAAGCCAGCTGGGAACCCCACTGCCGTCAAGGGCTGATGACCCCTGCCCCCGCTGAATTGCGAACTTGATAGCCCATTGCTGCGCTGTGGTAGCTGCCCCCCAGCCTGCATGGCGGAAACTGGAAAAACAGTGCCTGACTGCTGGCTAGGCCCCACCTGTGTAAACTGTGGTCCTGCCGTTCGCAATTGCTGTTGTAGTGTCTGTCCTCCACTTGCCTGTTGCTGCATGGGACCTACCCAAGTATGGTGCTGCCCCCGCCCCCCAAAGGGGACTGCTGACCCGGCCCAATTCCTGCTCCTTGATGCTGGGACCCCCCCACCATTCCATTCCCTGCATAGGTGATCCCGGGTTGAATCGGCACCTGTCCCACCTGCTGTTGTGGGAAGCTTGCCAATAGTTGTTGACCCAATCCGGATTGAGCATTTGCCAAAGAATGTGCCTGTGTGTTGTTTGACTGCCAACCCTGCCCTGATAGTGGTGTGCTCCACTGCTGTACACCACCCCCTGCCCCAGCTAACCCTAAACCGTAACCTGCTTTGGACCCCATCTGTTCCATCCATTCATTCGCCTCTCTTTGATCCCAAGACATCGAGGGTGACTCCTCCATGCGTTGGTGGAAGTCTAAATCATATTGCAGCCACCCCATGCCTCCATAGCGCCTGAACCTGTCCAGGATAGCTTGGTTGTACCTACTCAATGACTGACCTTGGTCCGGAAATTTCTCTAAAATTATGGCTGCCAGCAATGCAAATGCGTCCAACCAGTTGGTAATATTCTCCTCGGTGTACAATATAAATACAAAGACCTGTTCATCAAAGGCTCCTCGTCTTGAGGATAATTATATAAGTGGAGGAGGGGATTCCATCACTCTTTTTCCCATAAATACTCCTCACTTTCACCAGAGGTAGTGTCCTCCCACTTTACTGCCTACATTTTCTTTAAAAAGCTTTTACATATGACAGTCACTACACCTCCGTACCCCCTAAACATATAGGGATGTACCTTTGATAATATATCAAAAAAAGGTTACATCAATCTATGTGTGAACCTTAAGAAAAAAATGTGAAAGGACAAGATGGCACCTCACGTGCGCACCACCAATAGAGCTTGCTGATTGGTACTCACCAGCTATGCCCACTTATCTCATCATTGGTAGCCATCATGCCTTAAATAATAAACATGTGTCCCAAAAATTAGTGCGAAAAATAACAATGTGATGTGTGTATCACAACTACCACAAAAACAAGACCCCGTGAAAGTAAAATTGAAATAAGTAGCTTTATTATTCACTTATGCACCTATTCAAATATAAAACCCGGCTGCATTTATGCAGACCACTTCGTACTAGGCCGACATGTTTCATTGCCAACACTGCTTTAAGGCAATTTAATCAGGGCAGTAGGGTCATCAATCACCAATCATAGACACTGGTGTTGTTCTGTATAGTGACTGTCAAATGCAAAAAGAGACACAGCCTGGTTACTAAAACAAGTTTAGGGAGAAGTTAAGCAATATCAAAAAAAGACAAGTGAGAATAGCCCTGCATGGGGCACTATTGACCGAATATTTAAGAGCAGGAACAGCCCCCGTCAGTCTGTCGGTACGGATTGAACCTAGAATTTTTTTAGAAGATAAGAAATTCCGAATCGATTGGAGTTACATAGCAAATAAATGTACCCGCGACTGGTTAATCCTGATTATTAACACCGCAAAAAGGTTGAGCGAGGAGTTGTTGAAGGAAATTTTGGAGTTGGAGGAGAGCATTAAGAGAGATACCACCCTCACGGATACCAAAGAACAATTGCTGAAGATCCAAGAGGACCTTAGTGATTATAGGAACTATATGGTTAACCAAAAATAAGAGGCCTGAAGCGTAACCTTGAACGGTTCTCACACGAATGGGCTTTCCATCCCAGTTCTATCCTTCTAACACCATGATGGGCCCTGAAGTTGTAGTGTTCAAAAGTAAGGATTTGGAAGACATTACAGCACTTGAACAAAGTAACAGACATCAGAAATTTAACAACATGAGTCAGGACGACTGGCGGGCAGTCAGTAGTCTACAGAACAACCAGTTGCTCACAATAAAATCAGCAGATAAGGGGGGGGTGGGGCAGTGGTTGTTATGAACTCTACAGACTACGATGCAGAGGTGTTGAGATTGTTGGGGGCACGTAATAATTATCGACCTCTTATTCGTGACCCAGTGAATGAACTTCAAGACATCATTAAAGAGATGGTAGGAATAGCTAAAGAGAAGAAATGGATTACTGTGAAAGAAGCCGAGATTCTGATTAACAATAAGCCCAGAACTCCGGCATTCTATATCCTGCCAAAAATACATAAACCTCAGCGTCCTCCTCCCGGCCGACCCATTGTGTCGGGGATTCAATCGGTTTTAGAACCGTTATCTCAGTTTGCTGACTTCTTCCTTAGAGAATCAGTGGTGAACCAACGATCATTCAACCAGGACACCACAGATGTCTTAAATATTTTGGAGGACACCCACTTTGACTCTTCATGTGAATTTTTGGTAACAATTGACATAGAGTCACTTTATACCTGTATACCCCAAGATGCCGCGCTGGTGGCAGCAGCGCGTGCCTTGGGTGAACAGGAGTGTTTCTATGATACACCACAGTCCTTCATATTGCAGTGCATTGAACTGGCACTAACTCGTAACTATTTTAGTTATAAAGATAATTTGTATCTACAAACCACAGGGACATCTATGGGCGCAACTTTTGCGCCCAGTCTGGCCTGCATCTATGTAGGCCAGTTTGAGGAGCACTGCATTTACCATCAGTCTAATCCCTTCCAGAGGAATCTCCGCCTCTGGAAGCGGTACATAGACGATGTGTTATGTATCTGGTCTGGTGGAGAGGAGGCTCTACTTGAGTTTCTTAACTGGTTAAATGGTCAAGATGCCAGTTTACGATTTACATGGACTTACAGTAGTCAGAAAGTGGTGTACCTCGACTTGGATATTACTGTGGAAAATAACACACTATGTACTGGTGTGCATCAGAAACTGACTGACAAGAACTCTCTCTTGCACTACCAGTCATACCACCCGAGGGCACTTCGAGATAACCTTCCGGTAGGTCAGTTATTGCGTACCGCAGGAACTGCTCCACAACTACGTCATATCTTGAACAATCGGAAGGGTTATGTGAGAAATTCAGGCAGAGGAGTTATCCTCGCAAGATTGTTAATCAGGCTAGAAAAAGAGCGCTTAACACCCCTTTGCAGTGCATTGCTGGAAAAAAATGTAAGGGCTAAGGATGACTGCCTGCCAGTTGTGATGACTTTTGATCCACTGGCGACTCAGATTCGTCAGTTGATACGGAAACATTGGGCCTTATTATCTACGACTGATTTTAAAATGCCACCCCGAGATTTGCTTTTAAACGGTCAAGTAACCTCAAGGACAAACTGGTACATTCCCGGGCTAAACCACACCAGAAAGAAACCACTATCCCTCCTGGACATTACCCTTGTGGTATATGTTAAGTGTGTAATGTTACAAAGAAGACTCTTAGTGTGGAATTGAGCTCTGGAAAAGTAAGGCACTTGACTCAATTCAGTAACTGTAATACGATGAATGTCGTTTACAGGTTGACGTGTCAGTGTGGACTACACTATATAGGGCTCACCACACGAAAAATCAAAGTTAGAGTGCAGGAACACTTGAGCACTATCAAAGCGGGGAAATTGTCCACCAAACTGGTACAGCACTGTAATGAATACAAGCACTCCTTTACGTGGGTTTTGTTAGAAAAAGTGGTAGGGGACCCACACAGTATAGACAGGGTCTTGGCCACTAAAGAGGCACGTTGGATTTTTCAAGAAAAATGTGATCAGATCGGATTAAATGATTTTATTGAGTGGAATAAAATCAGAGGCTAAACATCATGTATCAGGCAGTTGGCCTATGTTTGAAACTTTCTGTCGGTGTCCGAGAAGGTGGTACCTTGATTTAACCAGTCCTTACAAGTGTTTGTTAATTACTGTGATTTGGAGGAAATTCCAAGAACACTGCAAGTGACTGTGAAAAAAGAAAGACTTGATGTAACTCTTTTATTGAGGGAGAATGGTTTAGTTTCCCCATTATAAAATGGCCCCCAAGGTAGTTGATAGGTCACGTGATATGTTGACCACGTTATGCGGTGATTTTATTACAGCATTGGTAAATTGAGAGCGAGGGACGAGTAGACGCGCTCTTGGTTAAAAAAGGTGGTAAGGATATGAGAGGAGAGATCGTTACCAGAGATAAGTGGTACCGATATGTAGCGGACGTGTGCCCGGAGTTCCATAAACACTTGGGTCGGGTCAGACCTAGTCTAAGATGGCCCCCACGGTGTGAGAGTAGTCACGTGATATGTTGACTGCGCCGGATGTGTTTTTAAACCGAAGCGCCTGTCCGCTGGGAGCGAGGGATGAGAGAACGCGCTCCGTGTTGAGAAGGCGGTAAGGCTGCCAGGGGTTCACCCCGGGGTTGAAGTGAGTAACTGTGAGTATCAGGCTCGTCAGTAATGTTGAAGACAGCCTTAAATTATAGGTGATGTTAAATTTACGGATTGAATATCTCTTAATACGATACCTGTCTGTGGCGGCGAAGTTAAATGGATATAAAAAATATAGAGGTAGGCACCGCCATGATCGCAAAATGTTTTTGTTTGAATAATTTTATGTTTTCATTGTTTCCAGACCTTTTACTACAGTAGAGTACACGCCCACAAGAGGGACTCACGTTTGGAGTAACCCTCATTGTTACGAAGTGGAGAGCTGGTACGAGTGACTTGGGCTCCCACATGGTAATGATAGTGTGTGTATTGAGTAATGATGTGTGTTTAATTCTGGAGAGGAGAAACTTGGTTTAGTAACCAGGCTGTGTCTCTTTTTGCATTTGACAGTCACTATACAGAACAACACCAGTGTCTATGATTGGTGATTGATGACCCTACTGCCCTGACGAAATTGCCTTAAAGCAGTGTTGTCAATGAAACATGTCGGCCTAGTATGAAGTGGTCTGCATAAATGCAGCCGGTTTTAAATTTGAATTGGTGCACAAGTGAATAATAAAGCTGGTAATTGTGCTACTTATTTCAATTTTACTTTCACGGGGTCTTGTTTTTGTGGTAGTTGTGATACACACATCACATTGTTATTTATCGCACTAATTTTTGGGACACATCTTTATTATTTAGGGCAAGATGGCTACCAATGATGAGATAAGTGGGCATAGCTGGTGAGTACCAATCAGCAAGCTCTATTGGTGGTGCGCACGTGAGGTGCCATCTTGTCCTTTCACATTTTTTTCTTAAGGTTCACACATAGATTGATGTAACCTTTTTTTGATATATTATCAAAGGTACATCCCTATATGTATAGGGGGTACGGAGGTGTAGTGACTGTCATATGTAAAAGCTTTTTAAAGAAAATTTAGGCAGTAAAGTGGGAGGACACTACCTCTGGTGAAAGTGAGGAGTGTTTATGGGAAAAAGAGTGATGGAATCCCCTCCTCCACTTATATAATTATCCTCAAGACGAGGAGCCTTTGATGAACAGGTCTTTGTATTTATATTGTACATTGAGTGGAGGGCGACCTGTTTTGTCCTTTCCCTCTGCAGCTCCTTATTGATTGAGTATTGTGAACGGCGGATCAGCCGTGAGAGCTATCATTATATATTTTGATGCACTAGCCGGTTGTTACCTCTCTCCTGGTTTTATAAGTGCGAGTTGAACACACATCATTATCTGGACATAGAGCCACCTGAGGTATATTTAGGCAATGGATAGTTATTGCCTGGCTTTTACTGACGATCAGATTGCAGCTATTTTATAGGGCCCGTCACTGTTCCCTGATGCCCCTTTATTGAGTGCGACATCAGCTAGGGAGGAATGGGAGAAGTTAAGCAATATCAAAAAAAGACAAGTGAGAATAGCCCTGCATGGGGCACTAATGACCGAATATTTAAGAGCAGGAGCAGCCCCCGCCAGTCTGTCGATATGGATTGAACCTAGAATTTTTTTAGAAGATAAGAAATTCCGAATCGATTGGAGTTACATAGCAAATAAATGTGCCCGCGACTGGTTAATCCTGATTATTAACTCCGCAAAAAGGTTGAGCGAGGAGTTGTTGAAGGAAATTTTGGAGTTGGAGGAGAGCATTAAGAGAGATACCACCCTCACGGATACCAAAGAACAATTGCTGAGGATCCAAGAGGACCTTAGTGATTATAGGAACTATATGGTTAACCAAAAAATAAGAGGCCTGAAGCGTAACCTTGAACGGTACTCACACGAATGGGCTTTCCCATACGTGGATGACAAGTATTATCAACCTGGTTCAGAACAACTAGAGTATACAGGGCAGGCAAGGGGTGGGAGACAATAACAGATTAGACGTACACCCCATAATTGGACCTTCGACAACACTTCAAGCGAAGAAGAAGAAGGAGGACAACAAACATCTAACTCAAATAGAGTGAGGTTCAACCATCAGGATAAAACTAACCAAGACTTGGGAGCTTTACTCCGTTCTTTTTTAGGGCAGAACCAAAGGGGCAGCAGAGGTGGGGGGTCAGATAGGCAGAGGCCGCGCACGAGGCAACCAGAACCAAACATGGCAAACATACTCCCCCCGGATAACACGCAGTCGGGGGAGGAACCAATTATGAACAACATAGTGGTAAATTTATCTGACCATACTCTCACAACTAGTGAGGTGAGAGTTTTAAATAAAGGGTTCGGATTTGTTCCGACACCCAACCATGACATGTTTAAGTGTAGGGTTGAATTCCAGGAGACCATGAGAAAGATAAAACTAAAAAAGTTTTTGCGAATAAATTGCAGGACCCCCGTCCCTCTTTAGTACCACACTGAGAAAACCATCCCAGTTATGTCCTTCTAACACCATGATGGGCCCTGAAGTTGTAGTGTTCAAAAGTAAGGATTTGGAGGACATTACAGCACTTGAACAAAGTAATAGACATCAGAAATTTAACAACATGAGTCAGGACGACTGGCGGGCAGTCAGTAGTCTACAGAACAACCAGTTGCTCACAATAAAATCAGCAGATAAGGGGGGGGAGGGCAGTGGTTGTTATGAACTCTACAGACTACGATGCAGAGGTGTTGAGATTGTTGGGGGCACGTAATAATTATCGACCTCTTATTCGTGACCCAGTGAATGAACTTCAAGATATCATTAAAGAGATGGTAGGAATAGCTAAAGAGAAGAAATGGATTACTGTGAAAGAAGCCGAGTTTCTGATTAACAATAAGCCCAGAACTCCGGCATTCTATATCCTGCCAAAAATACAAAAACCTCAGCGTCCTCCTCCCGGCCAACCCATCGTGTCGGGGATTCAATCGGTTTTAGAACCGTTATCTCAGTTTGCTGACTTCTTCCTTAGAGAATCAGTGGTGAACCAACGATCATTCAACCAGGACACCACAGTTGTCTTAAATATTTTGGAGGACACCCACTTTGACTCTTCATGTGAATTTTTGGTAAATATTGACAGAGTCACTTTATACCTGTATACCCCAAGATACTGCGCTGGTGGCAGCAGCGCGTGCCTTGGGTGAACAGGAGTGGTTCTATGATACACCACAGTCCTTCGTATTGCAGTGCATTGAACTGGCACTAACTCGTAACTATTTTAGTTATAAAGATAACTTGTACCTACAAACCACGGGGACATCTATGGGCGCAACTTTTGCGCCCAGTCTGGCCTGCATCTATGTAGGCCAGTTTGAGGAGCACTGCACCATCAGTCTAATCCCTTCCAGAGGAATCTCCGCCTCTGGAAGCGGTATATAGACAATGTGTTATGTATCTGGTCTGGTGGAGAGGAGAGGAGGCTCTACTTGAGTTTCTTAACTGGTTAAATGGTCAAGATGCCAGTTTACGGTTTACATGGACTTACAGTAGTCAGAAAGTGGTGTACCTCGACTTGGATATTACTGTGGAAAATAACACACTATGTACTGGTGTGCATCAGAAACTGACTGACAAGAACTCTCTCTTGCACTACCACTCATACCACCCGAGGGCACTTCGAGATAACCTTCCGGTAGGTCAGTTCTTGCGTTACCGCAGGAACTGCTCCACAACTACGTCATATCTTGAACAATCGGAAGGGTTATGTGAGAAATTCAGGCAGAGGAGTTATCCTCGCAAGATTGTTAATCAGGCTAGAAAAAGAGCGCTTAACACCCCTTTGCAGTGCATTGCTGGAATAAAATGTAAGGGCTAAGGATGACTGCCTGCCAGTTGTGATGACTTTTGATCCACTGGCGACTCAGATTCGTCAGTTGATACGGAAACATTGGGCCTTATTATCTACGACTGATTTTAAAATGCCACCCCCGAGATTTGCTTTTAAACGGTCAAGTAACCTCAAGGACAAACTGGTACATTCCCGGGCTAAACCACACCAGAAAGAAACCACTATCCCTCCTGGACATTACCCTTGTAGTATATGTTCAGTGTGTAATCTTACAAAGAAGACTCTTAGTGTGGAATTGAGCTCTGGAAAAGTATGGCACTTGACTCAATTCAGTAACTGTAATACGATGAATGTCGTTTACAGGTTGACGTGTCAGTGTGGACTACACTATATAGGGCTCACCACACGAAAAATCAAAGTTAGAGTGCAGGAACACTTGAGCACTATCAAAGCGGGGAAATTGTCCACCAAACTGGTACAACACTGTAATGAATACAAGCACTCCTTTACGTGGGTTGTGTTAGAAAAAGTGGTAGGGGACCCACACAGTATAGACAGGGTCTTGGCCATTAAAGAAGCACGTTGGATTTTTCAAGAAAAATGTGATCAGATCGGATAAATGATTTTATTGAGTGGAATAAAATCAGAGGCTAAACATCATGTACCAGGCAGTTGGCCTATGCTTGAAACTTTCTGTTGGTGTCCGAGAAGGTGGTACCTTGATTTAACCAGTCCTTACAAGTGTTTGTTAATTACTGTGATTTGGAGGAAATTCCAAGAACACTGCAAGTGACTGTGAAAAAAGAAAGACTTGATGTAACTCTTTTATTGAGGGAGAATGGTTTTGTTTCCCCATTATAAAATGGCCCCCAAGGTAGTTGATAGGTCACGTGATATGTTGACCACGTTATGCGATGATTTTATTACAGCATTGGTCAATTGGGTGCGAGGGACGAGTAGACGCGCTCTTGGTTAAAAAAGGTGGTAAGGATATGAGAGGAGAGATCGTTACCAGAGCTAAGTGGTACCGATATGTAGCGGAAGTGTGCCTGGAGTTCCATAAACACTTGGGTCGGGTCAGACCTAGTCTAAGATGGCCCCCACGGTGTGAGAGTAGTCACGTGATATGTTGACTGCACCGGATGTGTTTTTAAACCGAAGCGCCTGTCTGCTGGGAGCGAGGGATGAGAGAACGCGCTCCGTGTTGAGAAGGCGGTAAGGCTGCCAGGGGTTCACCCCGGGGTTGAAGTGAGTAACTGTGAGTATCAGGCTCGTTAGTAATGTTGAAGACAGCCTTAAACTATAGGTGATGTTAAATTTACGGATTGAATATCTTTTAATACGATACCTGTCCATGGCGGCGAAGTTAAATGGATATAAAAAATATCGAGGTAGGCACCGCCATGTTCGCAAAATGTTGTTGTTTGAATAATTTTATGTTTTCATTGTTTCCATACCTTGTACTACAGTAGAGTACACGCCCACAAGAGGGACTCACGTTTGGAGTAACCCTCATTGTTACGAAGTGGAGAGCTGGTACGAGTGACTTGGGCTCCCACATGGTAATGATAGTGTGTGTATTGAGTAATGATGTGTGTTTAATTCTGGAGAGGGAGAAACTTGGTTTAGTAACCAGGCTGTGTCTCTTTTTGCATTTGACAGTCACTATACAGAATAACACCAGTGGCTATGATTGGTGATTGATGACCCTACTGCCCTGACAAAATTGCCTTAAAGCAGTGTTGGCAATGAAACATGTCGGCCTAGTACGAAGTGGTCTGCATAAATGCAGCCAGTTTTAAATTTGAATAGGTGCACAAGTGAATAATAAAGCTGGTAATTGTGCTACTTATTTCAATTTTACTTTCACGGGTCTTGTTTTTGTGGTAGTTGTGATACACACATCACATTGTTATTTTTCGCACTAATTTTTGGGACACATGTTTATTATTTAAGGCAAGATGGCTACCAATGATGAGATAAGTGGGCATAGCTGGTGAGTACCAATCAGCAAGCTCTATTGGTGGTGCGCACGTGAGGTGCCATCTTGTCCTTTCACATTTTTTTCTTAAGGTTCACACATAGATTGATGTAACCTTTTTTTGATATATTATCAAAGGTACATCCCTATATGTATAGGGGGTACGGAGGTGTAGTGACTGTCATATGTAAAAGCTTTTTAAAGAAAATTTAGGCAGTAAAGTGGGAGGACACTACCTCTGGTGAAAGTGAGGAGTGTTTATGGGAAAAAGAGTGATGGAATCCCCTCCTCCACTTATATAATTATCCTCAAGACGAGGAGCCTTTGATGAACAGGTCTTTGTATTTATATTGTACATTGAGTGGAGGGCGACCTGTTTTGTCCTTTCCCTCTGCAGCTCCTTATTGATTGAATATTCTCCTCGGGCCTGATCCTCTTCCTATCCTCGCTCTCTTTGCTGGGCCCGGATCCCCGTAATGTGTCTGCCCCCCTGCGCACATGTTCCAGTAGAGTGAAAATATCAATGAATTCCCTCTTCCAAACTCTCTCTTTAACTTCCAGTGGGATATGCCATGCTTGTGAGCGTGTCCCGGTCGGCCCCCCCGGCCCTACCTTACTGGATGGTGTGGTGTTTGTATCACTAGCTTGAGATGCATTTGGCAAGGGAGCCTTTTCCGGTGTAATGGTGTCACCTTTAACCGACTGATCCAATACTTTCTTTCTTGCCCCCTCGTGTGCCCCATGCTTCCTAATCCCCCCTCCCAGACTTGTATTGGGGACCCATCCTGTGCTCCGCCTGACGTGATCCCTTTACCTCCCGCTACTGCCTCCCCATCGCTTTTGCCAATGTGCCTATGCCAGTGATTGACAAGTTTTTCAATGACTTCCGACAACTCACCCAAGGTACCAATGTCCGTTGTTAATGCCCCCTCTTTGTTTGACTGGTCTTTGTCCTCTCCCATTTGCCTACTTGGCACAGACGCCTGCAAAACTGCTGCTGCAGCCTGTGAGTCCTCCCCCGTTATTGTCTTTGTTATGTCCTCTGGTGGCATCCTTGCCTTTTTTGTTCCTGCGACAGAACCGCCCCTCCCCCTCGCCTTCTTTTCCATACACCGCTTTTCCCCCGTGTCGATGCATAAGTATGGCCATTAGTTGTAAAAACTTCCCCCTGCCACTATCCTGCCACCTGTCCTTGCATTGTCCACCACTTTCGGGGGCGGGTGCTTGCATTTGAGCCATTGCCAGCTCCCACCCTTCCCAATTCTTTACCTTTGCTGTTGCTGCAAAGCGGGCCCAAAGCTGCTGCGCATCCTGGCCGCCGAGGTACTCCACTCCTGGGGCCACCCCGCTAGGTCCAGCCTCTTCATTTGCTGCTAGCTCCAGCGTACCGCTGTGAGACAGTCCCTCGTCTCCCATCATGCCCGGGCGCGTTCTGGAGCACTCCCCCTTCCGTGGCTGACCTAAAATTGAAAATGGCGTTAACCTTGCAGACGGTGGCTGTGCTACCTTTACTGTGTGTGGTAGCTATTAAACCCAAACTTATGCCAATGCCTACGCTTGTTACGGTACCCCCCCCAGCGCTGTCTTGCGGTGTTCCTTATCTTTGCAGCGTGCCGCCCATCCTGTCTTTCGTAAACTTACCTTCTGCTCCAGAGCCCCGACCCCTTATGCTTATTCCTGCTCCCTTTGCGCAGTCCGTGACCTCCGCCACTACTGACACCACTTTTGCTCAGTTCACTCAGCCCCTTCACCGTCCGAATGGACTGCTTCTTTGCTTAAAATCTAAAATAGAAACCACATGTTAGATTTTCTATTCGCACCACCTGTACCTAATCTCTGTCGCACAACCCTTGTGCGCCGTACATGCCGACTGCCGCCGTTGTCCACCTACTGGCACCCCCCTGGTGTTGTGCCCCAGGCTTATCTGTCGTTCGTCGTATGACTAACCACCGTAATATATCTCTCCAATTCCCTATGTTGTTACACCAAACCCATGTGGCACTGCTTCTCTGTGTGTGACCTACAAAAAACGCTCTATCATCCTTACTGACCATTTACCAAATCACCGCCACCCTTGTACTCACCCCACCCATCCGGCATTGATGGAGGCGTGCTGGGGAAGGGGGCAGAAGGTGTTAGGAGCTCACCATTCTCCCAACCCCCCCCACCCCAAACCACCGGCATGAGCCTTGCATACTCTCCCCAAGGCCGGGGGGGGCCAGAATGGACCCCCTCCCATTCCAAGAACACTGTGCTCCTGTAGTGCCTTAACTGGGACGGGCTCGGTTCTGCCCGATCCTACTCCCCCGACAGGCGCGCAACGACCATAGGACTCCACGGGCTTCCGCCCCCCAGCGTGGTCTGTGTCAGCCCGGGCTGAGGCAGCTTCGTTGCACCCCCCCTTCTTAGCGCCCCTGCAGCTCCAACCTTGCCTTTGGTTGGAAGAAACCTCTGGGCTCTGTAATTTACGCCTGTGGTAGTGGGCGCTTGACGCCTCGGCACCCCCTTTTATTTGCGTTAATGGACACTTTATTTATTTATTTATTTATGCGTTTTTATATAGCGCGGACTTTACCCGAGGGTGTCAGAGCGCTTCACAATAGGAACAGTAACATTACATGAGGAGAAGGATACCAGTGAGCATAATACAAAAGCAAGCGTTACATTGCATGAGAAAAAGTGACAATTGTGCAGATAACAAACAAACCAGATACAAAAAGAGGTATACGTTCCAAGAGGAAAAAGTGACAGGTGTGCATGATACATGGGGTACAAAATACACATAGAGGTATAATACTGCAGAAGTGGCAGTCACTCGTAACACACTTTGAAGGCACTTCTATAGGCTTGGAGTACAGAATTTCCTATAGTGGAAGAACTTCCTTGAGGTAGTAGAGAGGGCGTGAATTCAACAGTGGACTTGAAATGAAGGGAATACGCACATAAAATCCAACACAACACGCAAAGGTGAGGAATGAACAGGAAAAAGTACAAATTTACACTGACGAGCGAACTTCCTCGAGGGGCCTGAGAACAAAAGTATTAGTTCTGGAAGTGTCTTTGGAAGAGAAGAGACTTGAGGTCAGCTTTGAAGATCCGGGTAGAGGAGGTGGCACGGAGCAGTGGGGAAGCGAGTTCCAGATTCTCACCGCATTGCCCGAGAAGGATTGAGCCATCGATCTTTCCCTTTTGAAGACGGGGGCTCAAGCAGAAGCTTTCCCGCATTGCGAGAAGGGCGAGAGCCACCGGACAATTTCAATTTATTCGCCAGGTAACGAGGGAGGACGTGTGTAAGGCTTTGTGTGTGATGCAGGCAGTTTTGTAAATAGATCTTGCCTCGATCGGAAGCCATCGAAGAGAGGACAGGATAGGAGTGACGTGGTCGCTTCGTTTAGACCCTGAAATGAAGCGAGCTGCTGAATGGAGGATGGATTTGAGAGGGGAGAGGTGGGATTTGGGTAGGCCCGTCAGAAGAGAATTGCAATAATCCAGTCTTGAGAGAACCAGAGATTGTACCAAGGTTTTTAAGTCTTTCTCCGGGAAGAACCGACGGATCCCCCAAAGAAGGCGCAGCTGGTACCGTGCGTTCTTAGCAATAGAGTTGATGTGGGAGATTAGGTTGAGTCTTTTGTCAAGAATGACACCTAGGGATTTAGCGCTGTCGACAATGATGGGTTTGTTGTTGAGTAGGTTCAGCTGATCCATCCAAGATTGAACGGGAGGAGGTGAGAGAGAGGTAGAGAGGAGGAGGAATTCAGTTTTGGCGGGATTCAGAATGAGTTGGTGAGCTGACATCCAGTTGTGAATAGAGTTGAGAGTAGAATTGAGTAGGGAGAGATCGTGTGCGGAAGACACCTTAAGGTAGATTTGCGTGTCGTCCGCATACAGATGGTAAAGGATCCCAGAGTTGCTTAGGAGGTTCCCTAAAGGTTCCAGGTAGAGATTAAACAAGGTGGGTGCCAGGATAGAACCTTGAGGGACGCCTTGACCTACGGCCACAGGAGATGAAAGACTGTTCCCTATCTTGATCATTTGGGATCTGTCCGAGAGGAAAGAGGCAAACCATTTGAGCACTGTGCCGTCCAGTCCCATTCTCTGTTGAAGAGTGTTGAGGAGGGTGCTATGATTAACCGTGTCAAAGGCTGCAGAGAGGTCTAGAAGAATCAGAAGACATGATTCCCCAGAGTCGAGTATATGCAGCGCATCGTCAATCACTTGCAGCAGGGCTGTTTCAGTGCTGCAATTTTGGATGAAGCCCGACTGGAAGACGTTGAGGAGGTTATTGTCCATAATATGTGAGGAAAGTTGTTTCGCAACACATTTTTCGGTGATTTTCGAAAGAAAAGGGAGGTTGGTGATAGGGCGGAAGTTGTTGAGGTCGTTCGCATCGGCGGAGGGTTTTTTTAGAAGAGGGGTGACCTGACCTGATTTGAGGGCAACCGGGAGGGAGCCATGACTGAGGAAGAGATTGACTAGCCTGGTCCAGTAAGAGAGAGTATAGGTGTAGAAATCGATGGCGATGTCGCTAGGGATGGGGTCAGAAGAATGGTTGGAGGGTTTAATTTCGAGGATGCATTTGAGGAGGTCATCTTCCGAGATGACGTCAAAGTTCTGCCAGGTAACTAAGGATTTCCGCTCCTCAATGGGGGGGGTGGACGACCTGATCCACCAGTGCTTTGACCTTTTCATCGAAGAATATAGCGAAATCTGCTGCTTTCTTTGAGGAATCCTCAGGCTTAATGGTTAGGGGAGAACAGTTTGGGTTTTTGATGAGGTCGAAAAGTTTTTGGGTCTGTTTTTGGCTGAGTCAAGGAGGGATCTGAAATGTGATGCTTTTTCAAGGAAGATGTGGTTGTGATATTTGGATCTTGCTGAGCGTAAAAGAGAGAGATTGGAGGTGGAAGGAGATTTTCTCCAATGTTTCTCCAGGAATCTAAGGTTTTTCCTTTCATTGTAGAGCGCTTTATTGAACTAAGGTGCTGAGGGGGTGGGTCTTTTCCTTTTGCTTTGGAGAGGAGCGACAATGTCGATTTCGACTGTTAGTACTGAGAGGCACTGAGAAGTGAGAACGTTGACATCCACGCTAGGGTCTAGTCTAGTAAGTGCCCGCATAGCGGAATCACAAAAGGTGTCAAGATCAATGTTCTTAGTGTTGCGGAACCAGGTAGTAGCTCTTTTAGGTTGGCCGAGAGTTATAACGTGCGATAGGTGAAAACGGAAGGGAATGAGGAGGTGGTCAGACCAGTCTACATGGATGGGAGGAGCAGTAGTCAGCAGGTCTGCTTTGGATATGACAAGGTCCAGAATTGAGCCCTTGGAATGTGTGGTTTCCGAGCAATGTTGGAGGAGATCATTGGCTGAGAGAAAGGAGGCAAGCTTGTTGGCAGCCGAGTCTTCCAAAGAGCCCCAGTGGAGATTAAAGTCACCCAGGAAGATCTGTCTGTCACTTTGAGAGAATTGGTCACTGATGAAGTCAGTCAGTTCCTCCACAAATGAAGAGCAGTAACCAGGCGGGTGGTAGATGACATGGAGTCTAAAGGGTGAGCCGTGGTGTATTTGAAGTTCTAGGGAAAGGCATTCGAATGTACGGAAGAGGGTGGTAGGGAACGCTTTAATTTGAAGGGAGTTTCTGAAGATGATAGCGACACCTCCCCCAATTTTGTCTGCCCTGTCATTTCTGAGGATAGAGTAGTAAGTGGGTACCAGAAGATCAAACAAAGTATGAGAGGAGTCATTAAACCAGGTCTCAGTGAGGAAGAACATGTCAAGGTTTTGGTGTATGATGGTATCAGAGATTTCCACTTTGTGTTTGATTGCAGATCTGCAGTTGTGGAGCAAACAGTGCAGCTCTGACGCAGATGTTTCGGTGATGGGGGTGTTAGGGTTGTTCAGGGAGATAGGAATAAGATTCTTGAATGAGGGAGCCCGGTAAGAGGGAGGTTGGTGAGGTCTGACAGCGGAGATGATCAGAATAGGAAACTGCCTAGAATTATTAGGAGAGGAAGGGCGGAGGGGGAGTGACGTTGGTGGTCTTGAAGCTGGCCAGTAAGTTGGTGATGTCTGCAGAGGTCAGACTGTGGTTGGTTTTATTGGGGCGCGGGAGCAAGGAACTCCTCGGGAGGTTGTTAGGGACAGGGGACAACTTGGCGCTTAAACGTGAGATGGACGCTACAAGCTGGGAAATGGAATAGATGAGAGAATCAAGTTTATTTTCCAGAGAGAGGAGAGCTGAGCACGGCGTGTTTGGTGGCTCGATGGATAAAGGAGGGAGTGCAGAGAGTGAGGGAGGACAGGGAGGGGTGGGGGAACGAGTTGAGGGCGGTGGTGCAGAAGGTAAGGGAGGACAGGGCGGGCTGGAGGAGCAGGATACGGGAGGGAGTGCAGAGAGTGAGGGAGGACGGGGCGGGGTGGTGGAACGGGATAAGGGAGGGAGTGCAGAGGGTGAGGGAGGGAGGGGAGGGGTGGGGGAATGGGTGGGGAGTTGGGGCGCAAGGGTAGAAGGTGGGGAAAGATGGTGGACAGAAGGAGTGGATGGTGAAACAGTGGTGGGAAGAGAAATATTTTTACTGGAGTTGAACAGAGGGGAAGAGAAGGGGGCATACGTATGAGGAGGAAGTTGAGGAGTAGGAGGGGGGCAAATGCAGGCCGGAGGTAAGGGGAGAAGAGGGGAGACGAGACTGACCCGGGCGGGGTGGGCGGGGGGTCAGATGAAGTCCAAATGTGCGTGGAGACTAGAGGAAAGGGGGCTGTAAAGGGGGGAGGGCGGGGGTTCCGAGGAAGGCCAGAGGAATGGGGGAAAGGAGAGGATGGTGCAAGACAGGTACTGTAGGCTATGAAAGGTGAATGTAGGGGGACAGGTAACAGTTGGAGTGGGGGGAATTAACTAAAGGGAAACTGAGGGAGGAGTAAGGGACTGCAAGGTCAGAGGGAGAGACGAGGAAGGAATTGTCAGGGAGGGAGACAAGGTTGGGAAGCAAGGGAAGAGGAAGGTGGGGTTGAGGATAGATGGGAGGTGGAAGAGAAGAATTTAGGGTACGGGGGACGGGGAAGAGCGGAAAGGGATGAGGCGAAAGGGGGAGGGAAGGGGGAAGGTAAGGAAAGTTGATCGGTAGACCAGGTTGTAAGAGAGGTGGGTTAAGAGGGGGCGGTGGGTAGGTTTAGTGGGATTGGGGGCGGCGAAAATGTTGGAGAATCGAGCAGGTGCAGGGTGGGGAGGGGGGTGGAGGCCAGAGGCCGGAAAGACAAGATAGGGGAGGGGCATTTTGGGAAGGGGGAAGAGAGGGAGATGAGGGAGCAGAGGCAGGGGGAACAAAGGGTAGGCCTGTGCCTCCCGGGATAGCGGCCTGCTGGAGTATCGGGGAGTCAGGGGGGGGAGAAAGGAGAGGAGTTCAAAGACGAGTCGAGGGGAATCATAGTTGTGTGGGTTGGACGAAGGGAGTGGAAGAGATGGTCAAAGAGGGAGAGACAGGAGTCTGTCGCTTGAATCATGACGGTGCCATTATTGTAGAGTGTTATGGTGAGAGAGCCCTTAAAGCTCGTGGAGGGGAAATTTTTAGCCGCTGTCCATGCGGGATAGACGAGGAGGAGGAGACGTTGAAGAAATTGAGGAAGCTGGTGGACCAGGAAGGGATGTCATGGGTGAAAAAAATTAAGTCATTTTTAGCTTCCCTAGGTGCCCATTATGGAATTGATCCACAAAGAGGGAATCGGGGAAGTGTTCAATGGTGTTGTGCTTGAACCGTTTTGCTGCTGCTTTGGACAGATTAGGGGATAGATGACTTTGAAGCAGTTAACTCCCGACTTAATTCGAATGGAAGCCATGATAGGGAGAAGAGGGGCCACTAGGGTAGCGATAGAGCCAAGAAGAATAATAAGAAGAGGAGGGCACATAAGCCGGAAGACGAGTGAGGATAATCCAATGAGATAGAGGTCAGGAGACGACTAGAAATGCAGGGCCAGGGGCTCTGGTCTAACTCCCTAATAAAACATCATACCGGTGGGATGGAAGGCTGGCTTGCCTCCAGCAGTGGAGAGGGTGTGTGATCATACCGGGGCAAACCCTACCACCCGGGATTGGGACCTCCCAGTGTGGAAACCCGCATGGAAATGGGAGTCACCTATAGGATCGCAGTGATGGGGAAGGACATTCTTTGGCTCCCCAGGGAGGAGGCCCAAATGGACACCAAACCTCAACCAAGAGCACAATTAGAGGAGAGCAAAATGGGTGCCAATTATGTGAATCACTCATCCCATGGGCCACCGAACGAGCCAGGACAGCCCAATAGGAAACAACACACCCCGTCTAGGACACCAGTTAAAACATGTCAGCAAAATGTGAGAGTCATTAAACCAAAGTGACAGTGTTCCCGTGCTTGTTACTTGCAAAACGAAGGGATAGACATGGGGATCAAACGGGACCGTAGGAGATCGGTCCGATGAACGCATTACCCTCAGTCTTATCCAGCGCCACGTCTGGTTCACAGGACGCTCTGGGAACCTAATGAGCACAGGATAGTTTCACCGCAGCCGGACTACTAGGAACCAGATAGCTCCTCGGACCAAAAAGCACCACTCAGAGTCGCAGTGCACACTCCGGTGGTTGACGAAACCAACCAGCCAGCTGATCAAACAGCTCCAATCAACCATCCTGCACTACGCTCGGCGGCTCCACCATGTCTCATCAGCAGACAGCACCCGACACCCGCAGTGAGGTAGAGACGCTGGTCTAACAGGGCCCAGGAGCATCGAGAGTCGTGCGTCGCTCCGGACTTTCCACCGTAGTGATCTTTCCGGGGGCACCCCCTGAGATGGCAGAAGAGACACGGGCCGCAGATCCTGGTGCGGAGGCCGGCGTTACCACCAGGGCAGCAGGGCGGAACGTGTGGGTAGATTAGGCCGGCATTAGGGCCTGGCGCCCTACAAGCCTAACAGTCCCCCCGGCCAACTGGCCATCTCAAAGAGGGGCTCAAATGCCCTATACCCAGTTGGTATTATGTCTGTTTTCAGCACTGCTTAAATTAAATACATATTGTTCAAACGCCGCCTACCAATAGCAGATCTTCAATGGGGTGGTCGATGTAGCGGTCGCAGGATAAAGGAACTGGGCTTCTACTGGCCTTAACAGTACACCCTCCCCCACCCTCCGCGACCAACACCACTTCCTCCTCGCAGGAGTGATGTCGCCCTCTCCTTCCCTCTATAGTGCGTGATTCATCTCCTGCACTGAGCCGGCGCTCTTACTGATCTCCTGGCACAGGATGGAGGGGCAGGAAGAAAGCACATCGTCTCGCTACCCAAATGCCACGCTATACTCCGCAGCCCCCACTCAGCAAATGATAGTTTTAAAGGACGGACTCCACAGTTACTCGAAGGTGGCCCTGTGGACTAAAGAGGCAGAGCCCTACACCGATCTGCGCTTGAACCCATGATCCTGCGCCTTTCATTCTCCCAGCACAGTACAAGCAGTACCACTAGGCGAAATAGCAATGAAAATCTGTTCTCGTAAATGCGCATGCGCCTTGTAAGTACAGGGGCTGTGTTATTTTTTACACGTCCCTTTGCCAGTTGCTTTTATGCCTCCTTAATTTATTTCTGCTTTAGTTTGAATTTCTTAATTCACTTGCATTTTTTTTACGTCCCACTACTTGCGGCCTTTTTGGGTGGAGGCATTGTTCACATTTTATTGGCTCATTTTGTCACTTGGGAACACTCAAGCCAACTACCCTTTAAGAGGGTTTGCCCCCGACTGATCAATTAAAACAAGCACTGGCAGCGCCAATAGCCAAGGCCATCTGAGTCCAGAGAGGGCCAAATTATGCAGCATGGGTGAGTAAATTATGCAGGAAGAAAAGGAAAATTATGCCACATAATGCGGCACATTTTGTAGTAGTCTTACTTTATTATTTCGTAAATTTTAAACTTAGTATGCTGCTTAGGTATTGGTTGCACCTCATTAGTACCAGTTTAATACCCAAATATAGCAATGAGCAACGCTGGGAGATCAGCGGGTCCAAGCGAGAACGGCGGAAGGGCAACGTGTCGCGTTAGCTGGAGCGTGTCAAGGTCAGTGTTGGAGTGGCACTGCCCCCCCACCCATCCTCCCACACACCCTCCCCACCCTGCCGCCCGACGACGACGGCGAGGCTTGGTGAAATTAAATATTTACCTACAATCACCTAGTTTGGACAACCAGGGAAGGCGATATTGATTCCTGGTTATCTGGTTTCACATTTTGAAATTCATCTACTAGATGTATCTCTCCCTCTCCCTCTTTAAATCAAAGGTCACTGCTCTATTATTCTTGTTGCACCACAAGAAAAGCCGACACAGACACCGCAGACCTGAATCAAACCGCAAATGTATTTATTCAGGGGTGTCACACCCCAAACAGCCCCCCTCCCCACGAAGCTGTGCTCCAGCCTATGTCGTTATCTACCTATATCTGACCCACTTATAAAATACGTAACATAATTGAACAGTTTTCTTGTAGAAATTGCCTCGGTCACAGTAATTTACTCTCTCTGTGGATCGCTTTGACGCCTTTGCGTTTTCACACTACGAACCTCTTAGATACAGTCAGCAGTTGAGGTATCATAAAACGGCCTATCTCGGTCACAGTGCAGTAGAAGATCAACTTTTGATCACATTGTGACTTTGTCCTCTCTTTAAGCTCTCGCTGCTGATGTGAGGACTGGGATCATTAACACAGTCGAGAGGCATAATTCGGTAATTAACCATTCCACAATTGAACTTCGTAACTACAAAATTGTATTGGAAATATTTGTATCCATGTTTTTATTGATAGTTGTCACATTATTTAACCTCAGCAAACACAGGAGGGGGAGGCGCAATCCTCCATGCTCGCAATCCTCCATGCGCTTCGGTGCATGGTCCGAAAGGCGGCACTCGGTCCCAGCCGCACCCCACCGCGGAGCTGCATACCACACCTGCCCAACTGTCCCAACTCCTCCCGCTGCCCCCCTCATCCCACACCACCAAAACACATGTATTTGGCGCTCTCTGCCGTGCATGGTGGAGCAGTCCCCGCCGACCCCGTACCGACCAAATTTGCCGGACCGCCCCATAGGCCATAGGCGGCCCTCCCTGTTCTCCTTATCTGAGAAATTCCTTTCCTCGGACGGCCCCTTCCCTCCTTTCACCCTGTGACTGAACCCAACGCTGCCTCTTCCCTAGCTGCCTAAGTTAGTGCCCCCTACCCCCCACCCCCGCCGCTCCCCCTGGCACGCTTTTTCTCCCTCCAACCTTACTCCCGTCGCGCTGCGACTTCACCAGAGACAAGGTACCACCAAATCCCCGCTACCCAGCAATCTTTCACCGAGGAGGGGGCTAAACACTTCTGTTGAAAGCACCCGACTGTCCAATGATGCACTGCACACTCCCAAAACCACAATCCGTCCACAAACCACCAGGTCAGTGCCCCTCCATCTCTGGTGACCTGCAGCAGTTCCAAGACTCTCAGAGCCTCCCGCCGCCCAAATGGGTGCAACCTCTGACACCTATGTGTTCCTTGTCTTCACTGCCCGCCGGACAGCGGCACTCACAGCGGCTAAAACGTCACTCACAACCCCACCGAAAATGTCACACATAGCAAACCAAAACCTTGGCAGCTATGTCCATATCTTAAACTGTATTCTACTTATGTTTGTAACATTAAAGTAGTCCGTGTATTGTCGGAATGGGGCCAACCCCGTACCGCACAGACCCGATGTGAGGGACCGCTTACTGGATTATAGCCAGCACCCACCCTGTTCTCCTTATCTGGAAAAATTCCTTCATTTGGACGGCCTCGCCACCCCCATTAACCCTGTAACCAGACCCCTCGCTACCTCTTCCTTAGCTGCCTAATTTACTGCCCCCCCACCGCGCTTTTGCCTCCGTATAAACCCTAATCAGTATCCTCTATCCTGACTCCTGATCCTCCCACGGCTAAAATAGCAGAGATGCGGCCCTCCCAGCGCTCCCCCCTCCCCATGTGCTGCCCCACTCGCGCGTCTTCTACCCCTCCACTGGCCACCGCTATTGTTTAGGGCCCTAAACCTTGCGTTCCTTTAACCATTTTATTGTGACCTACCCATAAACCGACACACATCTCCTTGTAGGTCCTTAGCTACTAATGAAAGAACGCGCTCTTCCCCACATAGACCTCCTGTCACCTCGTCCGCCCCTGGAGCCCGGCATGTCACTAACTTGCAAATCCTCTAACCACCATTGTGCCAGACCCAGAACCAACACCTCAAGAGCGTCATACCTGCCCCCTATCGTCCTGTGCAAGCGAAGGCACTCTGAGCCATCCATTACACTTTTATCGCCCAACTGTACCCGGACTCCGCCCACGTTCTTGTGAGAGCCGTCCGCGGTGCAAGGTCACACCGCTGGTCTGCTGTGCACACGTCTCCGAAGTGGCGGGCCCTCTGGGGCCCGGGCAGAGGGGGGTGCACTTACTCTCCTGACCCAGCTGTCCGAGTTCCCCCCACCACGTTTCATGCCCTCCCACTTTGGAAGGTGACACTATGCTCTACACCCCACCCGCTGACCTCACTGATTGAACCCTCTGCAGCACCTCCAATTCCTCACAGTCACAGATAGCCACATGCTAGTGGGCAGAGCCCGGCAACCACATCCATCCTCTCTGAATGGCGCCCAAATTGCCGCTCTGCCATCTCCCAGCACTCGCGCATACTTGACTGGCATAGACAACAACCCACCCTTAACACCCCAAAGCCACCCGATTGTGCCCACCCCGAGCGCCCGTAGGCACCGTGGCTGACAATGAACTGCCACGCATCCAACTTGCATCAGAAGGACGAAAGGCCGAGGGCATGAAGACTGGGCCTCGAACCGCAAACCAAGGACACCAGCGGCTCCCCGAATCCTCCGAAACACCCCCTCTGCTGTTGTTAGTCAGCTGATAGTGCGGGGAGTGACGTATATACGAACTTAATTTCCCTTCCGCAGTAGCCCTGCTTTGGTATGCCATACCGCGCTTTTGGTGTATGCCCCCACCCACTCTTTTACCATTTGCTGTGTTTATGTACTTGGATTGCCCACTCTGCACTCAGTCCTGTTCATCTGATTGTTCCTTTGAACAGTCACAGAGAAAGGACATGTGCTGATCTCAAGCAAAAACGATCCCCCCTCCCCGTGTGCCACACCCTCCGCACTACCGGCCCCCAGCAACATAACCCGCCGGCTGCCCCGCGCATCTCCCCTACCTTCTCTCTCCTTTATCCACCGCACTTCAGCCCACCCAAGGCCCACCCCCCCTCACCTTCGGTATTGTAGCGCTGGAAGGCGGGGGAGGACAGCCGGTAGCCGGCCATGTTTATTCCTGAGAGCTGAAGAGGACCACGGCTTCATTCCCCGGGATGTTCAGCCACTGCTTATTTCCAATGCACGGGGGTCTGTAACAGGGCCGGCGCCTGCCTCCGGGCTCACCGAGGCACTGTGCTTGTAAAATGTAAATCGTATTTGTAAAGCGCGAACTACTCACCCTTACGGGTCTCAAGGCGCTGGGGGCCGTTGTGGAAATTAAGTGAACTATTGCCCAGAGTCACATGGTGCTGAGCTGAGCTGCCGCCGGAGCCGGGGATCGAACCGTGAGCCCTGTGCTCCGAAGTCAGCTGCCCTGGCCGCTGCACCACACCTCTCCCTCCCGCTCACCGTCACTGCTATTATTCCGGGCACATCGCCTGATACCGAGCAGTGTACGTGTTGTCAGCAGCCCGCTGATACTGCCTGTACTAGCCTGTTCTTGCACCCGGCCACTCCACTGCTTAAATTACTACATAATTCCACATTGCCCCCGGGACCTGGCCCACCCGGGGGCTTATAGAAAACGAAGCGCGGAGGCCGCGCTTCGTTTTTTTTTAATTTTCACGTCCCGATTCACGCACCCAGCGCGAATTCGGGCGATTTTTTAAAAAAATGCTTTTATTGGGCCTGGGGGTCCATGTGGGACCCCCTGAGCAGGCCTGGGGGGTCAGGGTGTATTTACCCTGCCCCTTTTTCTTGTTTTTAATCTTTTGTTTTACCTTTTTCCCTCTCCCTCGGTCTGAAGCACAAGATGGCTGCCAACACTTCCTGGTTTGAAGTGTTGGCAGCCAATTAGAGCCAAGCTCGTGCTCGAGGGGTTAGGCTCCGCCCATATATATAAAGATTTTTTTCCTTTAATATCTCAAAAACTACTGAACGGATTTACACCATTTAAAAAAAAAGGTCTCTTTCTGAATCAAGGGCTACCTTTTTGCCAAATTTGGTGTAATTCCGTTCAACAGTTTGGGCTGTAGCCGTGTCTAAAGTTTCCTATGGGAAATTGATTTTCCGACCTCTATTTTTTGAATTTCTCAGGAACTACTGAACGGACTTACACCATTTAACAAAAAGGACTCTTTCTGAACCAAGTGCTACCTTTTTGCCAAATTTGGTATAATTTCGTTCAGCAGTTCGGGCTGTAGCCGTGTCTAAAGTTTCCTATGGAAAATAACATGGGGAAAACACGTTTTGGGACCCCTTTTTTTTCTCGGCCCCCACTTCACAAATCACCCCGAAACTTTAAAGATAGGAGCTGACCGGAGCGCCCCACTAGTTTTGAAAATTCCGCAAAGATTCGTCAAACGATGCCAAAGTTATTAGGAAAACAAAAAATGCTTTTCCTATGGAAAATAGGTCCTAACTATAACTACCTACTGGCGACCGCCAATAGGTAATATATATATATATATATATATATATTCACCACCACACTTGCACTATCAAGCAAGCAACGAGCCACGCCGATCCAAGGTTGCCAATTCAGATTTATTTACGGGCACAAAAAAAAGACGCGTTTCGAGCTCAACAGCTCTTGGTCACCTGACCTTTACCTCGAATACACATTTTTTATAATATCACTAGCGTCCCACATGACGCAAACATAGAAAAAAGACTATGTAAATACCCAATTTCCCAATTCCCAAAAGTGAAAAACATTTACATAACACACTTTATATAAAATTACTAAATTATAATACATTTGATTCATGTGTTTTCTAAACCAAATTGTTATATACAATTTAACTAAATTTTCTAAATGTTCTAAATTTTCATAATATGAGTGTCTTCATTTCCAAACTAATTTAAATTCATAGAATGACCACTATTTCACATATATTTGGTGCTACACATGTTTCCACTTAATTTTTAAGGGTATAGTACCCCATATTTACATGTCACATTGCCTAGATTTCTATCAATTGGTTTATAACTTTGCAAAATGATTTATCTTCATTATTGGACCCTTAATCAATTAAACATACAATCACGGTATAGTACCTCCTGACATAATATTCTATTCTACTGATTTGATCAGTTATTCAATTTGTACCTAATATATATATATATTTATATATATATATATGCTTCGCTCCCCTATGCCCACTGTACTGCAGACACCGTCCTGCACGACCACCTCTTTGCCTGGCATCAATTTAAAGCATTGTGCTGGGTTCGGTGTGGGCTTGTTTCGTGAATAGAGCATTAAGCCTGCTGGCGCAGCACATTAGGGCTTTGCTCACAGACTTCCCTCATTTTAAGTGTGTGAATTAGACCTCTCTACAATTTGGTTACAGGGTCCACTTTGCGATCTTTGACGAGTGCCATAAATAAGTGATAGGTTGCAGTACGTAAGAAACGTGGTAGTGAAGGAACTTGTGGGTTTTTGGCAGCAGCAGTAAAGTGAAATAAAAGATTATGTCACTACGTGAAATACCACCGGCATCCCCACTGCTTGAAATAAAGTCAGTTAAGTGTACATGGATATATAAATATACGCATGTCCTACAGTGACACATTTTGCAGACTATGACCACGAAAGGTGTCAAAATACGGAAGGTCAGGGAATATGTGACGTCACAACGCAATGATTTACATCGCGGTACGTTACATCGCAGTTATTACAACGCAAGTCGTTACAACGACTTGCACTGGAGGGCGCTGGACTTAGGAATAGTATGATTTACTATTCCAACTCCAGCCTACGTAACAGTAGGGAAGGTGTTGGAATAGTAAATCATACTATTCCTTAGTGTATAGCGCCATCCAGCGCAAGTCGTTGTAACGACTTGCGTTGTATTCACCGCGATGTAAACGTACCGCGGTGTAACGACCGCGTTGTAAAGGTCGTTCGCCAAGGTCAGGATATTGTCCAATGGACGTGATGGGGACATCTGTTTCTTAATTCCCTGTTGTTCTAAATTGTGACACATTAGAGTCCTTCCTAACACAGGGGCACAATGAGTGCAGCTGTGTGCCAGGAGGAAAGGAATAGTTGTGGGATATTTGCAGCTCTGTGCAGCATACGAAACATGGGACAATGACCAGAGATCCGTAGTAATAGATTACCACAGATAGCCACCACACCGACTTCCTCCACACAAGCCCCAGTGCTAGGAAATACAAAGAATTAATAATACGTGCTAATATGAAGTGTATTTCAATTTAGAAGGACAATATGCATTAAGTAGTGACACTCAGTATTGCAATATTTTCAGAATAAAATGTGTGTAGTTTTAAAAATGCCTTTTAGACTGCAGGTGCAGACTTTAGGGGTGGTTGCAAATATTTTGCAGTTCAACCACTATGAGTTTTTGTTTCCCAATTGTGTTACTGGGACGGAGATTATTAAGATGTTCCTATCTCTTGGGAGCAATTATAGTACAATGTTTTGGTTCTTCTTTCGCTTTTGGAGCTAATTGATGTTTCGAGGTTTTGCACACTTCAGACATTATTATTTTTGGGTTTTTCCCTTCGTTCCTAAGCAGTGTACTAGGTTTCCTGTTTTCGGGATGTTTGCATACACATTCTTAATGTTCATGTTTCCACCTCCTCATGTCTGGTTAGGAGCTCCACCAGTGCAATTGTGAACAACCACCGGCGGCAGATCCTTCTCACACCTCGCCGCCAAGACCTGGAACACCCTTCCACTAAGCCTACGAAAGACCCAAGACCTGCTGACCTTCAGGAGGCTACTCAAGACCTGGTTGTTCGACCAGTAGCAGCATCCCCCCCCCTTCCCTCTCCCCAGCGCCTTGAGACCCTCGCGGGTAAGTAGTGCGCTCTACAAATTCTGTGATTGATTGATTGATTGATTATTTCTGAATATGGTGCCTGCACAATTACACAACTACTGTTTCACACCTAGCCACAGGTCATAGACAGAGAATGTTTGGGGAGAAGTAGATAACACATTTGGTACGACAGGTGGATGAGATGTGAACATATAAAAAATAAATATGTATATATATATAAAAATTAAAAAAAGAGGGAGTTTAATTAGATCCCTTAGATTTTATCTATAGGCAGTCTGTAACAGGAAAACATGTCATGCCACAGTCCCTACTACAAGTTTCCCACACATTTGGATCAAAGATGGACTATGTGTCCACTGTGATGCTAAAACAGCAGCCAATTTCAGCAACGCCTGAATGTCTGCTTAAAAATAAAATAAGCAAAAAAAATGCCACAATTGAGAAAAAACCAAAATGGCTTTATTGCCTACCAATTACCCTGCTTTCACTCAGAAATATTCCAAGTTCTGACCATCACCTAACGCCCCATTTGCTTGTCACTGAACAATTAATAAATGTATCAGTACCAGCAATTAGATTTAAAATTCATACTGAAAGTTCTTCTGAAGTTATTAAAGCGGTAATGTATCAGTATCTGTATGAGTTAACAAGCGCTGCAAAGTTTCATTTCTACTCAGATATCCAAGCGGAAGGAGAACGGCCTCATCGATCCTGAGCTCCTACTCATCCCTGCCGCAACACATCTTTGTCCAGAAAGTCTCCATTGGCGGAAAAAAAACTAAAATTTGAAGGACCATTTAAATTCATAGACTCCTCACCCTCAGCTGAAGAACATGGATACATCGGAGCGACATCAGGGCCAACTCTGCACCACCTCAGCACTGAACAATGAACAAGAGGAGGACAACTTATTCCCATTGACCATCTGAGAAGAAGAATGTCATCGATTTTGTAGTCTACGGACACAGCCGCAACACCAGCAGCGCAAAAGATCCTTATAACAAGATATGTTCATTTATTTTATGTCTTTATCAAATCAAATCAGGGACATTTGTATCGCGCTCACATCACTCGAAGGTCTCATGGCGCTCGCAGACGGCTCTGATGGAAAAGATAGCTCAAATGTCAAATAGCCATGTTTTCATTCCCTTACGAAAGGAGTTGTGATCCGGCGTGGTGCGAAGGTGGAAAGGGATTTTGTTCCATGATGCTGGGGCGAGGAAGGAGAAAGACCTGCCTCCTTTTCTGGCCATATGAACTTTAAGAGGGGTAAGCAAAAATGTATTACTGGATCTAAGCGTCCTGTGTGGTTGGTACCAACATAGTTTCTGAGACCAGTATCTAGGGCCTTTACCGTACATCTGTTTGTGGGTCAGGCAAAGAACCTTGAAGAGGATTCGCTTTCTCACAGGGAGCCAGTGTAGAGATCTCAAACAGGGTGCGGAGGGGGATCTGGATGGGAGATCCAGGACCAGCCTAGCCGCGGTATTCTGCAAAATCTGCAGTCTATCTAAAAGGCCTACATTAATTGAGAGCAATAGAGCGTTTCCATAGTCCATTCGGTTTATTATTAATCCTTGGACCAATGGTTTTCTAGCCTCAGTTGGGATCCATTTGAAAACCTTCCGTAGGCTGCGAATTACTCCGAAACAGGAACCAATAATGTGGTTGATCTGGTTTTTCATGGACAGTTGATTGTCCATGTGGAAGCCTAGGTTTCGTACCGTCTGTTTGGGTGTTGGACAAGGTCCAAGGTGGGATGGCCACCATTCATTGGACCAGTGCTCAGATGCATTGCCGAAAAGCATGATCTCCGACTTGCCTCCATTCAGTTGTAGATGGTTGGAGCTCATCCACCTGTCAATGTGGGACAGACATTTGTTGAAATGCTGCTTAGTTTCAGCGGGGTCTGGACCAATGGTGATCAGGATCTGAGTGTCATCTGCGTAGGATATGACATCAAAACCGTAGGATCTGATCACTTTGGCCAGAGGAGTCATGTACAGGTTAAAGAGTGTCGGGCTCAAAATAGAGCCCTGTGGCACTCCCATCCTAACTGGTCTCTCACATGAGATGTTGTTTCCCATCTGGACTGTTGTAGCTCGGTCGGTAAGGTAGCTCTTAAACCCCTCGAGGGCATTGCCTCTGACACCTATCTCCCCAAGGCGATGTTCTAAGATGCTATGGGAGATGGTGTCAAAAGCAGCGGACAGGTCAAGTAGAACGAGGATGGCCGACTGATGTTTGTCCAGGGTTAGCCTGATGTTATCTGCTACCTCGACTAGAGCCGTCTCGTTGCTATGCGCTGCCCTGAAACCAGACTGGGAAGGATCCAACAGTTCCTGGCTCTCAAGGTGGTTGACAAGCTGTTGATTAATCAGAGTTTCTAAAATTTTCCCAAAGTATGGGAGCAAGGAGATGGGACGGTATCTTATTGTCGGAGTGGCACTAACAATGTTTTAATTGGTTTGCTTTTTTTCTTATTGCTTGGCTCAGAAGACTTGTATTCCTCAAAAGGTTGAAGTTGTCCACACTACTGTACATCACATATCTTTTTTCCACCTCCACCTGCTGACGCTTGTAGCAGTTGTAGTGGCACCTTTAATAACGCAACGCGTTCCAATACCTTCATTGTCTGTGATGGTACTACTAATGTTACAATGTGTCCCTCTAAGTCGTCCTGTCATTGTAGGGATGCCCCATTGGTCTGGCAGCATAGTGTCCATGATTCTCTCCAGGTTAAAATGTGGTAAAGCCAGATGACAATAGCAGGGAGGCAGAAGACTAATGAATACTGTTATGTGGCGCCATTCCCCATGCAGTAGGCGCAGATAGACTGATTTTTCCCAGGGAAGTATCACCACACACTGTAAAATGTCTCCTACTTCTGTTCCTCTATAGAATACAGGGGCAAATTTAGATTATTGAGGCCAACATCTCTGAAGTGTTTGTAAATACCACAGTATGGGACCACACCCGAATAATGCACAAGGTTATCACTGATAGTTCAAGAATAGAGGGGGAGGTAACAAAGATGCTTAAGATAGGAGTTCCTGATATCGACCTTAGTGCATCTTTTGGTAGGAATAATTGGTTTATGATAACAAGATCACCCTCAGACTGTAATGGCTCTTTACCCCACACCTTACATTGCCCATGCCAAAACAGAACTGCTCTACGTCTATTTGCACAAATTTAGATGGGATAGACTGGAAGGTACACTTGGGGTGGGGAGAAAATGACCAAACGAAAAAAAGCTTTCAAACTAAAGCCAACTCTTCTCTGTTTTCTAGGAAATTACATGGTACCTGTTGGGCGCAACTCTGGATGCAACAGCACCATCTATAATTTGGACATGCAATATGGCACCTCCAGCCTGATGGACTTCTACTGGGCTTGCGGAGAACGTCTCTATCTCCAATTGCCTCCTCGATGGAGCAGCCTGTGCTCACTAGAACAATGCACAAAGTCTCCCTGGTCATTCGTACAGCCAATATCTCCCACATCCATGCCCATCCAATGACTGGCTCTGTTACCTTGCTCCACCGACATCAGCAGTATGCTGAATACTTTGGGTGGACAGCATTCAAAGACATGCCCCAGGAGTTCCGCCTATTGAACTAGGTCCAGCTCTTTTTTCAACACCATCATTATGATGTTCCAGATCAAGATGAATGCACGCTGGCTTCGAAACACTAAGAGGAGGGTATGCCTTCGGATATGGAGGTCGTGCTGCACATTGCCAACGATTAAGACAAGGGCTCCATCACCAAGGCCATCGAGGACTTGGACAACATAAAAAAGAAAATGATTCCTGAAGGAGGTTCCATAGCAGACACAGCCACTGATTGGTTAAACTTGGACTTGATGCATTCTTAGTTGTCTGCCATTAAAAAAATGTGTTACCGGTTTTCGGTGTGCTGTTGCTCCTCTGTTGTGCCATACAGTTGTTCTGTCATTGTGCTAAAAATACTGGTAGTAAATTAGTAGGTATAAATTTGGTAGGAATAAGGAACATTCAGAAGGCCTATATACAAGAAGAAGGATAGAACAGGGAATGGGGATAACTTAGCACTCTTAGAAGTAGTAGAACTAGCATCGATAGGACTACACTCAATGCAGCCTGCTCCCATTACCCACACCAGGTCAATAGCCCCCAATTCACCACTAGTAGTTACCAACTGAGATAGGATTTAAATATAGATCCACCATCACCTACACCAACACCATATACATCCCTCGTTGACATACATGAAGGAGAGTATATAGAGTTAAGGAAGGCGCAGGAGAGTCAATGTTCCAATGTGTCAATGTTCCAATGTGAATGACGCCCCTTGGGTACCGCAGCTAGGAGGAGGGCCTGCAAAGTATGCTGTAAGAGTTTTGTTCAAGAATGAACAAGAGGAGGGAATGAAGCAGGGTCTAGTTTTATCATATAGTCCCCCAGGCCCATTCTGTCCTCATCTGAAGCATAAGAGTCATAATTGTCCCTGCCAGCCCATAGGTTGTGCTAACATTGTCCACACTGTAGGAGTGGGGACAAACTGGGAATTTCCGCAGCTTTGGAAACTAAAATAGCGACAGGGCTTAAAATAAACAATAGCCTTATAAGGAGCTTCCACCTTAAAACTTCTGAAAGGTGTCGCAAAGTGTTTTTGATAAAAAGTTCAAACTTTTGTTATGTTCTGCAGTCAAGCACCTGCCAAAATTAGATCTTGTGGTCAACGGTGCCTCATTTCAAATGTATAAAAGGACTGCTTACTCTCCAGTTCGTTGACCACCTCGTACAGTGAACCTTTGAGTCACAACGCGATGGTGCTCCTGGTTAACCATTTTATTTAGCATCTTCAATTGAGGTTGTTATGCTTCATTGTACTTTGATGCTCATTTTCTCTCTCTCTCTCTCTCTCTCTCTGTTTCTTTGGATTGCCGTGATTCTAAACGTACTAGATTGCATTTTTTTCCTGATCTGCGATGTGTCTTTGACACGTCTTACTTGCTAGATGGTTTGGTGTTATCTCTGATTAAGTGATGTGTCTTAAAACCACCCTCCAACAAAGGACCACCAACTTTGTGACATTAGGAGTCTGTATCCCTTACTTCAGAAGATATTTTATCCTTCCTTAGGATATACCATAGTTTATAACATCAACCAAACAGGGTGGGGGCACACGAGTGCTCCATCTGCTCACAAAAGTGTGCTAGTCAGAAAGCAACACCGCAAAGACCAATGAATGGCTGGTTTTACCAATCCCCAAACATTGTGCACATTTTCAAAATTCCAGAGAATGTTGGGAATTGCGCTCCTTCTTCCACATCCATGCCAGCATGTCTCAGTTGTCTCATTATCAATAGCATCTAGTGAGTTGGCATGTTTGATTGTAACGATTATCCTCTAATTTTGTAAAATAACTCTCCATTGCACCTCGGAATATGTGACCTCCAAATCTTCTTCGGTGGCCAGGTGCAAGTGCCAAGATAATCTTATTGATATGGAACACTTGGTCCTGGCTTTCACCCGCTGTCTGTATCTGTACCTCTCTCCTTCCTTAATCCATATTATTTTTTAATCAGTACAAAGTGTTTGATCTGACCTTGAGAAAACATATCTTCTACTTTGATACAGTACCCTGCTCTGCAACTTTTGAACGCCTCCATCTCACGGCACAAGTAGAAATCGAATTCCAAAACAGTGGGGTAAAAAGTGATGATAAGATGGTGAGGCACCTTTTAGCCCTAATTGTATCCCAGTAGTGTGAGTTACTAGAGAAATTATTAGGTTTTAGCTCTGTCCCTTCTCACATCAATGGGACCTCCTACAAGGGCTGCTCAGTGAGTATGTGGTCTATAAAGCACTAGTTGCATTCCTTTTCCACTTTGACCCATTCTATCAGCATGGTAGCAAGAAGTGAATTCTCCTTCCCTCTTTTAGCCGCAGGTGATCCTGCCATAGCCCAATTCTAGGTGTTTTGATTCTTCCAGATAAACCAGAATTCCGCCCTACAAGTTGGTCTGAGGCTTGCTGCACCAGGAGAATGGGTAGGAGATGGAAAAGGAACTCAATCTTTTTTTTAATTGTTTTTATATTTTTGATGATTTTATATAGTGTGGACATGGCACAGAGGCATCAGAGCGCTTCAGAATAAAGGCAGAACATATCAGTTACAAATAGACAATATAAACGTACAGTAAAGGTGGAATGAACACTGGGTTTCTCTCTCACGGGAAGTAGAGAGTTTCACACATATTGATGGCAAAACAGCAATGAAAAGCAGGTGGAACAGTACTGTATGCGAATCATCGATAGTTCATGCAGATTGAGGTTGGTATGTGGTTGGAGAGAGTGAGAGGAGGAAGGAGCAAATTAGACCAGGTGTTGTTCATATAGAAGAGCTTTGAGGTATTTTTTTAAGGTGACATGACGTGGTCAGGAGGAGCCTCAGTGGGAGGGAGCTCCAGATACTTGTTGCACTTCGGGAGAAGGATTGGTTCATGTATCACTTGTGCTTAAAGGTGGGGTGTTTGAGGAGGAGCAATTGAGCGTTTCACAAATCTCTGTTTGCACCTGCGATTTTCAGGTTCTCAGAGAGGTACGAGGGTAAGGAGGAGTGATGAGCATTATAAGTGGTGCTGTCAGTTTTAATTTAATCTCTCGCCTCTATGGAAAGTCAATGAAGATAGAGTAGAATGGGGGAGATATGATCTCATTTTTTTCTGCTCTATTACAAAGCGGGCTGCCACATGTAGGACTGGTATGAGTGGACCTAGGTGGACTTTGAGAAAGAAGAAAAGGAGTGCAATCCCATTGTCGAGTCTGGAGAGCACGAACACCTGCACAATAGATTTAAAGTCTTGTGCTGGAATGAGGTTCCTAATGTCTCAAAGCAGCCTTAGCTGGAACCAAGAACTCTTAGCCAAGGTGGAGATATGACTCAGGAGTTTAAGGTATCTGTTGAGGATCACGGAGGACGAGTGGAAACGGGCTTTCGCACAGGTCTGGGAGATGGCTAGTAAAGCACACTTTCAGCTCACGCAGTTTTTTTTACTTACATCACACGTATTTTATGCCCAAGAGGTTGTCCAGGTTTGATGTGGCGCACCCTTCGACGTGCCTCCGGTGTGATGTGGGACATGCAACTTTTCTGCATATGACCTCGGACTCCGCCCGGCTTCAGGCATATTGGGTGGAGGTGCTGCGTGTGCTATGTGAGGTCACAGGACTACCTGTTGAGGCGTCAGTCAAGCACTGTCTCCTGGGCGTGCTCCCGATTCCAAAGTCGGGAGCCCATATGCAACATAAATGTACTCTTCTTGGACTGGTACTGGCTAAACGTCGTATTGCCATACACTGGATCCATCCTGTACTCCCCGGTTGGATAAGTGGAGGGTGGACCTGCGTGAGTGGGGCGTGGCTGAGGAGCGCTGGCTGCGCATGGTTCATACTGATGAGAATGCAAAGTGTGACCTGGAGATGTGGGATAATGTTGGCAGGCCTGCTGGTGAATGGAGGACCAGGAGAGGGGGCTGTGGTTCCCCGCAGACAATGGATCTCGCTACTCCCGCACTGGCTTCGTAGGGTGACCCCCTGACTGACTGACTGAGTCGTTGTCCAACATATGGCTGCGTGACATGCATGGGAAGGAGCGCTGGAGACTGTGCAGACTGCAGGATAGGCCATGACCTGGAGTGTGAGCCCAAGGGGATGGATGTGGGTAGGTCCCCTACACGCCCTCTAACTGTTTATCGAGGAATAGTTGTATTGTACACTTATCTCAGCAGATTGAGCTGCCCTGGATTGCAACCCCGCACATGCATTCTTCTTACCCCCCGCTCAGATGAGATGATGTACTGCCCCTTGGAGACTGGGGTGTTTCACATACGTGCATAATTGTTCCCTGCCCTCCACCCGAGGACTTTTTGGGGAATGCCACCCGACTGCCTGTCGCTTGCAAGTTTTTACTATGGTTCTTAATTGTTACATGTGTTTTACTGTCCAAAGCTCATTTTTATGGGAGTTGTCATGTGTGTCATACATGAAGATGTCAAGCAATGACGGTTGTGAGCCAAGCACATGGGCGACCATTGAGGCCGCTGTGATATCCTGTACTGCCTACCTGATATGTAAGGAAACGTGATTCTTTTTTCATTGCCTCGTGACCCGGTGGGACAACATGTAATGTGATGCTTGTGTAATACTGAATAAAAAACAAGTTTAAAAAAAAGGCATCTGTTGAGGATGAATCCAAGAGAATTGGCATTCTGAATGATGGAGGGATGGCCTTCAATGTCTCGGAGGAGTTCCATTCAGTTTTGGATCGAAGAGTTAGTTTTCTTTGGAGAGATGAGAAGTAAATCTGTTTTCGCTGCGTTTAGTTTGAGGTGGTTGTGTGCCATCCAAGCTTGGATTCTTTTCAGGGAATTAGATAGGTAGGTGAAGTCTTTCAGGCATGAGACCTTCGGGTAGTTAGCGTATAAATGGAAGAGGACTCCTGAATTCCTGAGGATCGTGCAGAGCGGCTTGAGATAGAGGTTGAAAAAGGTTGGAGAGAGAATCGAGCCTCAGGGGATCTCTTGTTGCAGGCTGACTAGATCTAAAACAGCATTCCCAATTTTTATTATTTGGGAGAAGTTTGTTAGGGTTGAGGTGATCCATTTAAGGATGACACCATCAATAACCATTTGATGCTTCAGGGTGTCTAACAAAGCCTGGAGGGTGACTGTGTCAAACGTAGCGGAGAAGTCGAGGAGCACAAGTAGACAGGAGTTACCAGGGGCAAAAATGAGGACGGTGCTGTTCACAATATGCAGGATTGCAGTCTCAGTGCAGTGGCTTCTTTGTATTTGATCCATGAGAAACCCATTCTGTTGTTTCATATCTTTGCAGATGTATTGGAATCACTCGCCTTTACCAAATCTACAAAACTCTTAAAAAATCCTCTCACTTTCAAGATCTCTTCTAAATACACCAAAACAAACCTATCACTGGCCTTGTCTGCTACTAATGGAAGAGCTCTTCCTCTTTCCGACCCCTTATCACTGCATTACGATATGAAGGACCTTCTTGGTATTTTGACCTATGGGTCTCCTGTTAACTAAGTCTACCTGAACAGGGTGGGTCTGCTAAGGCATAAGGCTTTTATAAATAGGGATGGGTGTAACTCGCATAATTCAGTGTAGCGTAATCATTCGAAATTACACAAAAATATCTGTGAGATTGCATGTGAATAACGCGAGCAGAGTAATTCTGCATTTAGCGCTATTTCTTAGAGCCAAAATGCCCCCTCACGTCAAAAATAGACAAGAGGATGCATTTTGCACTAAGAAATTGCTCTAAATGCAGCAGAACATAAATAGTGAACACGATCAGCCGCTTGTGCTCGCTAAATGTGTTAGGATTTTTTTCCCCAAATGACTCACTACTGGTTGCTATGTAGAACAGTCGTTGGGGTCCCTCGGCCCCAGGAGCAGCTCTTCTGTGTAGGGAGAGCTCTGTGAGGCCACAAAGGGATATAGAGAGTGTGCTTGACACTGAGGACAGCTGGGGGAAAAGATGAACCCATAGCAGAGGATGATTACTTTCTGCCAATACTGGTGCTCCCTGCTGCGTCTACTGCAACACAGAGCCTCTGACCGAGTGGCCACATGAGATAATGAATTGACAGAGATGGGTGGAAATTGAAGGGGTTACCAGTGTGGCAGGGACTCAGTGGGCCCCCACCTTGCTCACGGATAATACTTGGGGATGATACGTGGGGATAAGAAGCACTCTGCCAACACCTTTTGAGAACATGGTGTAGACATAAAATGTGGGTACTGCATATAACCTGTCGATCTTGGGGCAGGGACAACCAGCTGAGTGGTGTCACACACTTGGATTCAAGCGATTGCTCATCTAGATGAACTGGTTTATATGGAAGACCAGGAGCTGTATTACATAAAGTGCCCCGGGGGCACAACTAGCATTTGCGACTGCTTTGCGTGCCCACAGGGCACTCTGGTATTACAGAAGGGGCCGCAGACGTTTGTACGGTCCCTTCTGTGATACCCATGGCACTGGCGCATATAAAGCGCCAGCACTAACTTCAAGGGGGCGATCCCTCATTTGCATGGGTGCGTGCCCCATGCAAATAAGGGACTCCTTTTGGCAAAGAAACCCTCAGGATAGTAGCGGCTCCTCCGCTAATGCAGAGGAGTGCCGCTCCACTGCTCTGTGAGCAGTAGTTAAAGAAAACTAAAATGATAATAACTATTGTTATTATCATTTTAGGTTTTTTTCTTGGTGAGGGGCGGGGCTGGACTGCCAGAGCAGGGCAGGGGAGGAGTGGTTTGCCCACTCCAAGGTGCACAATGATGCTTTGACCACCCCGAAATGTGCACTTTGCATGTTCTGCACTCAGGCTGCATTACAGCCTAGGTGCAGAACATGCTCCGGGCTCCCATTCCCTGCCTGAGCACCGATCCACGGCGCTCAGACCAATCACGCAGCGTTTTTGATTGGCTAGGGGAATCAGGAGCCTGGGTGCTTCCTGTTCTTGCTTTCAGGAGCGAGAGGCGGCGGCCGGCGGACCGAGAGGCGGCAGCTGGCTGGGTGGCCAACCTGAAGGTAAGTGGGTTTTTTTGTGTTTTTTTTTTCATTTACAACCCTCCCCATGCCCCCCCCTGCCCCACCACCCCGGTAAATAGCTGCCACCACTGCCTCAGGAGGCGCAATGTCAGTACGTCCCCTGAGAGCAGCTCTCTGGAGGGAGGAAAGGGGTCGTACGAATCCCCCAGACATCCCTTTGCAGGCGGGTGCAGTCACTGACCGCACCCTCCTGCAAGGGGATCTCCATTCCCCTTTAAAAGTGCAGGTGGGATGCCACCTGCGCAGTGAAATACGGAGCGGCTTCAAAGCAGCCGCTCCGTATTTCATATGAATGCGCTGCCCCCAGGGGAGCACGAGTTCGCAGCTGCCCTGGGGGCAGCGCATTCCCCATAATGTGGGGCAATTTCCTTCATTGCGCCTGGTAGACCTTTTTAAAGTTGCGCCTAGCGCAATGAAGGAAAATGCCCCGCATGTCTCATGCAGCCCCTGGAGGTAAATCTGCTCAGCGCTGTGAGGCTGAAGGGAGACCTCTCAGAGCTCAGTGAACATGAATGCTTTGGAGTGAGAACAATATTACACACTCTTTTTGAGGGAGGGAGTCACTGAACTGGAAAACTAAAACAGCAGTTTCATATGCACATAGTGTAAAACCGAAAAACAATAAAATGCAGGTCAACAAAGAGCAAACAATGTCACACACACCCGGAGGAGGAAGACCTGCTTAGAAATATGGAGGCCACCCTGGAGGGGTAAACGGTATAATTTGATACAATCATGCAAGTGATCCTGGACACCAAAACTGCACTTGAAGCAAAGATACTAGCAGCAGTAATTGTAGGGCCGTTTCTAGGTGTTTTGTCGCCCTAGGCGAGAATTGAAAAATGTTGCTCCCTCCCTTTTACTACCATTCAGAGAGAGAAATGTAATGAGCTGCATCTGAAGTGTGGTGAACACACCCGTTAGCTACATTAACCGCACGACCAGAGATGTCCCCGGGGCCTGTGGAGGAAAGGGCGGCAATGTGGAGGGAACTTTCGATGTCCCAGCAGTGCGGTTACAGGAACCTAGACACTGTTCAACTGAGGGTATCTCTTTGTCAAGGGCACCCATAGCATTTATTGGATAGTTCGATATTGAAGAACTGGGCTTACCTTGTGCCTTAGGTGTCGGTAACTAGCGCTTCCCTATTGTTAGTGTTGAGGGAGAAGCAAGGGGCCAAGAGGGTGGGCCCAGCCTTGTCCGGCCGCAGAAGGGCCCGCTTTTGGCCCGGTTTTAACCCAGGCACTTGCCTAGGCGCGTTGCGCGCACGTCGCGCGCCTGCGGAGCCTGGCGCACTAAACTGTGCTTCACTGCTTGCCGGTCATTGGCGCCTTCCTCCTGGGCTCGTGCTGACAGCTAGAGGCTGTAGTCCCTGAAGCTGCCCCTTTTGAGAAGCAAGTATGGCGGGAACAGGTTGTGAAGCATGGTTTTCAGCAAGTGAGGAGCTGCGAGAGAGAGACAGAAAGGAAGGGAATAAGAGGAAGAAAGAGGGGGGGGCAGGGGCAGCTGACAGTGGCAGAGCAGGAAAAGTGGACACCGGACACTTCAACCACTGATCTTACCTTAATACACCTGCTGGGCACCTAGGGACTCCCACGCGCAACAGAAGCAGGCTGCAGGGTAGGCCAACCAGTCCTTGCCTTGATGTTCCTGACTCCGCCTCTCTCGAGGTCCAGACGACAGCACTCTGGGTCTACTGCGCGCCCGCGCCAAGGCAAATGCAGGGATTCAAAAGTGGAAAAAAAAACGATGACAGGCCTGCCCCTCGTGAGATCATTGGTCCATTCTCTTTGGGGACAGGCCAGAAACAAGAAACAGGGCCGTCATAAGTACCGCGTTCGCGCTTTGAATGATTGACGGCCCTGATTGTTACAGACATCTGTGGGCGCCGCAGAAACGAAACCACGAAGTTTGCGCACACAAGGGCAAATGTCCCAACTTCCTTTTGCCGCCCTAGCCCTTATGCCGCCCTAGGCGGCCGCCTAGTCTTGCCTAATGGTAGAAACGGCCCTGAGTAATTGATGTAGGACTACTACTAGAAGAGACTGGCTGTAAGGGTGAATAAAACAGAATATATGCGGACAGGAGTGCGACAAGCGATGACCAAGCCATAAGCACAAATTAGAAAGCTGACTGAGAATGTTAAACAACTAAAAGATAGAGCTTAGGATGCTGAGGAGAAATCACCTTCCTTTTTTTTTTTTTTTAAACAGTCTTTATTCATTTTCTATTTTAAACCCCATGAATCCCCGCCCCACCCCCTCCGCTCAGACAGGTAAAATTTTAATACAACAAAATAAATCCCAAAATTCATTACATTATTTCATAAATGTACAATAAACTGATCCCATCGATTACTACTCACTACAATACAATTTAGTCTAATTGATAACCAACAACTAATGTAACACCAATAAAACGGTCCTAAAGTGACATGTGCAGATAATACAGGGTGAATATTCTTACTCCATTTTCATTCCCCACTTTGGGTTTGGATCCAAACACGTAAGGGGTTCCAAATTTTCATACCTTTTCTACGCTGGTTATTCCATTTTCGCTTATATATGGCCATTTCTAGACTACATTGCTAACAACCCTTCAAGCCATTGTTGAAAAACTGGTGCGTTGGGATCCAACCAGGCGGCCGCAATACACATTCTTAAAACTGCCATAGAGATAAAAATCAATTCATGCCCGACCCCTAAAAGATTAGCCTCCGAAGTCCCTAACAAAATTATATCATCAGACAATATTATTTCAGTTTTTAAAACTTCCGATAAAAAATTCGCTATATCTTTGATCAATTTTTGTAAAACATTACATGATGCGAAAATATGGACACTATCTGCATTATAAAGAACTCAACGAGGACAAAATGTTCCCTTTCCTCCTCCCCATTTTGTCAGGTGTATAGTACAAGAAAAAACAAGTTTTATAAAACTGTGCCTGAAGCCTAGTAGACATTAAAACAGACTGTGATAACTCATAAGCATACAAGAAGGTCTCATCTGACACCCCAACTTTTGCCTGCCACTTCTGGGAATATTTATCCAGTTCATACGGTAAGGCTGCGTTTATAAGTGTGTATATCTCCCCAATAGAGCTTACTTTGTCTTGGTTTATTCTTTTGATGATTTCCACTTTCTCAAATTTGGTCCGCCCACCCACCTTTCCGTACAAGGAAATCTCTATTCCGGAGAAACTTAAAAAAATCCCGCCAGTCCAAAGTAAAGCTTTATTTCAGTTCTTTGAAAGATCGAAAACCAGCTGGGGAGAAAAAGCAGCCAATCCGATTGATTCCAGCCCTTTTCCATTTTCCCATACCAGCATCTCTAAAAACCTCCGGGAGTGTAAAATTATTATCTAAGGGTGTGTAAAATGATAATCTACCAATTCCATATGCTCTCCGTATGGCACTCCATACCTTAAAAACACTAAAGAGGGTCTTAAACCGGACTTTTTTGTAGTAACTGTCATGCAGCTGACGCCACAGACACCCACTGGTCTCTTTCCCCAGCATAAGTTCAAAGGGGGAGGGGATTTTATCAGTCCGTATGTTGTCTGTTTGGGTCTGTAGTAACTCTCGGCTATATATTAGTGTAGTGGCCCAATAATATAGTTTCATGTTCGTTAGAGTCAACCCTCCCCTGTCCCTAGGCAGGGTAAGAAATCTAAACGCATGCCGTGGTCGTGAGTAGGCCCAGATAAATCGGGAGAATATATGCTCTATTGTTTTAAACCACTGCGGCGTGAATTCCAGACAGACAGCTCTAAAAAGATATAAGATTTTCGGAAAAAAGAGCATTTTTATGACATTACACCTTCCTCCAATGGATAAATGCAGATTGTTAAGCCATTGGAGGTCCTTTTTGATACTACCCATTAAGGGTTCCAAATTCTCCTTGACCACATTGTCTAACCTGAAGGATATGCAAATACCTAGGTATTTGGCCTTTTCTACCACCCGTTTTTCCATCATCTTGAATCTTGTCGTTGAGGACAACCTGGGTCTTATCTTGATTAAGTGCATACTCAGAAACCTGTCCGAAACGTTCTGCCTCTTCTTCAATTGCCGTTATGGCAGAGTTTGGGTCTGCCGTAACCACAGCAATATCGTCTGCATAGGCCAAGGTCTTGGTAGCCCAGATCTGAGACCATATTGCTGGTATTTGTCCGTTATTTTCTAGTCTGCGAATAAATGGATCAATATAGATCGCAAACAAAAGAGGGGAACAGGGGCAGCCCTGCCTGGTGCCACAGGAGATTGGAAACTCTTTTGAAAGTATGCCATTTACCATCACAGCCGCTGATGGTTCGACATATAGTTTTTTAATCGCTTGGATGAAGCCATCCCCGATCCCAATCCTAGACAAGGCAGTCCATAAATATTGCCAGGAGACCCTATCAAAGCCCTTTTCTGCATCCAACAGAACCAGGGCCATAGAGTCTCTTGCAACAGTAGTGATGTCAAATAATGTGATGACTCTCTGAATGTGGTCTATTGTGGACCTCCCAGGGACGAACCCGTGCTGACGCTCTGAGATAACTTTATGTATTATAGGTGCTAATCTACTAGCTAGCAGTTTTGAATAGATATTTGAGTCGCCAGTTACTAATGTAATAGGACGGTATGAGCCCAATTGTGCAGGGTTTTTTTTTTTTTTTTAAGAAAACCACAATTTGTGCTCATGACCATGATCCGGGGGGTCGCCCCCCATTAAATATATAAACAATCAGTTTGTTTAGGATATTTTTCAACTGGCTTGCAAAGATGACATAAAACTTGGTCGGGATGCCATTGGTTCCTGCCGCTTTCCCCTTTGCCAGGCTGTTCAAAGTCAACCATATTTCCGCTTAACCTGGTGGGCTATCTAAGCTTTCCTGGTCTTCGTTCTCAAATTTTTCAAATGATACGGGGTCTAAGTACCCTTCAATATCACCTTGAACACTCCTATCATTTGCCATATAAAGGGAACGGTAAAACCTCCCAAATGCATCCCTTATCAAATCTGGGTTGGTGGTCTGTCCTATCCCCGGGTCGATAATTTCCCGGATTATATTGGATGTTGTTTGTTGCCTAGTGCGAACAGCCAGCTGGTGACCAATCTGTTCATTGAACTCCTATACTGTTTCTTTCTGAGATACGGCCTTGCTCACAGCTTTGTCCATAAATAGGTTGGTGATAGCTGCTTTTGCAATTGCTACCTGCCGCTGTGGGTTGGCTAACTCTATTTCTAACTCGAGCACCAGCGGCTTATGGTCTGAAAGCACCCGCAGTAGTTTTACTATATGACATATTGAATTTAATGAATTAGAGATATACATATAATCCAATCTGGCATGGGTCATGTGTGGATTGGTGAAATAGGTATACCCTGGGTCATTCGATCTTAACAACTGCCAACAATCGACCAAGCCATGAATCTGACACATATTCCTTAAAGCTTGAAACACTTTTGGCTTCCTACCCACATACCTCCACCCTCCCTCTGGAGACCAATCGCTGGGCAAGTTAATATTGTAATCTCCACACACAACGAGTGGGAGCGGCCAATGAGCAAGTTCACTCGAGATAGTATTCAACACAGTAGGGTTATCACTATTGCATCCATATAGTGTGCATAACGTTAATTTCTTTCCCACACCATAATGACATTCAGTGATCGCCCAGCAGCCAAATTTATCCGCGCACGATCGAGTGAACTGCAGCCTGCCTTCTTTAGCCAGGATCACCACACCCCGTACCCTGGCCCCTTGCGTTGTTGCACTTAGGCCCCTTGCGTTGTTGCACTTATCACCCTAAATCCCAGTGTTTTTAAAATATGAAGTTGTGACCCATCTATATGTGTCTCCTGGAGGCAGATAATATTAGCACCCAGCGACTGTAACCCAACCGCAACTTTCAGCCTTTTTTTTAATATCATTTAGGCCGCAGATATTAATAGACGCTACTCTTAGTACACCCATACGGGTTGTGACATACGCCTAATACTGGTACCCCATTTCTATGAAACACTACCATCCCTCCATAAGTCTCAATCCTTTTTACTAAAAGCGCTGCACAAATATCTATAATGTCTACAAAATAATGTGAATTTAACTTAACCCCTCTCGTCCCCTATCTGATACCCCCCTCCCTCCCTCTACCACCCCCCACCCACACCCAATAACCAGGCAACCAGGCTCAACAATGAGCCTGTGTGAGGATGTCTGTGCCACACCTTCTCTCCCTTCACCTAGCCCCTTAATTAATAGACCTTGCCATGTACCCATATCCCGAACAAAACTCTTCACCAGCCTTAAATCAACATTTGTGATATTTGATACATGTCTTAAGATTTAGCCCCAATAGTCCCTGCTGCAATATTGTCCAAGAATTTCTGAGCTTGAATTTCAGAGGTGAAACTGAAGTTCTGACCCTTATATACCACTTTCAGCCTGGCAGGGTTTTGTAGAAATACCAGGGCCCCTGCAGATTGAAAAGGGTCATTAACTGCTTGAGCTGCCATCTCCTTTCCACCGTGGCATGTGCAAAATCCAGTTTGGCGAATAAGGAAAATCATTCAAAGCTCTTTTTAGCATTAGGTCTGGCAAGATCATACACAGCATGTCGAAGCAGAAAGTTGCCAAAGTAAATCAATATGGCACAGGGTAGCGTCTTTTCTCCAGAGCAATGTCTTGATGGTGAAAGAGGGAATCTGTGAGCCCGTTGGACTTCCTTGTCCCAATCCCATGTTGAAAGCTCAGGTAGGGAGCCCCGTAACATGTTTATTACGAACTTTCTTACGTCGTTGCCCTCACAGTTCTCCGGAACCCCTAACAGCCTCAGATTGTTGCGGCGCTGCCGATTCTCATAGTCCTCGAGCTTCCACATAACATCCTTTAGGGCGCTGTCCTGCCATGAGGCCTGCGCCTTCAAAGTTTTGACTGTGTTTTCAAGCATTTCCAGATGCGACTCTACCACTAACCCTGGGCGTAGTTCGCGAAGTAGCGCTACGCGAAGTGCACTTCGCACTACGCGAACTACGCGTAGCACTACGCGAACTGCGTAGTGCGCTGTTCGCGATTATTGCACAGTGCCGGATGCTTGTCCGCACTGTGCAATCATTGAAAACGGCATCTTGCACAGTGCGAGCTGTCTTTTACTGCCGCTCAAGTAGATTTTTACTCGAGCGGCAGCTTTCTCAACGCAGACTGGTAGTTTCTCATCGCGAGCGGTCGCGAGCATACGCGACCACTCGCAATGAGAAACCTGACCTCCCCGCGTTGAGAATCTCACTGGGAGGTTTATTTTCCACGCTCGCAATCGGCAACTTGATGTTGCTGATTGCGAACGAGGAAAAAGTCTCGCCGAGATGTCATTTTGCTTGCTCGAAGTCGCCAACTTGACGTTGAGGACCGCGAGCAAGCAAAAAATGACCGCTGCACTACGCTACGATACGCTACGTGTGTTTGCACTGTGCTACGTGCAATTCACGTAGTGCGAAGTAGCGCAAACTTCGCAAACTACGCGAGCGTAGCGTAGTGCTTTGCCCAGGGTTATCTACCACATTCAATCGCTTAGCGATGTCAGAGAAGATCTTTCCCACTTTCCGTACTGAGCCTTGGAGTTTCTTGGTGGCTAGCCGTGCCTGTCGATTGTCGGACTTAATATCATCCTGAAAGGCTCATAACGGCTTCTCTTCTTCGTTTGTATCCTCTGGGGAAAGCATTTGCGTTGCTGAATAGCCCCAACCCAGTTCCTCCACCATCTCTTGTTCCCATGGGTTCTTTCTACGAGCCTTTTTCCCAGATGCCCGTTTGTATTGTTTCTTGGCAGTCATGACTTACTCTGAAGGGCTGCTATTACCTGAGGATGAGCCCCCACCATCATCACCACTGCTAATAAATAGGCTGGTTTCCAAAACCTCTGACTCTTCCGTCAGAGAAAATAATTTTTCCCCCGGCACACCTGGGGACAAGCTGCCAGCTTCTATAGCTCCCTTTTGGCCCTCACTTCCTCCAGGGGAATGGTGCCCATTCGTGCTTGCCAAAACTGTTAATCTACTGCCCTGCTCATTATTAGTCATACATGACATGACGGTATCCACCACAGAGGGTCGAATGTCCTCCATTAGCACTTTTTCACCTGGGCTAATATATGATACGTGTATAGGTGCCTCTATGATGGTGTTGCCACAGTTCTCCTGCCAGGGGGTCATGTATCCCCCATATGGGATCTCTGTCTTTTCACTTTGCTCGGTGGGTGTTGTCATCAAATCTGTTTTCGATATCAAGCTGCTTCTTGCCCCGTCCATTTCACCATTGCCATTACCAGGATCCTTTTGCCTCTCCGTCCTGGGGTTTCCTTCCCCCCTCCCGTAACTAAGGGCAAAAAGATATTTGGGATGGAGGGTTGCGATTTTCCTACTTCAGTAGGTGGCTTCAATCGCCGGAGATTTGTTTTCGCTGGAGGTTCAATTTTCTCGTTTTCTGCTTGTCCTAGTCTTTCTCCTTTACTGGGCCGCAAATCCCCCTTCATAATGTCTATTTTAGGATCAGACCCCTCGCCGTAACTGTGCAGAAGTGGTATTCATTCGCTGCTTTCCCTTACCTCAGGCAGCCATTAAAACTGACTCTGTCTCTGTCAGAGTTCCAGTCAGGAGCACGTTCTCGTTTCCAAGCAACCACCGTGGGACGTAGGCGTGCCCAGCCCCAGCTGCAGCCGTCAGCAGAAGCTACGTTAGAGCCTCCCAGCGTCCCCCACAGAAGTTCCTTTTCGCCCCCCAGACTCGCACTCGCTGCCCGGCTTGGAGGGATGTCTCAAGACCACAGGGAGTTCACCAGGGAAGAGAGAGTATGCAGGAAGCCATACCATAAGAGATGCTGGAATACAGGACAGTGTAATGACGATGTACAAGGAAGCTGACTGGGGAGGAGGCAGAAACGGGAAGAGACAAATTAGTGATGAAAGTGATGCAGAGAAAGAACTTCTACTGATGGTGATTGGACAGCAGCAGTGATTCCACAGATAGAGGAAGACTCAGATTCTGGACACTCAAATGATACCCTGAAGGGAGCAACGGAGATTACTTCCATGACTGCAGATGGACTGGCCTGAAGGGACATGCAAGTATTCTAATGCACCTCTTTGGTGCTCATGGTGGAGGTATAAAAGAGGCCCCTCGATGGGAGGGGCAGAGAGGGTTAACCTGGAGACTATGCAACTCCAGAGATTGCTGGGGTCGTCCCAGGACTAGCACAACATGTAGGAACCCCACTAGAGATCAGGATACGTAAGTTCCATATGGACAAGTTTATGTTCATTGTTTACATGTTATGTTATTTTGTCAGGGGATTATGCAATGAGCTCGGCCAGGAAAGAGAAATATAAAATGACCAATACAAACACCTTTGTGGAGCATTGCAGTGACACCAAAACTGAAGAAGTGACACCAAAACTGGTTAGACCTGCGAATATATATATATAACACATAATTTGTTACCACAACAGCCAATAAGGGAAGGCTCCCAATAGCAGGATCAGAGGATTCAACAACACAATGGATGAGAAAAGATTATTTAGGCCTCATGCATACATGTCTAACAAGTATAACTTTATTACATTAAATTGAGAGAACCAGGCGCACCTGCTAAAAAATATAGAGTCCAAGCAGTGCCGGGTCATAGAAGGTGCAAATAGCAGGCCTGCAGGAAACAGCCTCTTTAGAATTGAACTCAACAAGATTATAAAAAGGTGGTGAGGTCAGCTGATAGGCAAAATATACTCAACGTTGGCGAGGGGTACACTGATTTGGATTGCCCCAGGAGTCCATGTCAGATTAATCACAGTCATGAGGGCGGTGAAGGCAGATATACAATAGTGGAGGGTACCCCACTGACGATTGCTAGCCTGTATGCCTCAAATATTAATCAATGTTTTTTGTCTGTGACCATAGATTTAGTTAGAATAGGTTATGTTTAATGGCTAGGGATTATAAAATAGTGATGGAGGTGGATAGATCTTTCCATCCACCACAGTGAACTCAGGTTAGGTTAGCATCCCTGAAGTTCCAAACATGCTTGTTACACTGACAACTGCTGGATGTATGGGAGTGATGCATCCAAATGAATGAGGGTACTTATTTTACTCACCAGTGCATGGACTTCACACCAGGGGCTCTGGTATACATTGTACCCGAGGGGCGCAAAGGGCATGTGCGGCTGCTTCGTGCGCCATTGGGGCACAATGGTATTACAGAAGGGGCCACAGACACTTGTGCATCACTACTATAACTCTGATACCGCTGGTGCACATATAGCGTTAGCTCTATTAACAGGGGGCATTCCCTCGTTTGCATGGGGGCTCCATGATGCAAACAGGGAAAGCGTGCCGTATACATAATATTGCCCTAGGTTGAACATGCCCCTGGGAGTTAGAGGGAAAGACACTAAGATTACTAACATAGAATATCTGGGCTACATGGACTCAGACCACAACTCCTTATTGATGTCAATTGAATGTGGGGGATCCTGCTCTGTGACACTTACATGAAGATTACAGGTGGAGGCACTGCTGGACATGCTCATCAAAACAACAATAAAGGAACAAATAGATTACTACTTCCAGGAGAAGGAGGGGAATACAGACAGTATTGCAACTGAATGGGAATCCTTCAATGTGGTGATTACAAGCATGTGTATTAAAACTGCCTATGGTGTAAGATCGAACAGTGGAAGAACACAGTCAACAACTAGAAATTGAGACCTTTGCTACACAAGCAATGGACTGTGATATACTCGAAGCAAAGAAACCATACAACTGTCTCGCCGATCATGTGGAAGGGTTGAACGACAAGGATTATATATCCAGACAGCAAAGTGAAGGAGATAGGGTGGGCCTACTGCTGGCCTGGCTGTTACAGGCAGAGCAGGTTCAGAAGCCCATATGTGTGATCATTTCCACCAAAGAAGAGACATTGAATGCACAGGTAGACATAAATAATAGCTTTTCCAAATATTATACTAATTTGTCTTCTTCTGCGGCACTGGGGACAACAGATCGCATAACAGAATATCTGAACTCAATTCTGGTCCCTAGGATGAACCTCAAATAATATAATGATCTAGACCTACCCATTACTCACCTACCAAAAGGTAAAACTCTGAGTACTAATGGTTTCCTGCCTGAGTTCTGCTCTACCTCAAAGACAAAGCTGGTCCCATGACTGCTATCAATGTATATGGCAACATATGATACAGGGATATTGCCTAAGTTGACTATAGAATCGTTGCTTGATTCAGTGGTACTCCCAAAGTAAAGTAGAAACCCCCAATGTGAGATCATACAGACCACTGTATCTCCTCAATTCGATAAGATGCTGGGAAAAATATTGGTTAATAGACTGAGATCATGGTCAAAGAACTTGTGCACAATAATGTGGCTTTCTACCCAGTCGTAACATGCATTTTAATATTAGATGCCTTTTCCAAGTCATGAATGACATAGCATACGTGGGTTAGGCCACAGTGGTGGCTTCCTTTGTATTAGAAAATGCATTTGATACACTTCTGTGTCCTTACCTTAGTGTTGAAAAGAATGGATTTTCATGATAATATATTCAGGTGGGTCAGGCTTCTCTACACCAAACCCTTAGTATGAGCGCACATGAGCCACTGCCACTGGTTATGGAACCACTCTCATCCATAATGCAAAAAAAAGGCCAAGACTGCGGTGTGCAACTTCCACATTGTTAGAACTTTGGCTATTGTTTTTTTGGGGGGTGAAAGCCCTACTAAGACAACAACCACATACCTTGTCAGGGTGAAACACAAAAGTCATTAAATTAATCTGTGCTCAACTCTCTGGTGGCTTGGCACAAAGCACTCAAGCTTAACATAGGAGCACTGTGTATAGTATTTATGCAGAGGTTGGGTGAAAACATAACATAAGAAAAATCCCAAGCCGATTTAGAGAAATAGAAAAAAATATATAAATGAAATATAATGACAAAAATCTAAACAACATTAATTTAGGTAAAAATAGTGCCTAAAAGCATGAAGTGACAATTATGGGTAGCTGGCCACGCTATCCCAGGAAAAAGTCACAAGTTCAGGCTGACCATGAAGGAGCACAGGCCAGGAAGAGGACCAAGATTGGCGCGCTGCGAGTTGTGCTCCATGTCCTTGGTGCAAGGTCTGCACAGCATTGCTTTGGGACGCTTTCTGTCACTCTACATTAGTTTCGATGATGCTTAAAGTTCTGCTGTGAGGCTTTGCCAGGCATTGTGTCACTCAGCATTGGTTCCAATGACGCTTTTAGCTGTGTGCTGAGGATTTGCGGTGCCTTGCGTCACTCAGCATTGTTTCTGATGAAGCTTGCAGCTTGCAGCTGTGCAGCGAGGATCCGAGAGGCTTTGCATCGATCGGAGTTGGATTCCATGGAGATTTCAGCTGTGCTGAGAGGCTTTGCGTCACTTGGTGTCAATTCTGATGAAGCTTTTAGCTGTTCAGCTAGGCTTTGTGAGACTTTGTGTTGCTTCATGCTGAATTTGATGTAAGCTTCAGTTACGAAAGGAAGAGTGCTCTCTGATGCTAGCCAAGGTTCTAGGACCTGGGGAAGCACTTCTTGGAGATCATGGATTCACTCCAACAGAAGCCATCAGGTCTCAGGCAAGTCTAAGCAGGTTCAGTGCTGGTGGCCAGCTGGGCAGTTGCAGGGTGGCCTCTGGAGCTTGTTGTGTCCCTGAAGCTCAGTCAGGAGGTCAGCCAACTGGCCCTTGGAGTAACTCAGGTTAGCCTGGGATGAAGAGAGCAGGTCCAGTCTTCCTTCTCAGAGAGCATGGGAGTCCTCTGGTGGCAGCAAGGCAATCCGCTGGTGGCAGGGCAGTTCTTCTTCTGTAATGTCCACAGGTCCAGGAGTGCAATGAAGAGTGGCTCAGGAGGACTTGTATTTATACCTTGTGTATCCATAGATTTGTGGAGGGAATACCCCATCTTACCCCCACATCTGGTTCTGGAAAGTTCTTCCCTTCCCATGTCAAGGCTCCAAGAAGTCTGGGGTGATAAAAGGCTGGTGTCAGGATCCTTTGTGTGTGCTGGAGTCAAACCTTTCAAAGCGCAAGTGATGCAAGATACAGCACTGCCTCCAGTCATCCTAACGGGATGGCCCATCCTGCTAACATCCAGTCCCCTTTGTGTCACTGTCCGGCAGGAATACACAAACCCCAACATTCACAGTCATGGCAGAAGGCACAAATACTCAGGATAAGAAAATGCCAACTTTCTAAGTGTAATTTTCCGAATTTTGACTAAATCCGACTGTACCATTAAAGAGGATTTTAAATTGTAATTCATTTGAGTCTAAACATGTTATCCCTATCTTCTCCCAATCCAAAGTTATCACCTATTTAATGTAATAAGGTGACCCAGTGTCAGTGGGAGAGATGAAGGAAGTAGCCCGATTCGGGTCACTCGGGTCACCAATGACCACCTCTCAGCCTTCCACTAAAATGAAGAGTCGGTCAGACAGTAGAGAATACAAACCAATAGTCGTTTATTCAGAGTACACTCAGAGCGGAGCCCAGTCTGCCCAGCCGCTAAGGAGTGCTGCAGAGGGACTGACATCAGAAAGTATTACGATACATTATGTACATTTCAGAATCAATGGTAACACGCCCACCATGGAATTTTCCAGAAAGATGCAGCTGGGCAGTAAATTACAAAGCTGTAAGTTTCGCCTGGCACACATTATCTATCTCTCAAGGTTACTCTGCCTGTGCCCGCCACTAGACAAGTGGGAGAAGGCTTACATCTCAGAAGAAAGGTATGAGTTAATAAGAACAGTGCATTCATTAGTGTGGCAGAACCCAACTCTGAAGATACATAACCTAGAGAAGGCCATTTCTCAGAAGAAGCAAACATTAGTTTCGATCTAAATCTAAAATGGCACCTACACACAAAATGGCGCCGCGAATGCTAACTTACGTAAAACAATACAAAAACATAATTTTTATTCCAACAGACCCTCCTTTTAGCATGAGCTAAGCAACTATTGTGTGATAATAAGAAACATATACTTCAACAAACCATGAATACATTTTAGGAGCTCTCCATTTCATCATTATCTGGAGGGGAAACGGTAAGGAGGGAAGAGGTCTTGAAGATACCCTCGTCTATCTGCATAAGGTCATCGAGCTCTTTCTGAAGCATTATTGTTGCATTAGTATCATGAATTAATATTCTTTTAGGAGAGAGAAGAGTGGTGCAATATGAACAGCATAAGGGAAGACACTGGACCAAAACACAGCAGAAAATTAGGATCACAATGAAATAGATTACCCTCTCAGGGATCCAACCCCACCCACCAAACAATTACCGATTCCAATTCCCACTCTCCATTCCTTTCACATTTTCTAGGATGTCTAAAATGTGTTGGGTAATATTTTTGTCCATATTAGTTATCCCGACTACACACTGATCCCTTACTACTGCGCACACACCACCGGTCTTAGCTAAAATGAAATCAAGAGCATATCTAGTCTGCTCAGAATTTATTTGCATACTTTCTAATTGGGTGGTGATGTCACGCAGTGCTGCCACTGTAGAATTCAATAGTATCTGTTGCTTACATCCAAAATATTCACTAGCCCTTTCACCTCTGGCCATAGCGGTACCACCAAAAGTAATAATGGAGGAGAAAATATATCCAAAGGTGATACCATTACTATAGTTATTGACTTCAAGGTCTGTCACTACTTCGCAAAATTCCTTTGTCAGTGTTCTTTTCACCCATCTGACCTTAGGCTTCGCATGTTTTGCAGGGCACACCTAGAGGCAACACCATCCCAAGGGCCACATCATCGGTACCATTATGCATATTGGAATAAGTCCCATTAGACAGGAAGTAAAACCCTGGGTGTGCAAAAATGGGCCTATCATAATCTACAGCAGCATACCTAGAATTCCACCCAACAGTACGAGGATCCTTTGGATCTACCATAGAGTACCTGCCCTTACGTAGAATTATCCCTGAGCAGTTAGCATACAAAATAAGGTCAGTATAATTGACAATTGGGCAACATGCAGGGTAATAACCAGCCTCTCAAGGAACTGTCAATTCTTTGTACTGCCAACCCACCAGTTCGACATTCTGTTTCTCCATATAGAAATTATCACAATAAGTGTTGTTGTTACATCCTGGATAACCTGTGCCTCGTGGCTTTCAATGATATAAACATGGGTCTGGATAACCAAATCCAAATACTCCTTGTACTTCTACAAAATCAGGGGGCCGAGTATAAGTGTAATTAACAAGTGACAATGGATATGCAGTCCATAAGCTGGTAACAGACTCAGTAGGATAGCAAGCAGTACCTTCTACAAAAAACTGTTTATGTGTGTCCAGAAACACATTACTCAGGGATGTCCTCTTTGTACGAACGTAAGAAACAACCTTGTGTTTAGTACATGACGGTGCATTCTGATCACATTCCAAAACCCAGGACACTCCCCCCAGAATCAACAACAATAGTAACACAAGAATAGCACATAGGATTTTTTGCTTGGTAGACCAAAATTTTCGTGCATGAACAAGAGGAATTACTGGCTGCTCTTCGTCGGCAACCATTCTGCCAAAAGGGTGCATAGCAAATGATAAAGCAAAGGGGAAAATTGCCAGCAAGAGAAGTATACCAGTTCCCAGTGTCCATCAGAGCCTCACTGGTATAGGCTCCTATTGTTCATCAAAAACTGCGCTCTTGAGCACCGGCGGTGGAGCTTGCTCTGTCCTAAGCTCTTGATGTATCCCATGCCGATCAGGATAATGTACCCCCAGGAGGATACGTTCAATCTATTCTGTCCAATGTTCAAACAGTGCACAAATCTTACATCACCCTAAACTAACTCCGTTGGTACTATAGCAAAGTACACCCTAACTTACACAGTCCGTCCCTGACTAGTCTGACTTCTGTTTTGGTGCCCTATTCATCAGCCGAGGACGAAGATTGTACCTGGTGACTCCAGGCACAGAGGGATCAGTAAAAAGGGGCTCCTGGATTGCTCGTATCTCCGGTGGAACTGCTGCATTCAGCACTTCATCATTCTCCTCATCTGTTTTGGTCCAAGTCAGCCTGGCGTCACTGAAGGGGACAAACTGAGGCACCGTCTCACACTCAGAGTCCCCTACTCCATCTTTAACCCATTGGTCATAAGGCAAAGGCAGGGGCACCCTCTTGCAATGAGTGCCATGCACCCAATTCTTTTGGCCAGCGGCCTTGATAGCTATGCGTGTAGCCAAGAGGACCTGTTCCTGTCTCTTCCAATGCGGCTCTAAAGTCTTCTTCCTCTGAAAATTATGAACAAGGACAAAATCGCCATGCTGAATGTCGTGTCCAGGCCCCTCTGGTGTAGCTGGCAGGGACTCACGGACCTGTTGGTGAATAGAACGCAAACTTTCAGTTAACTGGCAAAGATAGTCTATCAAACAACGGGTACTCTATATCTGAAAACCGCAGAGGGCACGGGACGCCCTAGACGTTTGCCGGGCATCCGAACACGACCTCATACGGTGACAATCCTGCCCTAGAATGTGCTGTAGTTCTTGTCAACAAAAGAACTAATGGTAAAGCATCTGGCCATTGTAACCCTGTTGTCTCCTGAATCTTTGCCAATTTAAGTTTGAGAGTACCACTGTACTTCTCAACCAAACCCGCTGAATGCGGGTGATTGGCAGCATGAAACTTCTGTTTTATATGCAACCCATCGCAAATCAGCCGAATCACCTGGGCATTAAACTGACTTCCGTTATCACTCTAAATCAAACGGGGAAAACCAAAACGAGGAAAGAACTCCTTTAGGAGTACCTTTGCAGTCGTAATGGCTGTATTATCTTTAGTGCGACAAGCCTCAACCCATTTACTGAATGCACAGACCACCACCAGAACATACTTCAAATTTTTGCACCTTTTCAATTCGATATAGTCCATTTGAAGGACTTCGAAAGGGAAAGTGGCTGGTGCAAAATTACCACGAGGTGTAGGAGTACCTTTCCCATGATTATGCATCATGCACACCATACAGTACTTCACTAAATGTACAGCCGTCTTTGCAATATTATCATTCTGCCATACAGGGTCTAACAGCTTGCAAATACCCTTTGCAGCAATATGGGCTGGGCCATGAGCCATCGTAACTACAGGGAAAAGATATGCATCTGGCAACATCCATCTTTGCTTCCCTGACTTATCAATCCAACATCCCTCATCGTTCAATTGTGCTGTACTTTCTTGCCACACTGCTAACTCTTCTATTGTAGCTTCACTTTGTATCTCTTTCATGTTCTCAAGTGTATCCTCAAACATGGTGACTTCAGGCACCTACCTAGCGGGACCTGCTACTAACATTCTTTTCATTTTAGTCCGGGCTGTTTCCTTAGCTGTCTGATCGGCAAAAGCATTTCCCCTACCTACATCGTCAGTAACTTTCCGTTGGGCACTACACTTCACAATTGCCAATTTCTTAGGGAGCGTCAAATCAGACAAAAGCCTCAATATAAGGTGCCCATGCTGAATCTTTGTGTCATGCGAAGTAAGAAACCCTCTCTCAGCCCAGAGTCGCCCAAAGTTGTGCGCAACTCCGAAGGCGTACTGGCTGTCAGTATGAATATTGACAACCAGTCCCTCACTCAATTCGCAAGCTCGTATTAGGGCAACAAGCTTGGCAGCTTGGGCCGACTGATAGGGAACTCGTGATGTCTCAACTACCGTACGCAGCGTAGTGACAGCATACGAAGCAGTTGTAGTGCCATCTGGTAATTTAAAATAAGAGCCATCAACATACAGATCCCCTTGTGGGTCAGATAAGGGAACATCAGTCAAGTCTACCCATCCTTTTGTCTCTTTGTCCGTCCGGAAGATGCAATCATGTTTATCAACTACATCATCCTCAGAAGGGAGGGGTAGTAACGTGGCTGGATTCAGAGTGGCACATCTTTTAATCGTGATGTGTTTGGCAAACAAAGTTAATTCATAACCAGTCAGACGTGCACTAGTGAGGTGCTGTGCCTTGGTCTTATTCAAAAGTGTATCCACAGCCTGGGGTACCATAACCGTGAGATCAATATCAAGTACGAGTCCAGCCGATTGTCTAATAGATACGGCCACAGCCGCGACCGCTCTTAGACAGCTCGGGAGGGCTCTTGCGACAGGGTCAAGAACAGCAGAGAAATAAGCACACGGCTGTTGCTTATCTCCAAATTTTTGTGTTAAAACAGAAAGCGCACAACCGGCCATCTCATGGACGTACAACACAAACGGTTTCGTGTAGTTTGGGGTGCCAAGTACTGGAGCCGAACAAAGTGCAGTTTTCAATTGCACAAAAGACTGCTGACATTCAGGCGTCCAAGGCAGGGGCTCATGCACATCCTTTAGTGTTAGTGATAGCAGAGGTTTAATTAGTAACGAGTAATTAGGTATCCACTGCCGACAGTAGGAAGTGATATCTATAAAAGTAAGCACATCGTCCTGAGTTTGTGGAACGGGCATTTTAACAATGGCACTGATGCGCTCTGGGGTCAATCTCCTACCCTCCTTCGACAGTAGGTGACCTAGATAGGTGACCTACTGTCAACAATACTGAAATTTAGAAAGAGACACCTTAAGTCCATGTTGGGCCAAATGCAACAACAATTTAACTGTACTGTCTTTGCAACCTTGTTCCGTATCAGAAGCGATGAGCAAATCATCAACATACTGCACCAATACATTACCTGAGGGAAGCGAAAGGGAAACCAATTGGCTCATTAATGCTTGGCTATAAATACTCGGACTTTCAGTATAGCCTTGAGCAGTTCGACAGAAACTAAAACTCCTACCAGCTAATGTAAATCCAAACAAATATCTACTATCCGGATGAATAGGGATACTAAAGAAAGTATTTTTCAGATCAATGATAGAGAAAAATTTAGCAGTAGAGGGAATCATTGTCAAAAGAGTGGTAATATCAGGAACCACCGGAAACTGAGGGACTACTATTTTATTAACCTCGCGCAAATCAATCACAAAACGATAAACATCTTCATGGTCATCAGGGGAACCTGAGGGCGACCTTTTAAGAATTGGAAGAATAGGGCTATTGCAAATATTAGCAGTTGTCTCTTCAACCACTCCCTTCTTAATCAAATCCTGTATAATTTGCAATAGGGCTTGCTCTCCTGCCTGTGGTATTTTGTACTGAGGGATACAAGGCAAAATAGCACCATCCTTAGCCTGAATCGAAACTGAAAATATCTGCAACAATCCTACATCTGTGTCACCTGTCGCCCACAGAGTGGTTGGCACGTCTTTAAACTCAACAGGAAGGGGTGCATCTTTGGACAAACACTGTTTAGCACGTTCTACATCTGGACCCATTGTCATACAGACACCTGCCGGAGAACAATAAATTGTAGCATGCAATTTCTTCAACAAATCCAAACCCATCAGATTCTCACCACAATTAGATGTCAACAAGAATGGCGACTCCACAGTGAAAGGACCAATAGCCAAAGCAAGAGGTCTTGAAATGGGGCTTACAACGGGTACACCAGAGAAACAAACCAACACATTGTTATGGCCCGACAGAGCCGCCCCAGGGACCATATTTCAAGAAATAGACCTTTTTGTCGCACCTGTGTCCACCAAAAATTCCTTTGTTGAACCTTGCAGTTCTGCTGTTACATAAGGACCACGCTGGTCTACAGGTATCAGAACTGGTCCCTCACTCTGTCCCTGGCTGTCCTAGCTGTAAGACATCCCTGTCACTTCCTCCATGTCATAATCATCATGATAATACTGGCCATCACGAGGGTCATCAAAATAATTATTATCAGAACGACCCGGTGAGGCTACAGCATTCTGAGCCCTATCATCCCACCAGCTCCACGACACCGTCCACGAGAACCGCATCCTCTCGGGACCGCTACCTTCTGTAAAAGCACGCCAATGTCCCTCCTCTTTACAATATGCACACTGATTCAGACCCAAAGGCGTAGTCGTTGGCTGCCTGCTAGTGCGTGGAAGCTGTCGAGCAGGACTACCACGTCCTCTTGCATTCCCTCTAAAAGCCTGCTGTAACAACACCTTCATCTTTAAATCCTTATGTCTCTTCTCTGTCCTCTCCTTTTCCTCATTATCCCTTTGCTCATAATATTGTGCCATATTCAAAATAACAGAAGGGGAAGAAGTGGACCAGGTACTCTCAGAAGCTTGCAATCGAGTCGCAATTTCAGGAAGCAAGTTAGAAACAAATCTATTGACAAACAACCCAACACCGCCCTCGATGGACAAATCCTGTCCACTATAATCAAAATGTGCCTTCAAATCGAGTGAAAAAATCAGACACACTCTCATCTTTCTTCTGTCGACAGGCCGACAATTTATCCCAATCCACCTTTCTTGACGGAATAAGTGAATGCATATACGTAATTATGCGACCTGGCAACACTAAAATCTCCACTCGAGGCTTATCACCGGGCTTCCTTTCCTGATCCCATGAATTAATTTGATCCCAAATACCACCCAACTCCGGAACATGATCTTGAGTATGAACCTGCATCCAAATATCGACAGGAACAAGAAGACCAAAGAACATTCCGATATCAGCAAGAGTCATCACCGTGGAAAAAGCAGCTTCAGTCAGTTCTTTATAATAAGCAGGGGGATTCTTCCTAGGATCTGGAAATGAGTTTTAAAAGATAAAACCTGGGGGCGTGACCAAGATGGCGGCGCGGTAGGACGCGGATCTGTGTCCCTCCGGCGCTGCCTGTTTAAAAGCATTGTTATCGAGCCGCATCCCGGGGCTCTCCAGCCGCGATTTCTTGTGGCGACGGCGCTGGGGTCTGAGGGACGCCTGTGGACGGAGTTTGGCGCCCGCGGTGCGGCTGCACGACCTCGTGAACGCTGGGAGGTGATCGGGCCTGCACGTCTCTCAGCGTAGAGCGGCGCGATTGCGGCGTTGCGGGATCGCAGGCCTGAAGCGTAGGTGAAGGCGCCGGCAACGAAATGCGGCCCCTGCGGCACCAGACGGCATCCGGAGACAGGGGGAGTTGCTCCGGCAGTGGATGTGGCTGAAACCGGCTGGCGGAGGTCCAGCGGTGTAGAGCGGACGCAGCGGACGGGCGGCGGAGGGCGGAGGCCGGAGCTGTGGTGAAGAGGACCGGTCCCGGCTCGGAAGAGGACTCCGACGAGGATCCCTGCAGAGGTGCCGCCGGCGGGCGGGCCCTGTCGCTGGCAGCGAGGTGAGCCGGGATTGGGGGCTCAGAAGAGCTGGGGAGGAGTGCCCTTGCCCCTGGCCTTGAGCGGATGAGAAAAGAGCGGTGTCCGGCCCGGGTGCGCTGAGGCCTGGAGACAAGAGGCGCCAGCGTGGAGGCCCCGTCGGTCCGCGGTTCGGCGGACGGCGCCAGCGGGGTCGGCTCCAGTGGGGGCGGCCTCTAGAGGGGCTAGAATCAGTGGGAGAAATACCCGACTATCCGTGTGGCGGCGAGGGGACTAGGCACTCACCGCTGATTACCGCTGGGACTACTCCATAGGGCGTGGAGAGTGCACCCACTCAATGCGGGCTGCTCCCCCCTCATACTGGTGGAGCCCGGCGCGCGTACCTCTCGAGGCCCGGAGGTGGAGGGGGCCTGGAGGAGCAGTGACGCAGAGGCTACCGGAGGCACTACAAGTGGCCTCGAGCATCGGAGTCGTGATTGACCGCAGAACATACCCCCCCCCGGTTGACACCCGGTGACGGCGCAGTGAGGGAGGCGGTTGTGCGGCCGGAGGCCTACACGGGTCCCGTCGAGGCTGAAGGGGCTTTACGGCAGGCGCAGTGCTCTTGAGCAAGGGGTGCTCGGGGCGGAGGGGCGCTCCCCCGGACCGGTCAGTTCGAGGGATTCCATCCGGCCTCCAGATCATAAGCGGGGACAAAGAAGTGTGCGGAAGAGTGTTTAAGCGGCAGCACCACCTGCGTGGCACTTATCCCCAACGGAGGTGGTATCGGCATTGGTACCCGGAGCGGAGATAGACGCGAGGCTCGATACAGGCCCGGTGGCCCACTATGGCGGCGGCGAGAGCCCGAAAGGAGAAGTCGTTGAAGGATCTCCTCCAGAAGCAGCCTGGTCACTCTCTAACACCGGGCGAGAAGGGGCCCAATACGATGGAGGGGGACGACTCCCCAGCGACCAAGGCTTTCATGGTGGAGCTCTTCTCGGCCATCAAGGAGGACATTCAGGAGCTCAGATCGCAACTCACCGCTGACCTCAAGGAAGTTCGCCGAGATGTGGACGACATAGGTGAGAGGGTGGCAACTTTAGAGGAGCACGATGTGGGTCGGGAAGAGGAGCTCCACCATCTGCAACAAGACATGCTGCGTCTTCGCGAACAGAACCTCGATCTCCAGGCCCATGCGGAGGATCTGGAGAACCGCTCCAGGCGGAACAACTTGAGAATCAGAGCGGTACCGTGGAAGGAGGAAGGGGACGATCTTAGAGCTTATGTCACCGCCTTATTCCAACAAATCCTCGGAGAGGAAGAGATCTCGGACATCCAACTGGACCGGGTCCATAGGGTGGGCCTCCCCCGCGGTCCAAAAGCCGCTCCTCCTGATATTCTTGTGTGTGTACATAATTTCCAACTAAAGGAGCACATTCTCCGGAGGGCACGTGAACAGCAACCAGTACAGTTCCGCGGGCACCAACCAGCGCTTTTTCAGGACCTGGCTGCCTCTACCCTTGTGAAACGAAGAGAATTTAAGCCTGTCACCGCTTACCTCCGAGAAAAAAATATACCTTACTCGTGGGGGCACCCCTTCCGCATAATATTTAAACACCAGGGGAAGTTGCTGCAACTCAGGTCCCCGGAGGAAGCGTTGGGGGCCCTGGGCATCGACACTAATATGTCTACGGAGGGAGCGGATCAACCGACCAAGCGAAACGACAGCCGCACTTGGGGATGGCAGCGGGTTGGCAGGCCCGTCCCGGTCCAGAAGCCTGATCGAGCCGCCAGTGATCAGGAGCGAGAAGCGGTGATTACCTCGCTGTCCCAGGTTACGGGGCGACCCACGACCCCATGACAGGCTTCCTTGCTGGTCCCGGGATGTGCTCATGGTGGGGCGCCGGAGGGAACAGAGGCGATTGTGCAGTTTGAGGTTTCCCTCTCCCCCGCGCCTGAGTGACTGCAAGTAAGAGTCCCTGTGGACTCGACGATACCTTTGTCACGACCCTCTGAATTTAACCACTGTGACGAACTTTTGTCATGTTTATATTGTTTGTGTGTTTTTCGTTGATTTTGAAATGTTTGTTCTTATCTGGGGTAGGGGTTTCTTATGGGTTTTTATGGGGTCTCCGCATCAGTTCCCTAGTAAAGATTGTCTGCTCCAGAGTACTTAGCGGTCCCGCGGGCGGCATAACTGTCCCTCCGCCTGTAGCCCACACATTGCTTGCCCCCTCCCAAGCGCCTGCATGGGTAGAGACCTGAAAGTGGTTAGTCTGAACGTTAGGGGGCTGAATAACCCAGTGAAGCGCGCGGCAGTGCTCTCACTGCTCGAAAGCACCAATAGTGATATCTGCCTGCTGCAAGAGACCCATCTATTGTCCAAAGATACAGTGCGCATGCGCGATAGGCGATTCCCGCAGCAGTTCTGGTCCTCCGGGGCATCAAAGAAAAATGGGGTGGCGGTTCTGATTGGGGCGCACTGCCCTTGTAAGGTAATCTCGACAGTGGCCGAAATTAAGGGCAGGCTTTTGGCCATCAGGCTACAATGGGGGGAATCGCACCTTACTTTAGGGTCCCTTTACGCCCCTAACGAAAAGCAGGAGTCTTTCCTGCAAGCGGCCTTACCCGAGGTACTTGCTTCCCCGGATGCTGCGATCTTGGTAGGGGGAGACCTCAACCTGGTGATGGACTCAGAACTAGATAGGTCAGGGCACAGAACACACCAGGCTGGGGCGCTTTCCCTGGGGGGAAAGAGTTGGCTGGAAGATAGTGGTATGCATGATGTATGGCGGGAGCAACACCCAGCTGAGCGCGACTACACATATTTTTCGGCAGCGCATAAAACTTACGCACGCCTGGACCATTTCCTTGCTTCCTCCGCCCTTATGCCTAGTATACATTCCTCAGAGATTGCTCCCCGCTCGCTCTCGGACCATGCCCTCATCTCCGTACTCCTCCCTGCGCAGCGTACGCGAGCGTTCCCTCTGGGCTGGCGACTACGAGAGAGCTTGCTGCATTCTGACGATGTGGTTCAGAGGATACGTGACACTATTGTACAATATTTTCAAAACAATGATGTGGGGTCTACTCCTCTTGCTGCGGTTTGGGAGGCAATGAAATTAGTGACGCGAGGAGAGTTTATCGCGGTGGCCGCGACTTACAATGCTCTGCGCAGGGAGAAGCGCGCAAAATTAGAAGGGGCAGTGAGAGAGCTGGAGGCGATTCATAAACGTACCGGAGCTCCGCGGGTATGGCGCGAACTTGAAAATCGCAGACGTATGCTTAAACACTTAGATCTCGATAGGGCGGAACACGCCCTGCTGCGGCTGCGCCACAAATTCTATCTTAGCAGCGATAAGTGTGGGAAAATGCTGGCAATCAATCAATCAATCAATCACGGCATTTATAGAGCGCGCTACTCACCCGGGAGGGTCTCAAGGCGCTGGGGGAGGGGGTAAGTTACTGCTCGAACAGCCAGGTCTTGAGCTGCTTCCTGAAGGAGAGATGGTCCTGGGTTCGCCGAAGGTGAGTGGGGAGGAGTTCCAGGTCTTGGCTGCCAGGTAGGAGAAGGATCTTCCTCCGGCGGTGGTTCTGCGGATGCGTGGTACGGTGGCGAGGGCGTGGCTGGTTGATCGTAGCTGGCGTGTGGGCGTGTAGAAGGTCATGCGGTCGTTGAGGTACTTTGGGCCCAGGTCGTGGAGGGCCTTGTGTGCGTGGGTGAGGAGTCTGAACGTTATTCTCTTGCTGACGGGGAGCCAGTGCAGGTCTTTCAGGTGTCCGGTGATGTGGCTGTGTCGGGGGATGTCCAGGATGAGTCGTGCGGAGGCGTTCTGGATGCGCTGGAGTCTTTTTGAAGTTTGGCTGTGGTTCCGGCGTAGAGGGTGTTCCCATAGTCCAGTCGGCTGGTGACGAGTGCCTGGGTGACGGTCTTCCTGGTTTCAGTGGGGATCCATCTGAAGATCTTGCGGAGCATGCGCAGGGTGTTGAAGCATGAAGATGAGACGGCGTTGACTTGTCTGGTCATCGACAGGGAGGAGTCCAGGATGAAGCCCAGGTTGCGTGCGTGGTCCGTTGGCTTGGGCGCGGTGCCCAGGGCCGGGGGCCACCAGGAGTCGTCCCAGGCGGAGGGTGATGAGCCCAGGATGAGGACTTCCGTCTTGTCTGAGTTCAGTTTAAGGCGGCTGTTCCTCATCCAGTCGGCGACGTCTCTCATCCCGTCGTGTAGGTTGGCTCTGGCGGTGGTGGGGTCGTTGGTGAGGGAGAGGATCAGCTGGGTGTCGTCGGCGTAGGAGATGATGTTGAGGTTGTGTCGGCGTGCGATGGCTGCGAGGGGGCTCATGTAGACGTTGAAGAGGGTTGGGCTGAGTGAGGATCCCTGTGGAACGCCGCAGATGACTTCGGTGGCTTCGGATCTGAACGGGGGGAGGCGGACTCTCTGGGTTCTTCCGGCGAGGAACGAGATGATCCACACGAGCTTTGACACAGAGGTCCCTCATACAATCCGTGAGGGCCCACGGTGGAGCTGAACAGACCGCTGATGATCAGATAGTGGAGGCCTTTCGCAATTTCTATCGCCGTCTCTATGCGGACCAGCCCTCGGGCTCACATGACCCACTCCCATATTTGAGCGAGTGTGATATATCCCCCCTCTCGCAAACAGTCTCCGAGAGTCTGGACTTAGCGATTCGGGTAGAGGAAGTGATAGGAGCCATCTCTAGGCTGAAGTTGGCTAAGTCCCCGGGGCTGGACGGATTCTCAGCCGCCTTTTATAAAACATTTTGCGTGGAGCTGGCTCCATTTTTAACGCGGCTCTTTAACTCTTTTCTTGATACAGGTGCTGTCACCCCCTCGATGTCGGAGGCAGCGATATCCGTCATTTTGAAACCGGGGAAGGACTCCCGAGACTGCGGGTCCTACCGTCCCATCTCGCTCCTGAACATTGATGCGAAATTATTTGCGGGAATCCTGGCGGCGCGCCTGAATCCCCTTATGGCGGACGCAGTGGACCCAGACCAGTCTGGTTTCATTCCCACCAGGCAGGGTGGAGATAACTCCAAGCGATTGCTGCATCTCCTCGACCAGGTGCGCCGCGCTCGGACCCCGGCCTTTTTGCTATCTATAGATGCGGAGAAGGCCTTCGACCGCGTTGACTGGGGGTACTTGTTCGCGGTGCTCCGCAAGTATGGTTTTGGAGACAATTTCCTGCGCTGGATTAAGTGCCTTTACGCGGCCCCCAAGGCCTTTGTACGGGTTAATGGCTGCAGGTCGGCCCTTTTCTCCATTGAGCGGGGAACCCGTCATTCACAAAATTAGCTTGTACGAGGACGATGTGATCCTCTCGCTCACCCAACCTCGGACTACGCTGCAGGCGCTATCCGATGAGCTTGCGGCTTTCGGGGCGGCCTCGGGGTTCAAGGTCAACTTCACGAAATCACAGGTCCTCAATATCTCTATCCCGGCTGAGGACCTGGAGGCCCTGCAGCAGGACTTCTCGTTCCCTTGGACTACTTCCGAGGTGACCTACCTAGGAGTTAAGGTGACGCCAACAATTGCTAAGACAATTTCCCTCAACTATGCTTTGTTGCTGGAGTCCACGACCAAGGCGCTGGACGCCTGGTCGCGTCTCCGGTTGGCCTGGTACGGGAGGGTGGCTGCAGTGAAGATGACAGTCTTGCCCCGCATCTTATACCTATTTCAGATGCTGCCGCTGACCCCACCGCCGGGTACCCTTAAAAAGCTGCAAGCCCTTATTAATAAGTTTATCTGGGAGGGTAGGAAGCCGCGGTTCTCGTTACAGCAAATGACAGCCACAAAAGAGCAGAGCGGTTTAGGTCTCCCACTCATAGGGGCATACTATCAGGCGGCCTGCCTCCGATACCTAGTGGAATGGAATAGACCAATGTCTAGCAAACATTGGAATTTCATGGACCAAACGGTGGCGGGAGTGAATATCTGGCGGGAACTGTGGCTGCCGCGCAAACACAGAGCGTGGGGACTCTATTCCTCTCCCGTCACCTCGCCTACGCTCAGGATCTGGGATCGACTTGCTGTTGCGAAGGGATGGACTTCATTCCCATCACCTCTGACCCCCATTGTGGACAATCCCGACTTTCCCCCGGGTCAGGCGTCTCCGGTCTTTCAGCGTTGGCGGGAGGAGGGATGTAAGAGGGTCGGTTTCCTCTTTGACTTGGAGGGGCTGATTCCTTTTGCCCGGCTACAGACAGACTACGCGCTCCCGGCCTCGGACGCATTCTCCTACACGCAAGTGGCGCATTGGGTGACGAGTCTACCCAACTTTGCCCACATGTCGCGTACCCTCACTAGGTTTGAAAAATGGCTTGTGCGCAAAGCGGATGATCGAAAGCTCATCTCTGAATTATATGCTATGATTATGGCGCGTCCGGCAGGTCACCGTACAAAGGCTCAGGTGCGTTGGGAGACTGAACTGGGGAGACCCCTCACACCCAAGGAATGGGAGCATATTCTATACAGAGCACACCACACAGCACATAACACAGCAGGCGCGGAATCCGCCTTTAAGGTAGCTTCATATTGGTACTATACCCCGGCCCGGGTGCACTGCTGGGACAAATCCAAATCAGACCTCTGCTGGCGGGGGTGTGGCGCTACCGAGACTCTAGTTCATCTACTATGGCGCTGCCCGAAATTGGTGCGCTATTGGAAAGCAGTCCTCGACGATATTGACACGGCATTTCAAATTACCCTGCCCCGCGCCCCTGAATACACTCTGTTGGGCCTTTCACATCCCAAAGCCTTCCCGCTGAAATCTCTAAGGGGAAGACAGATTGCTATGGCGCTACTGGCGGCGCGACAGGTGCTTTTAGCGCATTGGGGGTCGGCCTCGGTGCCGGAATTGAGGGACTGGATCCATCGCCTCTGGCAGCTCTTGGCAATGGAGCGCCTCTTGCTGGGGGTAGACGGGAGGGGCGGAGAGTTTGCGACGCTGTGGGCCCCCTACTTACAAATCCTCACAAAGGATATGCGGGAGGTGACATGCCCTAAATTTCTGCAGATCCTCCGGCTGCTGCCGCTGGAGCCGGCGGCTGCGGTTTAGTACGGCGGAATGGAGCAACACTAGTACACTGAATGGGCCCCGGCAGTGAGCTCTTTACAGTATGTTTAAATTGGATGCGGAGACAGGGGAGGGGGGAGGAGGGTAAGGGAGGTGGGTTTGTTGCGGGGTTTTGTTTGAACTATGATATAAAATGGTGGAGGACTTCTATGGGACGAGCGAATCTGCTGCCAGATGTGAATGGTATTGCGGGGGCCGTCCTCTGGGATGTAGGCCTCAACGCTGTGTAAATGCATTTCTACCCCGCTCTGCCGGCCTCAAGATGTAAGCAGTAAGCTGTGTTTGAACCCATGGTTATCCACATAATAAAAATGATTGATTCTAAAAGATAAAACCTCACTTCTTTTCCATGGAGTATAAAACCATTGTGAGAAAAGATATTTCCCCTGGATAAATAAAGTAGCACCAACACTTTCAGTTTCAAAACATATTTGACGCCAGTCTGTTTTGAATCCAACCACATGAAATTCTGGGCAAGGAATAGATAGCTATCCAACCAGTTTTTTCTAATTTCAAATGTTTGATGTTGGATCAATGTACGCAACAGCTTGTATAAAACTGTGCTAAAAGGGTTTCCTACCGTATTTCTTTTGTACTGTTTACTGTTTTTATTTATTGCAATGTTTTCGCCGAATTTTAACTTATTGCAGTGTTTTCGCCGAATTTTAACAGGAATATGTACTGTATTAGATTTTTTATTGTATACTGTGTATGAACTTTATTGATCTTCTGTATATGTTTTGAAACTTTATCTAAAACTCTGGGATACAGAGCTTTTTTTAAATAAAACTTTTTTTAACGCTACATCTCAATTTGGGGTATATATCTGACAATAAGGTTTTGAATGTATTGATTATATGAGTTGTGTCTGCATAGTGAGGATGGTATGCTAGCAGGTAAAAGTGTTGGTGCTACTTTATTCATCTCTACTGGTTTACAGTGCCCTGTTCCCTTGGACAGTGGGGCCACCTCTCTAGTTTAAATAATAGTATAAACCCATTGTTCCTGAAACCTGGCCGCCACTGCCGCTCGAGTAACATTACCACGGCCATCTGTTAATTCTGGTATCTCCGGGTGATAGATGGGATGAACCTCTCTCATCGGAAACTGGGACACCGCGGTGGGGCTCTTCTCAAGGGATGTATGACGATATCACGCATGCATTACATCGCATGCCATTAGATCGCGGCTTGCGTTGTAAAAACCTCGATCTAATGGCATGCGATGTAATGCATGCGTTCTAAAGGTTGTTTCCCCTTCTCAAGTAGCCTACCCCTGTAAGCAATCAATGTTGTAACACTGCCAAAAACTTGGCCAGGCTCCATATTACTAGCATATACACAATGTTTAATATCATATAAAATCTGTGGTACAGCATCCTTAAAACACTGCTCATAAATATTAATCAGCGTAGCAGACATATACTTAAGGGCATGCTGTTGTACAAAGGGCTCATAATCTTTCATCACACGCCAAACATCTTCCACACTGTAAATAGGATTACGACCCCACTGCGCAGCCTGATTAGACACTTCCTTTTTCTCTTCATCTCCCAATTCAGACCGCACATACGGACCCATGCGCTCTTTAAACTTTGTCCAATCTCCATCCCCAAACCCGCGCACTGGCGTCCCATCACTCAAAGAAACCGGAGGATGAAAAACCAGAGAAGGAGAAGCAACAAAAATGCCAGGTACTATCGATGCTGAGGGTTGCGTCGCAGGAGAAAGAGCTGGCGAGAGCGATGCCGAGACAATAGGTGTGGCAGGGGTACTAACATTCGCAGTTGCCACAGGCGGCAAAGAAACAGAAGGAAGAGGAGGAGGAGGAGGAGCTGAAGCCATAGACGTTGAAATAACAATGGTAGAGGCATGAACAGAGACAGTGGGAGCAACTGTACGGGCGGCTGTGAAAGCACTGGAACAGTGGGATATATATTCTTTGTGAGGCATATGGATTCGGGGGTTGAGTATCTAATAATTCTTCAACAAAAGCGTCATCTTCTTCCTGAACCACATACGATTTATCAATGTGTAATCGAAACCTTCTATCTTCGCATTCAACACCCTTATCCTGTTTCTCCCTGTCGTATGCTACTGCCTTCTGAGTCAAGGTCTGCATTCTCCCTTTCCGGGCCTCCTTTTCTGCCTTCAACCGCTTTTGTCTAGCTGCTTTCTGCCATGTCCTGAGGGAATCAAACATAGACTGCCTGCTTAGCTTTTTAAACAACTGTTCCTGCAAATACTCAATCTTTTGTTCATCGAAAGTGCCCGTCAAGGGCCACTGCAATTCGGCATTATCCCTCGTATATTTGTGCCATAATTTACTAAACATAATAGGGCCAAGACCATGCTTCACATACATATCAAAATTTGGAGTGCCTTCTGGAGGCGCCGGCTGACTTTCTTCCAATTGAGCATCAGTAGAACAACAACGACAGCACAAGACAAACAATTTACTGAAACTAGGCATTTTAAAAAAAAAACAAGTTCACTATTTTATGCCTAGCAAAACAATTGCAATTGCTTTTGTCCCAGAGACGGTCTTTAGACCATACCAAATACAAACCAAAATGGTACCATATCCACAAAGAACCAAAACAAACTTACCTGATATATACAGGTCAAACTAATTTATTCTCCACTGCCGACTCTTCAGACCAAGCGGTCAGATCCAAGGGTTTCGCCGTTCAGGACTCCAGTCGGGATGACCGCTGGGCAAGGCACCATCTCAGCCTTCCACTAAAATGAAGAGTCGGTCAGACAGTAGAGAGTACAAACCAATAATCGTTTATTCAGAGTACACTCAGAGCAGAGCCCAATCTGCCCAGCCGCTAAGGAGTGCTGCAGAGGGACTGACATCAGCAAGTATAACAATACATTGTGTACATTTCAGAATCAATGTGAACACGCCTACCATGGAATTTTCCAGAAAGATGCAGCTGGACAGTAAATTACAAAAGAGTAAGTTTCGATTCTGAGGCCGGTCACACATTATCTATCTCTCAAGGTTACTCTGCCTGTGCCTGCCACTAGACAAGTGGGAGAAGGCTTACATCTCAGAAGAAAGGTATGCGTTAATAAGAACAGTGCATTCATTAGTGTGGCAGAACCCAACTCTGACAAAACATAACCTAGCGAAGGCCGTTTCTTGGAAATAGCAAAAATTAGTTTTGATCTAAATCTAAAATGGCACCTACACACAAAATGTGAAATTCTGCGAAGTTCCACCTAAGCAAGTGTAACAGCTTTCATTGAAAAACGCCAAATTTGCAAATGAGAAAGACATGGTGTTGCAGCTCGGATTCCCGACGTTTGTTCTACAGTCAATGAGATTTCTCCCTGACAGTAAAAAGAATATAATTGCATAGCTTACCCCACAAATCACCAGGCCCTGAACATTCTTCAGAAACCTTAGCACTGTGATTCAAACACCTCGTCTCGCTTTCTGTGTAGAAACTGTGAATACAAATGTCATTTTTTGAACACAGTTGTTAAACTCTGAATATTTCTGCTGTGTCTGCTGGTGCTAAATAATGGAGCATTATTTCATGATGTTGACGCACTGCTCGATGGTGTGTGGTCTAGTGACTTCAATATTTATTTTTGTGCCAGGAGGCCTTCAGCGAGCGCCGGAGGTAACAGGCACAGATAAGTAATTGTAAGTTGCCTTTCAGTGATCTGTCATATCTGAGGCAAAGGGACATTGCCGTTCATTGTCTCACATGAGGATTTAAATTAGCAAGTAAGTCACAAGTACAACCCCAAAATGCAACTTTCTTCTGTGGCCTAAGGGCTTAGGAACCAAGCCATGCATTGGAAAATGATTATTATTATTATTATTATTCAGCATTTGTTGAGCGCATAGCTACCCGGAGGCATCTCAGCGCTAGCAGCATCAGGCAGAACAGCAAGCTAGGAGGTTTATGGGGCAGCGTTTTGAAACAACAAGGTTTTGAGGACCTTCCGGAAGGAGAGATGGTGGGTCACTGAGTGAAGATGTGGAGGAAGGGAGTTCCACAGTCTAGCAGTGTTGTATGAGAAGGAACGGCCTCCCCATCTTACACTTCTTGTTTTAGGGACTGAGGCTAGGAATAATTTAGCCGATCATAAGCATTCCCTGGGACGATAGAAAGGGATGAGAGAGTGATTAATTGGGGGCCCTTTCCCCAAGAGGGTCTTGTGGGCTATGCAAAGATTTGAATTGTATTCTTTCCATAATTGGCAGCCAGTGTAGGGTCTTCAAAGCCGGCTTGGCAAACTGAGTTTTGGGAATATTAAGCAGCATCCGAGCTGCACAGTTCTGCACAACTTGCAGTTTCCTTATCGTTAACTTCGGAACCCCAAGATAGAGGGAGTTTCCGTAGTCCAGGCGGGAAAGAATCAAAGCTTGGACCATGATTCTCCTTGACGTCATGGGAAGGAGAGGTAGGACTTTCCGAAGCAATCTGAGAATGCCATAGCAGGTTGCTGCCAGTGTCACTGCTTGGTGTCCGAAGTTAAAGGACTTATCCAGCCAAACGCCTAAACTTTTAATCTTTGTATTAAGGGCCGGAGCCGAGCCGAGACAGTTTGGCCATGCCAGTCCGATATCAGGGATGGAGGGCTTGCCCAGGATCATTAACTCTGTTTTATCTCCATTGAGCTTAAGACAAGAGTATTCCATCCAATTTGCCACTTTCTCTAGACAGGATTCCAGGACAGATGGAAAGTTCTGGGAGTGGTTAAGGGTGTCAGCATATTGACGATGTTAATCCCGTATGGCAGGACAATCTCTGCGAGAGGTCTCATATACACATTAAACAATGTGGGGCTCAGTTATGAGCCCTGGGGCACTCCGCAGCTGAGCGACAGGCTCTTGGGGGTGTTACCTCCTTCGAAAACCTGGAACGTTCTGCCATCTAAGAAAGACTAAAGCCAGGTGATAACGCCACCTGAGACTCCGACATTTCTAAGTCTGTTCAGAAGGATGTCATAATTGACAGTATCGAATGTGGAGCTCAGATCAAGGAGGATGATGGCAACTGCTCCTCCTTGGTCGAGGATTTTCTTGAACTCTTTGACTACAGCAAGAAGAGCAGTTTCAGTACCTTGTTGTGGCCGGAATCCAATTTGGAAGCAGTGCAATAGGTTATGAGTTTCTAAGAACTCGGAAAGAATCATATTAACATATTTTTCGAAAATCTTACGTATCCCAGGGAGAAGAGAGATGGGACGATAATTACCCAGAACTTCAGAATTCAAGCTTGGTTTTTTAAGCAGTGCCCTCACCATGGCATGTTTCCAAGATGGTGGGACTTGGCCAGTTGAGATAGATAAATTTATCACTTCAAGTATGACTGGAAATACTACTTCCTCTCCCATACGTAGAAAGTGGGGAGATCCCGGATCGAGAGGAGAGCCAGTTTTTACTTGGGAAAAGATTTCCAATAAAGTGTCCAAGTTCATGGTTGGAAGTTCCTCTAGTAGATGTTCAATGTGAGGAGGGAGATTGTCTCTCGCAAGAAGGTCACAGGGGAAGGGGTGCGAGGAAATATATTGTATATATCTTGGATTTTTTTGTGATAGAATTCTGCGAGTTCATTGCAACGGGATGGGGTGACATCAGGTAATATATCTGGAAGGGGAAGCTCCAGAAGATTCTTTGCAATTCAAAAAATTTCCCGAGGAGCATTAGCTGCCAAATTTATTTTTTCTTCGTAATAGAGTGCTTGTGCTTTTTTTTATTTCAGTTTGGTAGAGTTTTATAGACTCTCTGTATTTCTGTTTACTTGATTCATTGTAGTCTTTCCTCCATTTCCTTTCCAATCTTTTGCAGGTTTGTTTATATTCCCGAAGCTTAGGTGAATACCATGGTGACACATGGTGATTGCACTACAGACTTTTGTAAATAACAGAAGAGAGGTTAAACATAGTATACGGACAGATTTTTTACAGACAACGCCACAAACACTTAAAATGCACTACATGTATATTGACAGAAATATCACGTACACAGCATTAGTATTTTTGCCGCCCATTTATGGTGGTCCACTTTGTCTTTGCCATTCCCAGTGGCAGGAAGGAATAGCTGTATAACTGATTCATATTTGTTGGATAAGGTCGTCAGAAACCTGATAAATGAAGATGCTGAGCAGTGTGTTTTATTGCAGAGCTCTGCATATATTTATAACTGCTCTATAATTGCATTGTTGTGGCGCATGATCCTACCAAACATTTCATTTAAAGCATGGTTGTTAATTGTATTTGGTAGGGAGACGTATTAAAATAGCCCTATCGAATTGTATTTAGTAATTCTGCATTTACTCTGGCAATTCTGTTTTTTAGGGCTGTTCATCTTTCTGTGTGTAAACAAGTGTGTAAATAAACACCCTGCCCTTCCAGCCCCCAGCCCCATCCATGAAACTATAGTGAATTCTGGTTCTCCCAATAATCGTTGTATGCCTGAGTGCACTGACAAGAGGGTTAGCTTATTCCCAAAAACAGGAACACACAAAAGGTAAGGGCTCACGGTTTGAACATTGAGAAATGCTGCTCCCTGAGCAGAGCCCTTCTGGCGATGCGCGACATCTATTGTTACCCCAGGACCAGGCACATACTGGCGCCAGGGCTTTACACCGAGCTACGAATGTTACAAGTAGGCAGAGCTGGAATAAAAACACCAGTATCATCCACCTCATGCCAACATTCATATGCACTTAAGACTAGCCTCACATTTCACACGGGTCCAGGTCTCCCAGTCTCTCATCTAGTTATAGCAGCTCATCGTGGCTGCTGGCCTTAGCTGCCTCTTCCGCTCAGGGTCCCTGCTTTCTCTACCGCGCAGGTGCCGGCAGCTGGACAGGTGCCTCGCCATGTACAGAAGCGTGAGATAACTTCCCCTTTTCAATAATGAGAGACACACGGATGCCCGAACCATCGCCTCCTACTGAACATGCCATTCACCCAAAGGCAAGTAAAAACACAGTTGAAGTTCACCTATAGCTTGTCAGGCTACATAGATTGTTTTGCTTGACGTCATCACCATGGCAACTATCTGTCCCTTTACCTTCAGTTCTTTGCCGCGTGGCACTCATTCCATAATATTAAAGACCACAGGAATGCAAGAGCTGTGACCCACAGGAAGTCTGTGAATGAGTCAGATTGAAGTGTCCAAGGCATAGCACTAGATTCGCACATGTGCAGCAAATGGCGCAAAAAGGACGAGGTAAGCATCCTTTGATTTAGCTACAATACTTGTGTCACCCTGAACCAGTGCTGATTAATTCTGCCAGTGGAACGGAGCGGCAGAAATCACTAGTAATTCCGAGTTACAAGAGTAACGCGGAATTATTAAATAACTCCAATTAACAATTCTGCCCACCCCTAAGTGAAATACGAATTTAGGAGCTTTTCACCACCAGGAAATGTAAAACATAAACCCACATGCCCTACTTTTTTTATTACAACGTTCCCAGCCCTTTGAGCCACTAGGGCCCATCTTAGGGGGGACTTACATGTATTAAAAAGGAAGGCTTAGGCCTTGTAAAAGGTTTCTTTTTCCAGGTTGAAATGGCAGTTTAAAACTGCACTACAGACTGCAGTGGCAAGCATGAGACATGTTTTCAAAGGTTACTGTAGTGGGTGACACAATGAGTGCGTTTAATTTACAGGCCCTGGGTACCCATGGAACCAAATGATAGGAAATTACAAGTAAATTAAATGTACCAATCAGGGGTTAGCCAAATGTACCATATTTTAGGTAGTGAATACAAGCAAGTTAGCACTGGTTAGCAGTGGTACTAGTACACAGAGTCCTAAAAACCAGCAAAATCGGGATAAGCAAAGGAAGGCAAGACAAAAGGTTTGGGGTGACCCTGCAGAGAGGGCTAAGTCCAACACACATGAAACGCATGTTATGGCCCTATATGTGGATGATGAGCTGCTGTTTCTTACAGTCCCCGGAAATAGCCTGCCAGAGGTAATGGATACACAAAATAAGTTCAGAGCCTGAGAAGATTAAGGAGAAGTATTTGAAGAAGGCTCTGCTAAAGCCATCTAGTCCAAGAGCATTTTCAGTGTGCAAATGCCTAATTACGCCAAGGACCGATATTGTTGAGTTTGTTTTTTTATAGCTGAACCATTTGTCCAGGAGATAATGTGTCCAGGTGGACTCCAGCTCAACTTAGGTAATACCTGGCACTTCCAACTACCAAGTCCACATCTCATAGAACTGCTTGATATACAGCCAGAGCTATTTCAATTTGTCATCCTCATCTACTTGTTACAAAATCGTGTCATCCCTCATTGCCTTACTGACCCTCCATATTATTTTTGTTCCATTCTTGCTACTGCGTGTCCTGCATTATTGACTTCCATCAACCACACTTACCCCCATAAAACAAATCCCCCCCCCCCCACAGCAGCCTTTGGGATTGGGTTTTCTTTTCTTTATCGTCAGTCCCTCTTAGTTTTACCAAGACCCCCCCAATAACAGTGCTTTAAGCATGCCCAGTCCAAATTTGATTTACGCGGGCATAATCTTTAATTATTTCTGTGTATTTTGCGGTACAATTGTTAAGTGAAATGTCGGAGACTACAACATTATGCCACGTTGCATAATTGATACTTAATACTTCATTCATGTACAAATCCTATTGTGGGAGCATGGGAAGAATGCAAATGAACTGGGTGCAAGCAGCTGTTGATCACATTGTTGTCAAAATAGTGAAAAGGGACGAAGCGGACACTTTGCGTAATAATGTGTCATTTCAAGTCATTTTTTGGGGCATTTCCCAAAATTTTGGCAAAATAAATTAAGCAAATTTTGCCTAGGCCTAGCTTTAAGACAAGCTGCTTCAGAGATAAATCTTTCCCTAAATACTGCGTAAGGGAATCCCATACTGTTTCCATACTGCAGTCTCCAGAAACCCTTTGATTTGATCAGCAATAGCAGCCTTAGCCACCAAATCTCTGATTAGTACTTATTAGGCCTCCAGTGTCCCCTCACATTTTCCTCTTTAAACCCCTACTTCAGGAAGCACAACATCAGCACATGGTCTAACAGTGATTAACTCTGCTTTACCAAAGTAGAAACATCCACTATGGTATACCAGAAGTAAATCCAATCTGGCACATGGGTAATGTGTGTCCTAGTAACGGGGAATGTCTATGCGATCCAGGCTTCTAGCAGCCCCATGTCAAGCAACCACCAGTGCCTCTTTTTACGAAAAGGCTACCATGCCTTCACAATGGGCCAGTTTTGCCTTTGATCCTTTTACCAGCCAAGTTCAAATCACAGTTCACAGTTAGCACCACCTTGGAAAAACCAGTATCTTCTGAAATTTCCTCTAATAAAGGCTTCCTGATCTCTATTTGGGGACTATGCTGATATGACAAACATCACAGATTTGCGTTTCATAGAAGATAGCTCAGTGGATTAATGATCTTGCTGCAGAAACCCTTTTCTTACCCGCAGAATGCAAGTTACAATACTGGTAAACATGTAAATGGGTGATGTGCCTACTTCACGTAGCTCCATGTTGAAGGTTTTAATTCAATCTTTCTTTCTTAAATGATTGATAGTAGGAAGTTGGCTCTCTATATAGTGTACTAAAACGAAGTACACTGTGTAGAGTCCAGTTTGTCCCCAAGTGGCTTGCAGAGGCTAAAGTAGATATTACTAATGCTCTCTTTTGTGGTAGTGTGGGCGAGGAGTTAGGCTTATAAGAGGGTAGTGCTAAGTATTTGTTAGACTCATAGAGGCAATAAATGACACACACACACTCAAAGAATAAATCTAAGACCAAATTAGAAAAAGAACACTTCTTTTTATATAGGTTTTAAAACTAAGAACTGAATTCAAAGGTGAGTACTTTCTTTGTTATCAATTTTGACAATTAAGTAAATACTTCAAAGTTGTGTACCTTTACGCACAATGCAATCCTCTGGGAGGAAAAGTCATAAATGCAATAAAGGTAAGTACAGTCTGTTTCTGGGGTACACATTCTGGGTTTATAGTTGTAGTGGGCCAAGTTCCAAAGTACTTCCAGCAATTTTTCTGGAACAGCCCGGGTATCACCGAGATCACGGTGCAGGTGAGGTTGTAGCTGGGCACCCTACGATGAAGGCGGGCCACCTGGAAACAGGCTGCACAGGTGAATTTGGGTTCAAACCTGAGAACTCCCAAATGGGGGCTTGTGTCACGAGGGGTCTTAGAGCAAGGGGGCACTGCTGGTTCATTAGTACCCAGGCCGGACGGCTTGGGTACTGAGTGGTTTGGGCCCTAGGGATATCTAAGGTTTTGCTTAGATATCACAGGGACACATCCACTCATGAAGATATGCCTACACATGGGATATAGTGCATCCTGCCTTAGAACTGTAAAGCCTGATGTAGGGGTGACATACCTATTTCTCATGCAGTACTTTGCTGGCATGGTACACAGAGTTAAAATGCTATGTCGACTCTTTCCTTTCTCCGCACCAAGACATGCAGGCTGCAGTGACAGTTTGCATGAGCTTGGTGAGGGATCCCTTAGGGTGGCACAATTCGTGCTGCAGCCCTTAGGGACCCTCTTTAGGTCCAAGGTTCTAGGTACCAGAGGTACCATTTACAAGGGACTTACATGGAGCCTAAAGGGGTGCCAATTGTGGAACAATGGTACAGTTTTAAGGAAAGAACACTGATGCTGGGGACCTGGTTAGCAGGAACCCAGCACACTTTCAGTCAATGTTGCATCAGATACCAGGCAAAAAGTGGAGTGTGGGGGGGGGGTACTGCAACAAAACCAAGTTTCCTACAAATGGGTTCTGTTAGGTTGTGGTAATCACTTTTTACGTTTCAAAATGTGCTCCATAAACTGTTATAATCCAAGGGACGACCTTGGACTATGGGTCTGGCTCAAGAATTATATATTTTTTTTAAATGGCGCTACCTAACTTGTGTTGGTGAATAGTGTGAGAAAATGTGATCCACACTGTGATATTGATGCCTTATAACCTTGTGGGGTTCATAAAACAAACAAACGTATACTTAATTAAAATGCCACTAAGATGCTGTGACCTGAGAAGAGCCCTTAGTTAAATGTGTACATTATCTCTTTAAATCCGTTGGAGAAAGGCTGCAATAGTCATCTGTGTTAAACATTATTTTTAGTCTAAATCTGATTCAGTAGGAAGGTGTCTGCAGGGCACAGAATGTGCCACACACCATTACCCAGCGACTGTCTCTCGCTGATTTCACACTCTCTCTTCGCCTCTGACACGCATTGGGGTCTGTTGCCCTCTGTAGCTGCATTATCAAACCCCACAACCTGCGACCACTTTGTCTGTTCCACCTGATACCAGGGTTTGCATCTTGATTATGTACTCCTGAAATGTCACCGTCAACTTCACTGATTCACTAATAAGGTGGCAGCCAGCCAGTCTGGGACCGAAACTCTCTGTCTGGTTGTGCACGGCTGACCGGAGCACCAGAGCCTGTCACCTCACCCCAGCGCCTGGGATGTTTCAGTCTCACTTCCCCCTGCCTTGGGTCACTGTGCCCTGGCTGCCAGTCAATGAAGTACAGTAATAATCAGAGTCATCCTTTTCTTGGACCCCACTGATGGTTAGATGGGGTTAGGATCATTACGTACGCTGACGACACTCAGCTGATTGTGTCCCTCAATCTTTTGGACAATACTAAGATCAATTTGGCCAACTGCTTGGAAAGGGTCTCAGCGTGGATGGATGGCTCATTCCTAAAGCTGAATGCAGCTAAAACCGAATTGATGTTTCTGGGTAAGCCCACTAACCTTGATACCAGTGCACTCTGGCCTAAATGTCTAGGTGTTATGCCACCCCCAAAGATCAAATAAAAAGTCTTGGGGTATGGCTGGACCACAACCTGAATTTTAGGGAACAGGCGCGTAGGGTGGCAGGTACCTGTTATGGTATCCTGAAAATGATTAGGAAAATTCTACCCCTTCTGCCCTTTAAAGCTAGGAAACTGCTGGTGCAAGCCTTGATCCTTTCGCGGCTTGACTACGCCAATGTGCTTTATCTAGGCTCCCCTTGCTCTACCATTAAATAACTGCAAACGGTTCAAAATTGTGCTGCACGACTTCTCATGCAGGCTCCCAATCGGGAATCTGCTAAGCCACATATCATCTCTTTGCACTGGCTGCCGGTGGCCGAAAGAATCCAATTTAAGGCCTTGTGCATCGCCCATAAGTCGCTTTCGGCTAGGGCCCCGCCGATTCTTCGATCTATTATCTCCCCTTACCTCCCAAAAAGATCACTGCGCTCTGAGAAGAAACATCTTGCAACCGTCCCCAGAGTAAACCGAGTCCGGAGTGGTGGCCGTCTATTTTCCTTCATCGCGGCGAAATGCTGGAATCAACTACCAGATCATATTCGGCTTGAGGCCAACCATCTCTCATTCCGCAAACTTCTGAAGACTCTGTTGTTCCCTTGAGCTCCTGATATATCTCGGTTTAGGGCTTTGTCTCTAGCGCTGGGAGGCCGTTGGTAGCCATGCGCTCTATAAGTGTATATTCATTCAAATACCCCACGGAGCCGGAACCAGACCCCACAAAGCGGTCTTCGACCCCTTCACCTTTGCCTTTGCTGGACTCAGTTAAGTTATACAGCAGGTACCGGGGAACCTATCCCAGTTTCTGCTGATAAAAAACACTATTGCCACTGACGGTTAGTCCCCCTCCCAGGGTGCAGGGGATGTTTGCTGTCTGTCCCGGGGTTACAGTCACTGAGTGCTCCTGAGTGACCGAATGCTGGGCCCGGGAACCTGTATGAATAAACAGAGAATTACTTCAGTATCATTGCTTGTCCTTCATTCATCTTAACAGCCTTTTGGAATGACAAGCTTTACATCTTACACAGCATGTCAATGTTTCCCTTTGAAGTTTTTAATGAGGAGTCAAAAGAGAGGTTGTTATGACAGGAAGCCGATGTGTTGATGAAGATATTTAAGATTAATAAATACCAAAAGGCCCACACGCAGGTGAAAGTCAGACCTCCTGACAGAGATGCATTTAAATCTAAAAGCAACATTCCATTACATCATATAAATACGAATACAGGTGTTCCATGATGTTACATCATAATGTAGGCTTAAGCTTATTGGACATTGAAGTCAGAGATATATGAGCACTAAAGAAACGCTAACCTCCTAAAGAAACAAGCTTTGTACATACAATAAATGGCATATGTACAACATCTCCATTCTTTGCAATAAAAATAAAGACACATATTAATATAAAACAGAATCCTCAAAACGTTTAGGTAGTTTAGTAGACCTGCTTGCAGATATCAATCTGCTTGACTGTGAACTATTTTGAATAATATTGTTGTCATTCAAGTTTGTTTTTATTACACTGAAATTCTTCTTTTTCAAGAGAACAATTTTGAGAATGAGAGGACATATCAGGATCTTTAGAAACCTCAAAACTGGAATTGAAACCCAGTTCAGTTTAAGTTTGTGAAAATTCTGTTCCAACATTGACATTACACTCTGCCTCATTGTGACATGAATTCTCTTTGTCTACTTCTTGTTCAACCCGTCCCATACATTTTGTTCATTTTCACATTCTCCATTGATCTTACTAGCCATGAGGATTTTCTCTTGACCTGGTTTTAGTCTTACAACATCGCTTTTATTCCTCCATCCTTTGTCCCCCTAGGTTGACGCTCCTTTTGACACATCAACAACTTTGAAGGGTGATGAGAAATTTGATTTTCCTTTCAGTACTTTCACAGATTTTTTAATGATGACCCAATCACCTTTTTCAATTATTTTGTTTTTCGTTTTGTTACTGAAGTCATGATATTTTTTTGTTAACTTTTGTCTCTCTATTATTTTTTGCTGCACCTTAACATGTCTATCATCAATACCATTGCATTTAGACATTTTATTGTACCAATTTTTAAACTTAGGCGTGAGAAGAGTGTTACACTTTCTTCCTCGCATTAAGTAAAATGGAGTATAACCTGTAATATAATTGACGGTATTATTATAACTATTGACTTTTTCACATATATGCTCTTTGACTGGCAAATGAGATGCAATGGCTAACTGTACTCCTTCTTTAATAAATCTGTTAACCTGGTCCACCTGTCCATTAGAAGATGGACTATACAAAGGAGTAGTTTTTTCCAGTCTTATTCCTAGTGTTTTCAAAAAATTAATCATTTTTGTAGATATCAGTTGTGTACCATTGTCTGAAACTAAAAGTTTGGGTTGTCCTATTGCAAAAAATGTTTTCAAAAATTCAGTAATGACTTCAGTAGTTATGTTTGGGATAAATTCATAATGAATCCACTTTGTGTAATGATCTAACAAGACTACTAGAAATCTACAGTTGCTGTCTAAAAGTTTGAATGGACCTGAAAAGTCAATAGGAATTTTAGACCATGAACCATCAGGTATTTCAACTAATCCCATTTTGTTCTTATCTTCCAGTGTTTATCTGCTTTTAAACACTCTACACATTGGTCAACATGTAAATTAACCTCTGCATTAATACCTGGCCACCAATAATAATTTCAAATTTTTTCTTTGTAGCATTTGAACCACGATGGCCTCTGTGAGCCAAACTAATTAGTTTTTTCTTAGTTGAGAAGGTGGTATAAATAAATCATGTCTCATCAATAAGCCGTTTTCTACAGTTAATTCATCTGACACCTGTTGATAACATCTCATTTCTTGGTTTACATTTTTTAATGGTGACCATTTACTGGTTACATATTCTCTAACCTTAAGTAAGGTGCCGTCTTTTTTTTGTGTTTCCATCCATTCACTTTCTGAAATAGATCCCTCACTTAATATAGTTGCATCAACAGGTGCTACAACACATTCCATGTCTTCTAAACTCTCTTCTTCATAATCATTTATTGGTAATCTTGATAGACAATCAGCTTGACAATTTAAGCTTCCTGGAATATGTCTAATTTAAAAATTAAATTCTTGCAACTTTGCAATTAGTCTCACTAATATAGATGATGCTTTACCATTACCTCTTCCACATCCATCCATCATACAAACCAATGGTTTATGATCTGTAATAATTTCAAATTATTTTCCCCACAAGTACATTTTAAGCTTTTCTACTGCCCAAACGCATGCTAGTGTCTCACGTTCAATTGTGCAGTAAACGTTTTCTGAGTTTTTTAGTCTTCTTGAAATGTACACAGTGGTGTACTCTTCACCTCCTTTTTTTGACTGAAAACTGCTCCAATGCCTACTGCACTGGCATCAACAGTAAATATGTTTTTTCTGTTTGCATCATACGGATACAGTGCTGGAGCTTCAACAATGGCTTTCTTAGTTACTTCAAATGCACAATCCTGTTCTTTACTCCACTCAAATGTTACACCCTTATGTAGAAGTTTGCGCAACGGTTCTACCTTATCTGCATATCCTGAAATAAATTGAGAATAATACTCACTAAGGACCATGAATGATTGTAATGTTTCTTTGTCACTAGGCCTAGGGGCTTCTCTTACAGCTTTTACTAAATCATTTTTAGGTTTTATTCCTTCTGCCGTAAGTAGGTGTCCCAAATATTCTATGCTGTTTTGTGAAAATTTAAATTTATTTTTTGACACTGTCATACCTCTTTCTTTAAGTATGGACAAAACTAAATTTAATGTTTCATTGTGTTCTTTCTCAGTTCCAGCATGTACTAAAATGTTGTCTTGAAATTTTCTCCTCCTTTTACATCTTTGAAAATTATGTCCATTCATTTTTGAAAACACTAGCAGCAGAGGCTAGTCCAAAAGGTAATCTCATGTACCTGTAAGCTCAAAAAGGAGTTACAAATGTAGTTAGATCCTTAGATTCCTCTGCTAATTTGATTTGGTGATACGCTGACTTGAGATCAATCAATGAGAAATACTTGGATCCTGAAGTTAAGCCAAAATCTTATGTATTTTAGGTAATGGATGACAATCCACTACAATATTTTTATTTAAAGATCTCAAGTCAGCACACAGCCTGATATTTTTTGTGACAATGATGGCGGAAACCCATTTAGATGAATCTGTGGGCTCAATGACACCTTCCTCACAAAGTTTTTCTAGTAATGTCTTTAATTCCTTCCTCGCCGAAAGTAGAACCTTGTGTGTGAATGGAATTGCGCCTTCTTTTAGCTTGATTTTGTGTTCGAACCCTTTAACGCACCCTATGTGTTCCTCGAATACATCTTTGTTGTTGCTTAAGACCAAATCTGAAGTTGGCTGTTCACTCGATACTCTAATGCAATCTATAAAGTTTTCATCTAATACAATAGGCTCGTCAGAACCTGGTTTTAAAATAACTCCAAGTTTTACTAAGTCTTTCCCTCCTACAATATTGTGACCTTTCTCAGCCACATAAATGTTTGTTTTAATGGTTCTTCCTTTAAAATTAAGTGTATCTTCGAAAACCCCAACCATATCGATATCAAAATCCCCAAATGCCTTGGGATTTACATCAGTATCTTGAAGGACCACCTCTTGCCATGAATTATAAAATGTCGAGTCTGATATGATTGTTATGGGTGAACCAGAATCTGCCATTACTTGTAGTTCAATTTGTCCTTTATGTACATTTCCCAATGGTGCTCTTATTCTTCCCTCTAGTGCATCCACAGTATGTTTGAACATATTTCTTCATCAAACTCATCAATAGAATTAATCTTCACCCCCCTCCCACACCCCACCTCCCCCACTGTGGCATCTCTTGGCGCTACAAACCCACAGGGTCCCCTCCACCCCTTCACCGCTCCCCTCCATACCTACCATGCTCATCCTACAGATGGCACACGCATCTACAATCTGCTTGCCCATATCTACCTCTTCCCCACCTCTTAGCCCCCCCTCCCCTCACCCCCTTCCTTTGCCCTCTCCCCCATCCTCTCATTGCTCTACCGGCTCTCTTTCTTTTCTTCTTTTCTATATGTCCCACATAATGCCCGTAACTATTCTGTGATCCGTGCCCACCTGCTCGCCCACCCTACTCCTTCTTCCCCCCTCCCTTCCCTCCCGTCCCTCCCCTCCCCCCCTCCCCCCACACCCGACCATGCCCCGCCTACCCGCCCCCTGGCACCGATACGCAGAACCCGGCTGGGACAGGGGAAGAAGGCCGCACTCATCCTGGCCCCAAGGATAGCAGGCAGCGAGACATAGGCCTTCCCTAGCACCGCTCTCGGACAGGCCCCTCCCTCTCCCCAATGCCCCAATGCCCCAAAACCCCGAACCGAGACATCTTATTATCCGGGAACCTCTAGGACCTGGTCACAGGTACCCACCTAGCCTGCCTATGCTGCACCCGTGGACGCCAAGCGCGAGGGGGTCAACCTGCAGTATCCCCTCTCTCCCCCTCCCCCAATGACCCCCCCCCAACTCCCCCCTTGACCTGTATCCTATGCGGATTTCTGTACGCCAAGGTGCTACCATGTTAATATGCTGACGACAGACAAGACCGCCTATACTCACATGTATCTGTATTCATGTACATATTTTTGCATTGTAGTGTATTGTTCTGGCAACTCGATAGAATACCTATCCTGTTGAGGAAGACTACCCATATTGCTGTTCACTGTATGACTATTACTCTGTGATGTAAGAATAAACAATTACCACACACAAAAAAAGAATTAATCTTCACTTTAGTATTGTAACTACTCTTTGTGTTTGTACAAAATGATGCAAAATGGCCAATTTTACGACATTTAACGCATCTCTTACCAATAGCTGGACAACCCTGAAAATCTGCTAAGTGATTTTTTGAACCACACCTGTAACACATGCAAGTTTTACCTTCATTATTCCTTCCACTTTTGTTTCGTTCACTATGCTTTTGTTCGTACTTCTTCTTTTCTTGTAATGCAAAAACATTAGTAATATGCATACTTTCATTGGATATTACTTTAGATGACAGTAAAGAGCGTTCAATGCCCTTTGAAATGTCTATCACTTCCTGTAGAGTCGGATTTCTACATGCTAATAACTGTTCCTGAATCTTCTTCGAATAACAATGGAATACAAATTGGTCTCTGATATAAATATCCACCATCTCGTTGAATTCGCAGTTTGTTGCAAGAACTCTTAGTGCGGCAATATATTCTTCTATGTTTTCACTTTCAGATTGTTTTCGCATGGCAAATTTATGTCTCCCTACCATATTGTTTGGTTTCTCTGAAAATTGCCTCTCCATGCGTTTGACTGCCTCCTGATATTGATTCATTGGTATAAACTGACCAGGTGCATTTTCAAATTCTGGCAAACTGTCAAAAATGTCTTGGCCAGCACTGCCCAGCAACCCAAACATTATTGCTTTTTTCCTTTTGGCATTATATTCTTTGCCATCTATCGCTATTAAATAGTTCTTAAAAGCTCTATGCCAATTTTTCCAGCACATTGTGGTTTCCCAGGTTCATTAAATAAATATGCTGGTACACAAATTGCATTACTCTGTGCCATGGTGCTTGCTTTAACTTCTTTGCTACAAATTCCTTTTTCTTCAATCATGAAATTTATTTTGTGCTAAGACTGTTTAAAGTTTAGTTTTGTTAGTCTTTTGAATTAGGCAGGGTTATTTCATCCTATATTTTATTCCCTATTGTTTCTTAAATAAAGATCTTTTCATCTTTTGTGAAATTTCTTTCAAAGTTTACCTCTCTTTTGTATTAAAATAAGCAATAGCACAAAGTGGATAATTAAGCGTTGTTTTTTCTCTTACCGATGCGGTAGTTGAAGACATGAGGTGTGTAAAGAGGCGAAGGAGTCGGATCTCACTCCATCCATCATATATACCAACGGTTTTTAATCTGTAACAAGAACAAAAGGACGTCCCCACAAAACTTTTTTAAATTTTTCCACAGCCCACACACATGCAAGAGCCTCTTTCTCAATAGTGCTGTAGTGTTCCTCAGCTCCTCTAATTCCTCTAGAAATGAATGAAATAACTCTCTCCTTGCCATTAACCAACTGAGTAAACACCGCACCTAAGCCTATAGCACTGGCATCAACCGTGACAAATGACTTACCATTTGGAACAAAAGTATTAAGACCAGGTGCCTGCGCAATAAGTCTCTTAACCTGTTTGAAAGCCTCATCATGTACTTGTGTCCAGACAAAAGTTGTCCCTTTTTTAAGAAGTTGCCTCAATGGCTCCACTACCAAGGCATATCCTTTGACAAATCTCGCATAGTATTCCCCTAATCCTAAAAAGGAACGTAGGGAGTCTTTATCATAGGGTTTACTTGCCTTATCCAAGGCACTCACCAAATCATCTTTCGGAAAAATACCACGGCTTGAAATTTTGTGACCCAAATAGTCAATCTCTTCAACAAGAAATTTACATTTGTCCTTACTGACTGTCATACCTTTAGTTTCCAGGATATTTAAAACAGTCTCCAAAATATTGTCATGTTCTTCACAGGTTTTTGCAAAAATTAAAATGTTGTCTTGAAACGACTGCACACCTTTCAAACCTTGAAAAAGAGCCTCAATAAGTTTTTGAAAAACACTGGCCGCTGATGTCAGGCCAAATGGCATTCTTAAAAATCTATAAACACCAAATGGTGTGACAAAAGCTGTCATATCTTTAGAAGAATCATCAAGAAGCACCTGATGATAAGCTGATTTTAAATCAATAATCGAAAAGTACTTAGCATCATTGACAGCAGCTAATAATTCTTGAATTCTGGGTAGGGGATAAGTTTTAACAACAATATTTTTGTTCAAGGACCTAAGATCTACACACAGTCTCAGATCATTATTTTTTTTAAGTGTGATCACGATAGCCGAAACCCATTCTGAACTATCAGTTGGTTCAATTATACCTTCAGCCACTAAATCATCCAAATGAGATTTCAAATTTTTACGTACACTCAACTGAACCATACGTACTTTATGTTGACTGGGAATGGCTCCTTCCTTAAGCTTAATCTTGTGGGTAAAACCTTTTACTTGACCCACCTTATTTTTAAAAACAGCACTATGTTTAGCAAGAATACATTCAACATTTGAATCCTCCACCTTAATTGAGTTAACAGAAATATCTCTCAATCTAATAGGACAATCTGTACCCGGACACAACATAACCCCCAACTTGCCTAGATCATACCATCCAACAATATTCTTTCCATCAATAGCTACATAAACTTTGCTAAAAACTTTGCGTCCTTTAAATTCTAGAATATCTTCAAAATACCCCAACATTTTGATGTCAAAATTGCCAAAAGCTTTGGGGTTGATATCTGTCTGTTTAAGATTAACGTCAGTCCAATTCTCCTTAAAAAAAATATCAGATAAAACTGTTATGGGTGACCCAGAATCTGCCATGACATCTAAACTTACTTTTCCAATGTGAACAACACCTAAAGGTGCTTTAAAAGGTAGATTTACATTGTTAATAGACCATTCTGAATTAGGATCATACAACGTTAAGAGTAAATTGTCCAAATCCTCTTGAACATTTGAAACACAATTTACAGAAACATTAGAAGGAGTTCTCATAGATTTGCATAAAGTTTGAAAATGTCCATACTTGTTACATTTTAAACATTTTCTTTTTAAAGCAGGACAATCAGGAAAATTGGCAAGATACGTCTTCGAGCCGCATCTAAAACAACTTAGTTTAGTACCCTTAATAATTCATGATTTAATTGGTCTTTGAACAGGTTGAATAGCACACACATGAGAAGAAGTATTGACTTCCTCATTAGAAATAGCTCTAGCAGATTGAATGGATCTCTCAATACCTTTAGCAAGATCTAAAACTTCAGCTAACGTTGGGTTACGACAAGCTAGCAGTCTTTCTTGCACTTTCTTGGACTCACAATTAAAAACAAATTGATCCCTTATACAGTAATCAACATTAGCCCCAAATTCGCAATTAGCTGCCAACACTCTAAGGGCTGCAACATAGTCTTCAATAGACTCATCCACATGTTGTTTCCTTTTATTAAACGCATGTCGCTCTATCATAACATTAGGTTCATCTACAAATTGTTTTTGTAATCTTGCTATTGCTTCTTTGTATACGTCCCAACCTTCACCTTGACCAGCTATAGGAGCTAAATGTTTAAATATGTCAATAGCCGCTGTACCTAAAAAACTAAATAGAATTGCTTTTTTCCTCTCAGGTGAAAACTTGACACCATCACTACCCAAAAGATAGTTTTAAAATGTGTCTAACCACTTTTTCCACATTAATTTAGGTTTTCCTGGAACTTGTAGAAAAATGGCAGGTTGATTGCAAAATTGTGCACCAGCCATAGTGAATTGACTTCCTGAAGTAACCAAAAGTAAGATATTGTGCAAATAACTGCAGTTCAAAACCCAGAAAAATTAATTTTGAAAATACGTAACATGAACCAAAAAGAATAGTAATTTCTTTTCAAACTGTGCGCATCACTGAAACACACACAAATTCCGAAGAAAATTGATGACACACTGAAATAATACTGCGTTAACAGATAAGTGTGTGTCACTGCAGAAAATTAAATTTGAGGAAATAAAGTGTGCACATCACTGAAATGCACGTAGTAAAGCTGTAAGTAGTGTGCACATCACTGAAGTGCATGTAGTAAGGTTGTAAATAGTGTGCACATCACTGAAATGCACGTAGTAAAAGTGTAAGTAGTGTGCACATCACTGAAGTGCACATGCATTAACTTAAAGCTGGACCGAAACAAATACCAGCGAAACAAGACATCATGCGAAGCAGGAATCAGTAATAGACTCCGACAAACAGCTTCCGATAAAATCCAAAATGGCCACCACGTAACGTCTATTGCGTGCTGATGGAATCGTGCGTTACCACGTAAACACAGCAGACGTCAGAAGAAAGCAGAAGCCAAGGATTTCCAGCAGAACGCGAAGTCCGCTCGAGCACACTCTACATTTGAAAAGACGCACTCGGAGCACTTCTCAACTGCCAACCGGTAAGAATGAAAGAGATCAGTACCTTGTCTCCGGTATGAATGCAGTATATGCAAATATTCCGTGAACAGGAAAACGGATAAGGATACCAATGACTTCTTGAAAGATGCTGGTCTTCTTGAAGGATGCTGGCCAAAATTGTAGAGATGCCAGGCAACACGAAGTGAAGACAGCGCAGACAAATTTAAAATCCAAAAACACACAGTGGGTCAGCAAAACCACTCGTCGCCATTGTAAAGAGGCGAAGAAGTCGATAAAATTGTAATAAAAATGGTTTAATTCATTAACCAATAAAAAGACCCACTGGTGCATCAGATAATACGTCCAGCTTCAACCAACTCCAACCGCTTCTCCCCTCCCATTCCAACCCATGACATTAACACATTCCAATGACATAGTACATTCACAGAACGAGGAGAAACTATGGCAACAATGCATGAATAAAACTTTATTGGAAACTAACAGTGTGAACACACCACAAGGCGTTTTTCATCCACAAAACTAAAATGCTCGTACGAGCGCCTTCCGTATCTTTCAATAATGATAATAAAATGGTGGCACGTCGGTGCGTTTCAGACGTGAGGCGTGAGTACGGTGTCCGCTTCAGAACACTTCCTGATAGGAGAAAAAGCGCAACACCCTGTTAACGTCACAGAACAATGCGCGCACTTGAAGACAAACTGAGAAACTACGTCTCGAGCCACCAATGGTAGTTTCAATAACGATACTGGTTTTTTCAAGGATATTTTTTGAAATGTTAACAAACCCAGAATAAGTAATATAAATATCGCATGCGCTTGCAGTCAGTGCTTGAGGTTTTCTTTCTCTTGTTTCTTTGCGCTCTGAACATCCTTGAATTTTGTAATGATATGACGTCTGAAAATAAGTCCTTAATATGGCTCGTAGCTCTGTTGTGGGCCTTCCTTATTCAAATCTTCGCTAATTTGTTATGACAGGAAGCCGATGTGTTGGTAAAGATATTTAATAACATTAATAAATACCAAAAGGCCCACATGCAGGTAAAAGCCAGACGTGCTGCTCCTGACAGAAATGCATGTAAATCTAAAAGCAACATTCCATTACATCATATAAATACGATATTACATCATAATGTAGGCTTAAGCTTATTGTACATTGAAGTAAGAGATATATGAGCCTTGAAGAAACGCTAACCTCCTAAATAAAGAAGCTTTGTAATTACAATAAATGGCATATGTACAACAGAGGTGTCTGTATTTAGCATAAAAGTTAGTGAGGTAAGAGTGGAGGCCTGGAGGACAAAGTGCACTCTGCTGCCTTTTGCCTATGGTTGTACTGAACAAATACCACACGTATACACACATACATGTAAGTGTACAGAAATACCACACGTACATATAATTCTATACAAACACTACACGTATACACACAAGCATACAAGTCTATACAACCACCACATCGTACACACACATCAAAGTCTATACAAATGCCACACGTATTCATACACATTCAGACAAGTCTATACAAACACCACACATACACACACATAAATACAAGTCTATACAAACACCACACGTACACACATACATACAAGTCTACACACCACACAAACATACACACATACAAGTCTATACAAACACCACACGTATATACACATACATACAAGTTGGGGACATTCTACACCTCTCTCACCACAAAGAGTGGTTGAGCCTTCAGTAGTTATTGGGTGGTCGCCTCTGTTGGGTTACCTGCCAGGAGGACCAGGAGTCCAAAAGGTCAGTGTGGTGGGGGGTCATTGTACAGCTATTGAGGTTCAGAGGGATGCAGTAGACCTCGTGTGCAGTGAAAGCCCTCTTACAGCCTCTGCCCAAGTCTTTATTTACACAGCTGACTTTAAATATCACAAGCACTAGCCAGAGAGCATCCGGGCATGCAAATGAGTACTAACCTCTGACATTTCATTGGTCCAGCTAAATTCAAAAGGGATTTGGAAATTAGTAACTTCCTGTATGCACTGTGTCCATTCAGTCTCCTAATAGAAAGTCATGCATAAGTCGGGTGAAAGACATAGAAAAAAACTCTGAATCGGGCTTTCTACGATCTGGAAGATATGGAGAATTCTGCTCTTCTGGGGTGGAGACACTCCAAACATGGAGGGTCCCTTTCCTATCACAACATTTTATGATCGGGATGTTTTCCTAGTTATGAGGAGCTGGGGGGTGGGGCGGGGGCAGGTGCACCGGAGACACGGCGTCTCAGCTGAATAATATGCAGTACACATAATGCAGTTTGGTGGTTTCCAAAAGGAAGTGGGCAGAACAGGCATGATCTAGGGTAGAGAGAGCATCAGTGAAGTACAGAGAGCACATGTGACTCTCATGAAGTAGTGCACGTACTGCCAGTGTCCTGCCTACTCCCACTTTGCCGTGGGTGAACTGAATTCAGTTCAGAGGTGTGAAATCCGTGGGCTCTAGGCCCACATGCTGAGGAAATGAACAGACACCAACACCGTGATCGTAGTTACTAGTAATGGCCACAAGTACGTGCACTCAGGCTCCTTTATTAGCAGGGCACCTAATTGGTAACACCTGTGTTGGATGGGTGTAGGTAAGTGTATGGGCCAGCCCTCGAGGGAGTGGCTAGCAAAACATTCAACTGTGTCCAACAGGACACAACATCCCTCCCAAATCATATGAAAAACAAAAACAACAAACAAAAGTCCAACCTATGGGAAGGAATGAAAAAACAACTAAAAATCTCACAGTGCAGGGCAGCGGTGGACTGGTGCAGCTGGAAGCACCCGGGCATCTTGGCACGTGTCCATATTTTAACCAGGTACACCTGGACACAAACACTGTGCCGATGAAGTCCGACCCTCCATCTTTGCATCAGTTAACTGACAGTTCCCTGACATGATGTCAGTCAGTCCAGCGTACTCTTGGTGCGAGGCAATTGATGTTGTCCAATTCATACATAGGTGCATCGGGAGCCTGAGTGAAACCCATTGTAAGCACCTTAATCCATTGACAACAGTCTTGGAAATCCGCCGGTGGGGTAAAGTAAAATCCATCTCTCACGCTCTGGGAGGCCCTTTACATGAGTTGCCACAGGACCGCCTATGGGCTGCACTGGGTCTGCACGTGTCGGCATCTAGACAGCCGCAAGACCACCTCGGAGCCACGCCTAGTCACTCGCGCAACTTCAAGGGTAGATGTAACCAGGACAAACATGCTCACACCACCGGAACAGGATGTACGCCAGCTAGACAACTGGTCACTGGGTCTTTGGATTAGTACACGGTGCAGGACACCATTCGTGTCATTTAATGCCCCCTAGATGGTAGTGATGCACATGGCTAATGATGGGATGGCAGCCATGAAATAACTCGTAAAAAGTGGCGACAAGCCACGCAATGCATGTCATTTATATACATGCCCTAATGTGTGGCGACATGCCATGGAAACTCACAGGGAACTCTGTCACATCCTTAGGACTACGCATCATCTCCCGTCACGGACCACTCCCCGGTCCGGTCCTGTCAATAGGACTGGGAGGCTTCCCAGATGCGCCAGCCAGCTCAAAGACGACAGTAAAAATAGGATCCAGTCTATAGTGCCTTCCATACCCATCTTCCCTTCGATAAAGTATTCCGGCAACTCGGGATCGCTGTGGGAGGTACAGGACTCCCTTCTCATTTACAGGTGTGGCAACCTGCCACGAGGAGCATGGGACTCTCCTTGACTCTCTCTTTCAGCAGTGGCCACGTGCCACCAGAGACATATGCCCTCATTATCCACAAAGTCAACAATGCGGCAATGTAAGAAAGAAAATGAATTGATTCGACATGCACCAATCCAGGCCCTTGTGCAACTTACTATGTACTCATAACGTGAAACCCCATCAGAATCAATCCTTTCTTTTCCAGGCACGGGCTGATTGGCTGAATCACGTAATACAAGGAACTGGCATCCCTTTTAAACAGTCCTCAAACAAAGCATTCTTTTCCAGCCTTCCCCCTCCTGGAGTCGCTTTGCCAATATAAAATCTTCACAACTCCCACCTACATCTGAACCATATGCCAGGTGGCTTTCATCTAGACCAGCGTGCTGTGTATCTCCTTGAAATTGGAGGCTGTAACAAGTGGTCTTTACCATTGTGCCTTTCTCAGCAGCCTTTCACAACACCCTTCTCACCCGTTAGTGGCTGTGGCAGTGTAGGACCTCTCAGCAGTAATACATCCAGATTACAGACGGTGTGCAGAAACATGTGCCCTCGCCACTCACCACTAGGTGGCGCTGCTTGTACTGCCATAGGCCACGACAGCATTCGTGAGGAGTAACCTGTTACGGCAGTAACAAAACCAGTCCAACAGTCAATGAGCAGTGTACTGATAGGTACACAGAGGGTGTGGCTCACACAGGATGTAGCAGGGGATCGTCCTCATCTGCAGGCAGCCAGAACGCCTTTCGCTGTCTTTGTCACTGCCCTTGTGCTAGTGACGATGACGCATGCAGGCACTGCACTTGTGGTCTCTTCAACTGCTACTCATGCACAAGTCCATAGGAGCAAGATTCATGCTAGTCCCTTCAGCCTGATCCCTTAACACCACTGCCACCACAGGTATGCAAAGCTTCTGGGAACAAGCATGTATATCTCACAGAAAGACACAGATGACCTTGAAGCAAGCAGCACGGTACCGTCACCTCCAGCTGACATAATGGCATTGTTCTACGAGCTGCACATCAATGCCCCCTTCAGCTGCAGGGCTTGCACAGGTAAGGCTGCTTTCTTCAGCATGGGCGAGGTGCATCAAACTGTAGGTATGGGCATGGCGGCCCCCTGTAGAAATGTCACTGCAACATGACTAATGCGGCGGACGACACCACCCATAGGCGCCGCCGCCAATCCACCGCACACAACGCAGGGCCCTCAGAGATGTCGGCGCAGGGATAGCAACCTCCCACAGCTGCGGCCTCTGTAACGTGCGGCACCCTCCTTTCTTCGGGGAGGAACGGGCAAACAGCCCCAGGCGGGGAATGGACCTCCTACTCCCCACCTCGCACACAGGCGGCACAGATGCAGGCTCACTCACCGCACCTCCTTCTCACGAGAACGACTCCGAGCCACGCAGGGCAGGGGAAATGGGTGCAGGCGTCCAGGAATGCTGATGCGACCTCTGGCCATCGCCGACCTCCCTGCACCTCACGCCTCATAGCAGGCAGAGAAACATCACCCCTGCACCGCAACCACCGGAGTCAAGGCTGCGGAGGCGCAACAAGCCGCCACACGTCGGAGCCAGCCAGCTCTTACATGTGCCACAGCAGCTCCACTGCCCACAGGGCCAGCGCGCCTCTCCCCCACAGCAAAGGGCCGCAGCGGCAGCGCAGAGCCCACGATCACCTCCGGGCTGGCCTCGCTGAGCCGTCGCTCCACTCCCGCCGGCAGAAACGTCGACAGCTGCAGGCACTCACAGGCACCCCCCCATCACAGCAGACTGCCGCAGGCAGCACGGTGGAAGCACGGCCACAGACCTCCCAACAGGAACGACGCAGGCCCCCACAGCAGGCACACGGGAACAGACCCACTTCGTCGCCAGTGTGAAATCCGTGGGCTCTAGGCCCACATGCTGAGGAAATGAACAGACACCAACACCGTGATCGTAGTTACTAGTAATGGCCCCGAGTACGTGCACTCGGGCTCCTTTATTAGCAGGGCACCTAATTGGTAACACCTGTGTTGGATGGGTGTAGGTAAGTGTATGGGCCAGCCCTCGAGGGAGTGGCTAGCAAAACATTCAACTGTGTCCAACAGGACACAGGACGAAGCTGAAAGCACTGCAGAGGCACCTGTGCACATTCAGGGACACGTTTACTATTATTTCATGCGGCGCAGCAAGGGAACTTGCTGCGCTGTGTTGCTTGAAATAGGAGAGAGCACCATAGTGCAAGGGTTACTGCATTATGGGCAGGATTGTGTTTGTGCAAGAAGAGATACCTTGCTTCACAAAAACAATCTTTAGAGCCATTTTCATCTTTCTATGCATGAAGCAGAGTGACTCACACACAGAAAGAGGAAATAGCGAGGAGAAAACAAAGATCATTCTCCTTGTATCGCCATCCTCTGGGATGCATACCGATTGGACACCGTCCCAGGTTTACAAACCTTTGTAAATCTGGAATTGCTTCAAATTCATGAGCATGTGCAGAGAAACGCCCATGCTCCACCCATAGAAAGCCTCCAAACATGAAATACAATGTAATGCCCTGGTGACTTTCTTGTAATTTTCATTACTCCGAGTCCTAGTCTTCCTCGCTAGACTAATTACACTATGAGGTTTAGCCTCCCACAGAAACTCCCAAGTCAAAAGATAGCATACTAGCCTCCCATCCCTCCAATATGGCTGACTTCCTCGTTCACTATCACTCCTATAAGAGGAAGTCCACCCACAGCACATCCTGTCTCCAAAGCCACAACAACAACAAAATGAAGCCATACACAACAGGGTAGAGAGGAATGGGAAACTATACTGTGGTGAGGAAAACTAGGACTCGGCATAATGAAGATTACCGGTAAGTAACCGGGGCATTGCCTCCTCGTCCGTCTTCCTCGCCACAGTAATTACCCAATGAGCTGATACCAAAGCAAGAATCTGCTTTATCAAGAATGCAGTGAAAACATAAACCAATGTAAGAAATTGCAGAACACAGTCCAATACAAAAGAATACAAAATGGTCCCACACATATACAATACACAAAACCACAATGTGGTACAGAAGTAGCAAACGACAGATGCACCCCCACCAACCTCCAACCAAAAGAGGACCATAAGGTAGGAGGCGTCGTCCACATGGCTGCAACACAGACACCCCCATGGACACCCCTTGAAAGCAGTCGAAGAAGCAGCCTCAGAACCAGCAGACCTTTCCCGAATCCGGCCACAACTCAGCCCAGGGAATCAGAAGCCAATCATAAGAGACCGTATAATCCACCCACCAAGAGTGGAGTCTGAGGTTATCAACCCATTCCACACCGGGCCAAAAGGCACAAAGAAACCAACTACTATCCAGAACGGCACCGTCGGGACAGCTAAATCAACAACACCTAAAACACACCCAACAGATGGAATAAAACCTCGACCCCAGAGAGAGGATCAGGACAAAAAACACAGGAAGCACTACCAATGCATACCTGTGGAAATAAGAGACAACCATTGGAACAAAGGGGAGGTGAGCCCGCAAGACCAACCCAGCAGCCAAAAACACACAAAAAAATGCACACAAAAAAAGGTGCGGACTACCGGAACAGAGCTCAACACACAAACACGTTGGGCATATAAGAAGGCCATCAAAAATACTACCTCAATGGCTAGGAACTACAGTCCAACTGACACCAGAGAAACAAATGGCTCCCCCTGCAAGGCACCAAACACCAAAGGCAAAATCCAAGGAGGCGCCGCCATCATAGGCCTTGGGCGTTACAGCCCAAAAGAGTCCAAAAAGAGGGACACAAGGGGCTCCGAGAACAAAAACAAGGACACCCAAATGCCCCAAGAGTCTCACACTGAGCCCGAAGATCAGAAGAGGTCAACCACAACCAAAAACCATCGGAAAAAGAAATTCCAGCACTCACATGGGTATAACATCGTCAACAACCAAACCCATCTGATCACACCAAAAGCAGCCCGATGCTGGGCAGAAGTGCGCAAGGCAGAGGACGGCGGAATAGCTAAAACAAATCAGCCACCATCTTAGAACACCTTCCAGTCATCAGGTCCAACTCCACAACAACCAGGCCCAAAGGCGCAAAAACTGCAACATGGTGACCGGGAGCCGAGGACCCAGTAACGAGCACAGACGACAAGGAAATACCTAATGGGGCTGGACAGTCAAGACCAACAAGAGAGGCGACCACAGAAGCCTATGCCATCCTGGAACCACTAGAAGCACAAAGGCCATGACCAATCTGATCACCCACAACCCATTGGGAAGCAACAGAACGGGGAGAAACACATACAACAGTGCCATAGCCCAAATGAAAGACATTGCGACCACCCTCCAAGCAGTCAGGCAAGGAATAATCGAGCAAAAGTATGGTAGCCTGGCCTACATCACTGAGGCGAACAAGTCTAACTCCCAAAAAAACAGACCATGCAGCAAACGCAGGAACACAGACACCGGCAAGGAAAAAGAACATGCCGAGGGAAAAATCTGGCTGACCCAGTAAGCCACCCAGCACACCTTCCATAGAAAGGAAATCGCAGACAAAGACCAGAGCTCCAGAATTGCCCAGCCACAAAGGACCAGACGCAGATGACCGAGCAACCACACCTTGCAACCCCCTGGTGGGCACATACCCCATGACCACTCTGTTCGACTGGACCCAAACATGGCGACACGACAAGTGAGGGGCAAGGGCAAGGATACCCAACTGAACAGCCTCCAATACCCGGTAGCAGAAAGAACAGGCAGACTGGACCCATGACCACATCTCCTGAGCAAACACATCCTCCATAGTAGCACCCCAGCCCAGCAGGTGGGCTTTCACATTCACAATTTCTGATGGTGCAACATAGAAAAGATGACCGAGAAAGGAATCACATCATCCAACCACCACCCCAAAATCTCCCACACCAGTTCCATCACCGACTGAGCAATAGACACAGACGGAGATGTGCCGAAGGAGGCCCCATAAGGGAAGCAGACATAAGGCCTTGGAAACATAGTCAATGAGTCACCGGGGGACACCACTGTTCAAGGCACACCCTGAACTCCAGTCACCAGGGACATCACTCGTGCCACTGGTAGGAAAACCAACCCAACCAATGACCTGAAAAGTACCCCAAAGAAAGTCAGAACCTGCATCGGCACCAGACAAGACCACCTGAGGGTCACCAAGACACAATGAAACTATAACACAGTGCAGACCACCTAGACCTGGTGTACTGCCGTCAAAAAAGAAGCAGAGATCAGCAAGGCATTCAGATAAGGAAAATGTAATCCCCAACTGTAGGAAAGTAGGATATTTCTTTTATGGCTACCTCCACTTTTTGCCTGGTGTCAGTATGTTTTGACTGTGGTTTGTTGAGATTCTGCTAACCAGGACCCCAGCATCTGTGCTCTCTCTCCCAAAATGGCTTTTGGTAAGTTCTTTGGTACCGCCACATTTGGCTACTGTTTCACCCTTATAAGTCCCTAGTATATGGTACTAAGATACCCAGGGAATAGGTACACCAGGGGGATCCCATGGGCTGCAGCATGCATTGTGCCATCTATGGGAGTCCACTTAAACTCTGGCTACAGGCCTGCCATTGCAGCCTGTGTGAGATGGTGCTTGCACCTCTCACAACACATATAAGTTACAATATATCTGAGGTCACTGCACTTAAAACCTATAAGTCACCCCTATCATAGGCCCTTCGGTCTTGAGGGCAGGGCGCTTGGTTATAAGTGCGAGGGTGCCCCTGCATAAGCAGGACACCCCTGCAAACCCCGGAGTCAATTCTCCAGGCTTTGTAAGTGCTGTCAGCCATTTAAAAAAATATGATGGACATCAGTCAATACGAGATGTTTAACTATATAATGGCTGTGCCGAACCTGTCATCTTTGGTATCAAACATGTTGGAATAATTTCCCAACACCGATTCCGGTGTTGGATGTATGATCCCATATATTGGGGAGCTCCTTAGAGGAGCCCCCTGTACTCCTGGTTACAACCTTTCAGGCTCTGCCAGCAAGCTAGTGCTGGCGCCGACCACAGACACTGTTCTGCCCTCCTGCTGCTAAGCTGAGCTCAAGCAGGGGAAGGTAGAACAATAGGTTTCCTGTCACAGGCAGGTGTAACCTCCTCCCAGACAGGACTTAGTGTATTGAGTTGGGGTGGGGGTGTTCTCCAGCACCACCAGAATGCATTGAAGGGCACATTTGTTGCCCTCCTTGCATACACCAGTTTGGGCCAGTTCAAGAACCCTTGGTTTCTGCTTTGGCACGAAACAGGACAAAGGACAGAAGAATATACTCCCCTCTGTCCAGCCCATCCTCTGGGAGGGATCCCTGAGTTTTTCCAAACATTCCCTTGGGTATTTAAGGGCTCCTCCTTGGGTGGGTCTTCAGCTTCGCTCAGGATCTCCAGGGACCTGTGGGCAAAAAGGACATCCGAAGTAATCTCCCTTGAAGTGAAGGAGTCACTTCCCTTCATCTGCAAGCACTGCATTGAAGCTGACCAGTCTGCTGCACCTGTTTTCCTACGGACCTCCCGAGGCTCAGAAACATAGGTGGTGGTTCTCCCGAGACCTGACCTGTCTTTCCTGCAATTTGAAGGACAGTATCCCTCGTCGGAGCCGCTGGGATTGAACCCCTATGCACCACGTCAACGTATCGTTGCCAAAGCTTGTTGGCTCTGCACTCCAGAGATCTTCGGGCTACAAGAAGCTCTAGTCTCCAGCATCTTATCCCTCGAACAACAGCATCCTCCCTGCATCCCTTGCATCGTGGGCTTATTTCTTTGGTGAGCTGCCTGAGTTCCTATTGTGACTCCTGTGCCTTCAGCCTGTGGGTTCTCTCGAGGGTCTTCTTCTGCTTTGGTGGACTCGCCTGCTTGCTCGGGGTCTGCTCTGACTCTCTTGCATGTGGTGAGTTCCTTGGACCTGGCTGGTCCCAACGATTGCATCTTTTCATCTTCCACGCCAGTTGCGGCAACTAAGGCTTGTCGGTGCTCCCACCAGACACCGACCACCTGGACACCAAAATTCAATGTGGGACAGCTCTTGTACGGGTCCTGATCTTCCACAGCATTGCCGGGTCCCCACAGCTGTAGCAAGAAAGTCCTGGTGACCTCTTCTGAACTTCTCGATAAAGTTGGGCATTGTGCTTCCGTGCCTCCTGGTCACCTCTGAGTGGCATAGACTCTGTCCCCTCTGCTTGAATGTTCACCTCTTCAAGAATCCACCCTTGGTTTCTACCAGACTTCTTCACAGACTTCTCCAGAGGCCTTCTTCCTGAGTCCCCCAGTGTCATCTACGAGTGGTACCGACGTGACTTCACCCCTATGCACCCGGCTTCCCCGGTGCAGGTATCCTGGTTCCTGGGACATCAATGGGTGGGGTGACTCTCCAACCTTCCGTCCTCCAAATGGTTTCTTCGGGGTCCTCTGGGAAGGGTCCTCTTTGTTTAAAACTGCAACCATGACTTCTCGATTGACTTCTATTGAACACACAGCTGTTTTTCCACTCTGCACACAACCTCCTTGAGGTTCCTGGGTACTTACCTCGGTGGTTCCTGGTTCCCCAAGCTCTTCCAATCCTTTGGTCCAAGTCCCGTTCTCTATTGCAGTTCGCATTCCACTTATTTAGTATATAGTTTGCTCTCCCCTTGGAGACCAGTGTATATTTGTGCCACTGACCTGATTTATTTGAAGTATTCTTATGTGTATTATTGATATCATAATATACCAAGTGATAGTGATTGTGTTGTGTTAATAAATATCCTTATTTTTCATAAACACCTTGTGGTTCTTTCTCATCTAAGCTTCACTCTTGATTGAATGTGGTAAAACAAGCTGCTTTACACTCCTTCAATGTAAGCTTGAAGGCTGCTCTCCATAGCTACCCCTTTGAGAGCTTTAAGGTCATCAAAGACCACTAAAGTCACCATAAGAGTTGCCTGAATTAGTGCAAGGTGTATCACTCCTTTCAGTGTAGACCATATACTAAGCCTGCCTCCTACACACAGCATGAGTGTTTAGCGATGCAATACATTAAAAAATACAAAACATGCAATTTCAGGTTAGTTCTACAACTTGGGGTAACCTGCAACAGTTCAAAATGTCTTACTTGTTTAAATGTGATGATTAGTAGGTAATGCTGGCACTGCCTTTAGCAGCAGTGGCAGAAGCTTTGAGTGGTGTCAGGTGCAGGGGAATACCTCGGGCCTTGGCGTTTATATTTTTACAAATTAAACATTGGCTCACGGGGAGAGGGGGTAGTAAAAACACGAGAGAAACAGAGATACAGCAAGAAAGCAGAAGCAAAAGAGAGTGAGCGACACAGGAGGAAATCTACATGAGAGAGAGAGTTGTGGGCAGTATGTGAGAGGAGTGTTGGAAAAAAGTGATGGAAGAGGGAGAATAAAAGAGAGGTAGAAGGTCAGAGAGGAAAAGAAGAATGGCTATGGCATTGAGAATGAGAGAGAGCGAAAGGAGAGATAGGGAGGAAGCATGAGTAAGAGGAAGATGTGAGGAAAAGGGGAGGATAGCCCGTGAGAGAGTCAGGGAAGTCAGGTTAGAAGCAAAGATGGAGGAGTGGGTAGAACAAGCAAAAGAAATAGAAGGAGACAACAAAACATGGGAAATATGGAGGAGGGTAACAACTGGGGGGGAGAAAGCACATCATATGGAGAGAGAGAATTGAAAGATTTAGAGAAAAGAGGAAGGAAAATGAAGAAAAACAAGGGTAGGATGGCAGGCAAAGTAGACTTGGAGAGCAGTAGGAGAAAGAGGTGAAAAGAAAGTGATGACAAAGAAGAGAGAAGGAGCGATAGTTGTTTGCAGAAAATAGACCGGAGGCAGGGAGGGACACAATGAGTAGGTCGGTGATAGAATAAAAGGCAGCGAGTGAAAGGTGAGTAGATAGAGAAAGGAGAAGAATGAGAGAAGGAAATGAGGAAAAGGAGAAAAAAAGAAGCAAGAGGAAAAGAGTGAAAGAGAGGAGAGAATAGATGAGACAAGGGAGAGAGTATCAAAAGATAATGAAGAAGGTCCATTTACCCTGATCCCCTTTTCTCTGTTACTCCCACCTCTCGGTTTCAGAAGCAACAAGAATGAAAGAGGAAGAAAGACAAATAGTACCTCAACCACATCTCCAGCAGTGGAAGGACCCTAATCAAGATTAAGCAATCAATACTTTGCCCCAGCACCATATGAAAGAAGAGGAAGTGAAGCCAGCATGGGCTACCCTAATTAGGAGTCACCAAATGAGAGTAACAATAAAGTCCAAAAATGGTAAGCAATGGACGGGTTCCAAACCCTTTCTAGTAAAGAATATCTCTCACAAACGAAAGCATATGCTGTAGCACATGCTTTGTCACAGGCGAGGCCAAAAACTGGGAGAGTGGTAGAGAGAAAAATACAGTGAAAGATAATTATTTTGTAGGAAAAAGGAGCAATAAAGAGAAAAGGGGAGGGGAAAAATGAAATATTCTACAGCCAGAATGACATTCCCATCTCAGATGGCAGAGTGCCCACATCTCCTTCATTTATCAAAATATCCCTAAAAAGTGTTTGTTGGTTTTATGTTCTATAAATGCACAATCCAAGGTAAGACTGGATACTTTTTATGTGCTTCTTTATCACATGCCTGTATGATGTATGACTTATGCATTTTAGACTTTTTAGTGATATTGTGCTGAAAAATGAAACCTTTTCTCACACTTATCCTAAGGCAGGGAACCTACAACACTTCTGGTAAGGCCTGGAACACCATGAAAGTATTGGAATATGTCTTAACTGTCCTTTCAAAGCCTACGATTATTTAGCAAAGTATTTGAAAAAATATGCTTTAAAATTAGTGGACTTCATATTTTAGAAATTCCCATGGTGAACAATTCACTCCCCCTCCCCCCAACACTCACCCCTTAAGAATGTCAGACTCACTTCACTCATGCTGGAATTCAGGCATTATACCTCACCACACCTTGGATCACCCTACCCGATGGAACAGCCTTGGGAGCTGCAAAAGCAGTGAAGGCTTTGGGCAGTCTCAATGCAGGTAAAGGGTGGCACTTGTGATGGAAGTGGACTGCACCAATGATGGAAACAGCAGGCACTAGTGGTAGAAGTGGGCAGTGGATAAGTAAGAAAAGGTTGGGGCCCTGTATTTAAGCACTAATTCTACTCTTCTTATTTATGGAGCTGACTTTGCCATTCTCCCCTTGTTCCCACACCCTTGCTTCACTCCTTTCCTGTCCCTTCCCATTCCTTTACCCTATCGTTACATACTGGTTATTTGTAAGCATAACTCTCTTCAAACCATATTTTCTTTCCCTGGGCTGCTGTGAAATATAAAAAAATAGTTTCTTAATTAATGTGGTATTTCCAAAATAATTCCCCACTTTATGACCCTTCCCTCACATTTTCTTTTTTTATTTTACATTACAAGCAGTGCTGGAATTGGAAAACAATAACTTTGGAAACCCAAAAATAGGGAGACTGAGGAGGTGATGCTGAAGGGGGTAAAATCAGGCAAGGCACAGTCAGAAGTAGGGGTGGGCAAAGAATTCCGCTCAGCCGGCGGAGTTTGCAGAGTTTTGCACACTCCGTGCATAGCACAGAGTTCCATACGACTCAACGAAGTGACGTGGAGTTGAGTTTTTTCTCGAGCGAAAGAGAGAGAGAAATAATTACACACTAGACCTCCTCCCGGCGAGATTTCTCAATACAGGCGGTCGCGGCATGTTGCGACCACTCGTGTCGAGTAGAATGTCTACTTGAGCAGCAGAAAACAGCAGCTTCCTCTGGCACAACACGTGCTGATTATACAGAGTGGGACAAACTCCCGGCGCTAAAAATCAGTGCGAGCAGCACGACTTAAAAGACTGTGCCACTGACGGAACTTCGCTTAGTTTCTTGGAGTGAAATTCCGGTAACTCCACCCAGGCCTAGTCAGAAGGTATGTATTCAGTAGTACACAACCTAACGTCTGATGTCTGATGTCTGCAAGTACATATGCATTATTATTATTATAAACTCTACTCTAAAAGAAATTGAAATGCAATATTAAAGTTGAACTGGCATATCTTATTTGTCTCATATTTACCACATTTTACAAACCCCATAAACAAATGTGAATACAAATGCAAATAATCAAAAGTAAAAAAAAAAAAAAACACTGCACTAAAACATAATTTTACCCCTCAGCAGATTGACTAATAATCTGCCTCATTGTACTTCTAATCTGCTGCTTTATCTGGAGAGGAGATGTGAAATGCCGCACTTACACCGAGCCAGAGGCAAGCTATTGAATAGGAATTGATTGCCTGAGAACTATGCAAGTGCGGAGAGCCCAGCCCAGATTGAAAAAAAGTACTTATCTGTCAATATTAGCCATGTTAGTTAACAATGCAGCACACTGCCAGGAAGAGGAGGAAAAGGGTCTCATCAACCTCCTGCAGGCAGATGCTCGGCAAGCTTCACACACTGCGTATGAGAGGGTGCTGTGATTAATAAGGACTGTCTGTGTCTCTGTATCGGGAGAAAGAGTAAGAATCTTTGACTTGTATGTCACCTTGTGAAGAACAATCGAAAATCAATGAAGATACAATGCTATTGAATACATGAATGAATGACACGTATAATATACACACTCCCAGAGTTCTCATTGCGCTGATCATCTACACTGCCTTGAAAAGATGTGTCTTGCTGGCTACTTTATAAGAAAATATAGTGGCTACCACTGCTTTCCCTTATGAGCAGTGTTGGACATGGCCCTTTTTCCCAGAAATTTTTCGTTTTTCCCCTAGCCGTTTTACCATGTATGAAACTCACTCAAGATGGCTGCCACAGGTCCCTGCTACTGCAGAGGGGCCTTATACGCATACACACTAGTAGCCAGGGTCAGGCTGGGACATAGGGATACAGTATCCATTCCGTCCCCGCCTCTGGGCCACATAGCCAGACATGTAGAAGGTTCCAGAACCTTCCGGGCTGTGGGAGGAGTTATGTTTTGCCGCCTTTGGGAGAGTCACCTGACCTAGGGGTATAAAAGGCTTGGAGGGAAAACTTTTAGTCAGTTGGAGTCAGTTGATGAGGCACCACTGAACCTGGGAGAACCTCCGCCGGAGTATAGGCTTTAGGGCCTAGGGGAGACCTACACTACTGCTGCTGACAGGGCTGAGGCCCTGCTGTAGTAAGATAGCTGAGGAACGCCCACCACCCACTGACCTTGCCCAGTGTGAGGGGACCCAGGGAACCACCTTCAGCGTGCGGGGAGGAACATCAAGCACTCCCAGACCACCAACTCATTCCCCCCCTCATGACAAGAAACTTCTGACAAGAAACTTTGACAAGAAACTTATAATAAGGAACTTCTGACAAGAAACTCCTAACCAGAAGCGCCTAAGAAGCAACCAAGCTGGAGCAGTCGCAAGACACCTTAATTTGAGGAGGCCTGACCGTCCAGCCAGGCCTGAAGCCTAAACTGCCCAACTGGGGATCACCAGGTAAAGCGCCGTACCCTGAAGCGCTAGACCTTCACCCCCTCTTCATTTCTGCCTGCTGCTGGGCTGCCCCCAAGTACTTTTCCAGTCAGCCCTGCCCACAGGCTGCTGGTGCGCCCTGCTTTCTGCCACCCCTCAGGTCACTGACCTTGTGTGGAGATCACCGCCGCGGCCGCCGCCGCCTGAGGAGAAGTGCTGTGTGGTGAGGTGCGCCGTCGCGCCCTCACCAAAGGGAGCGCTGAGGTGAGGGAAGCCCCTCAAGTATCTGTGGTGAGGTGCGCCGTCCGCGCCCTCACCGAAGCCTCTATAACTAGCCCCCAAGTTGTTGCCACCGGGCCCTGGGCCCCATCGCCGCCGTCGCGGCCGAAGAAATCACCCCCGCCGCCGTCGCGGCCGAAGAAGCTGTCATCGCCGCCGTCGCGGCCGAAGAAATCACCCCGCCGCCGTCGCGGCCAAAGAAATTGCCATCGCGGCCTAGCGCGACCAACGAGGCCTCCAGGCCCCGCCGACGCCGTCTCCAAGCAGCCGGGGACGCCGGCCGCGCCCCCAGGAAGGCCGCGCAGCGATTGGGCGCCGGCTCCGGTCACGCCCCAGCGCCGACGGAGGCCCAGGAAGAGCCCCGGCCGTGCAGAGGGAGACGGGGAGCCGGCCGAAGAGGACTGCTGGCTCCCGCTCCCTTCCCCAAAGACTCTGAGCCCGCGCACTTCATTACCTGATCCCGGGGGCCGGAGGAAGGTGATCCCGGCCCCCGCAACATCCCGCAGCTTCATTCCCTGATCCTGGGGGCCGGAGGAAGGTGATACCGGCCCCCGCAACGTCCCGACAGTCCGGCCTGAAGGCCGAGGTACCCCGACCGGGCCCCGCCCTCCAGAACACGGGCCGGGCCTGGGGGAGTGCCAGTCGCTAAAGAAGCGCGACCAACGAACCAGCAACAGGTGAGCCCAGGAGGCCCCTAGGGCCCACAAAACGCCACTGGGTGCCGGGGGCCACCATTAACCCCATAATTAATTGTGCAAACTTTCCCCATGAGGCGAGGCCCCGGAGAGGAGTGGGCCTAGCCTGGAGTTAACCCCTAAGGGTCATAGAAGCCCCAGGATACTGGACATGTTGAGGGGTTCCCTACAGTATTTAATAATTTATTGCAGATGCCTATTGTAATTACTGCCTAGGCCATGCTTTTAACTGCTAAGTCTTTACCACAGGGGAAAGTGTTTAATTGAATTGAGCTGAAGTGTACACCGCCAAGAGTTGAAGTGTTTTATGTTACAGGTGTACTGGAATTGCGACGCCCACTGTACTGAATGTGGGCGCGCCTAGATTAATGCAGGCCTATTTAAATGTAACGTGAAAAGCCTTCTTTTAAGTAATTGAATATGCTAAAGTGAACTGCATGTTTAGGCCCCTGTTTTATTAACGTACCTTGAGATCATTATTAAGTGCTACGTTTAGGAGATAATTCCTGCGGCCTCTTAGTGGCCTACAATGTTGATGAGCTATGATGCTTTATTTAAAATGTGCACTAGTTGAGTAATGCAATGAATTTGAATGTAGATCTGAATTAATCTGCCTCATCTGATGCCAACTTAATTTATATATAAAAGATCTTGATTTTAAATACAAAAGCCTGGTGTGGTGTCATGTTATTGCGTTCGCATTTCTGAGTCAGAGTAAGAGTGTGCTGCACAACTGCCTTACACATTGCCTTCGTGTGCTTTCCCGCTTCGCGCCATGCTACCGTGGCGGACTCGGTAAACCCGGTTCCAACAAGCAGGTACCACCAAATGTGGACATCCGCATCCAAGTTCTGACACACGTTTCCAGCTCTTGGCAGTCTCACAAATGGTTGTAAAGTTGTGCTGCTTTGGCAGCTCTGTGTTGTCTATAGAGGATCAGACCAGGGGCGTAGCGTCCACTGGTGCAGCAGGTGCAGCGGCACCAGGACCCAGAGGTCTGAGGGGTCTGCTGAACCCCGATTATTGCTGTGTTTCAAACGGTAGCCAGGTGGCCATTTCATTCTTTGCACTAGTGCCCATGGCACACTAGATACTCCGCTTTCGGTAGTTACACATGGGCTGTCTGCTGAGTTGCAAAATTACATCTTTCGCACTTTTTGCCTATTAGATTGTGGCAAGAAAAACTGGGCAAGGGTTTTCTTGCAAAATAGTGCGAAATTCCTGTGCAAATCAAAATTTCACGGCATTTATCAATGAAATGTTCGTCAGGTTTTTCCTGCTGTACGTGTCTAGATTGCCCAGGCTTCTCCTTGTGGATTTGGGCAAATTGCAGCAATACAACAGGCCAGTGGGCAAATACTGTCAAACTAGGGTCCACATCATGAATAGCTGCTCCGGCTCTGCACAGAGATGAGCGCCTCTTTTTTTGCGTTTGCACTGTCTACAGTGCTTACATTTAACACAGAGGGCCAGATGTACGACCATTCTTAGCGGTCACAAACGGAAAATCTACCCATTTGCGACCGCTAAAAAGGGTTGTGGTATGTACAAACCCTATTTTGCGTATCAGTAACCTATTACCGACTCGCAAAATAGGGTTTGCGAGTCGCTATTAGGAAGGGGCGTGCCAAGGGTGTCCCTTCCTAATAACGAGTTCCACTGGTATGTACGATTGTTTTGAGACCGCAAATGCTGTCACAAAACAATTGCAGTTTTCACCTACTTCAAGTAGGTGGTAAGCTAGTCGTAAACGGGAAGGGGTCCCCAGGGGACCCCTTCCCCTTTGTGTTGGGCAGTGAAAATATTTTTTAAGGGCAGGCAGTGATCCCACATACCACTGCTAACTGTTAAAAAACTAAACAGAAACATTTAATTGTTCTTTTTTAAATGTATCCTGTTTTCCTTTAGGGAAAACGGGCTACATTTAAAAAAAAGCTGCTCTATTCAAAAAGCAGTCACAGACATGGTGGTTTGCTGACCCCAGCAGGCCACCATCCCTGTAAGTGATGGCCAGTCCCAATGGGGCAAATTGCGACCTGCCTCATGAATATTGATGAGGCAGGTTATTTGCGACCCTATTAGGAATCCTAAACAGTGTCTGAGACACATTAGTACATTCCGTTTTGTGAGTCGTACATCTGGAACAGAATTTCGCGGAGTTAATGCATGAACTGCCGAGAGCACAGATCAGAAGAGGAAATCTCTGCTCACTGTTACCAACCTTTGCTCTCTGCATCTCACGAATTAACTTAAGTAGTTTTAAATGAGCAGGTGCTGAGTACCTGCTCTTCTTTAAATTGAAAGTGAAGGTACCTACGCTTCTCGGCGCTGCTGCACTACATTTAATGGGAGAGTACTGGCACTTCGAGAGCAAGCAGGTACTCTGGTTAGTGAATACCAGCCTTCTACAATTCCATTTAAAGCACTGATCATGTGGAAATTCCGAGTTGTTTGTATTGACTTTAGAGGTCTTGGGCGCCAAAGAACAGGTGCTCGGCTCTGTGCTGAGTCCGGGCAGCTCTTCGTGATACATCCCCCGGTCTTCATCTCTTAAGCGGAGGGAGGGAGGGAGGTGGGATCAAGCACCAGCAATCAAGTGCGTCGGCTGCGAGGTTTTTGCAAGAGTCCCTCTTGTGTTTCTGACGCCGTGTGGTGGCCTTTATCATACACCACGCAGTAATACACAGCATCGTCTTCAGCAAGGGTATCTGCAACGGTCAAATTAACAAATCTCCCTGAAACTGAAGTCCAGAATCGAGTGGGGACCCCTGGACCTCGGCCCCGGACTGCATCCGTGATGTAATACACCATGTTTCTAGGGCGCCCTGGAAGCCTCTGCTGGTACCAAACGACGCCATTGCTGCTGATAGGGTAGCTGTCACCGACCCGACAAGGGAGGTTGGCAGACCCTCCAGGTGGGATCCAGATAGACTCTTGGACAGTGACTGAAAACTGGGCCCCGGAACCTGAAAGACAGAAAGAGGGGTTTGCACAGAGCAGAGACTGCCTCGGGGGTGCTCGCTCTCATGCTGAGAGGAAAGCATTCGCCATTTTATTACCTGTGAGCAGCAACCCGAGGAGAACTAGCCCCAAAACTGATGGAGTCATTGCGACGTCAGTGAAGGAGGTGGGGGAGAAGATTATCCGAGGCTTCCACCCCTGGCCTACCTTTATACCTGAAGGTTATTCTGAGCGCCAACAGGGCAGGCTGGGAGTCCTCGGTATGCAAATATCCCGGAGTTATTTTGTTCTCAGAGCATCCTCGGTCATAGATGCTTTTCTACAGAGCTTTCAAGTTTCCCAGATCCATCTCATCCAATCCAGGGCTTTGCCTTACATTTAGGGACTTGTAGTCCTGATTTAATAATGGGATCAACATGACTGTGAATCCCAGAATGCAAAGAAGAACAAGCATTTGCAATGCAATAGGTCTCGCATTTGCCAGCGTTTAAGCTATTGGCATTGTAAATGATAATGCCATGTATCTGTTTTGATAATTAACACATAAATAATAGGCATTGTCATTTACAATCAATCAACACAAAAGTGCACCCCCTGGGTCTTTAACTTAAGTGGAGTGCGGGGGAGTCCCTTTTAAAGGACAGTTTCACTCACCCACCCGTGGGTGGCATGCTTCATCATCAGGTAACCTCCTCGCACCGCAAACCTAGTCGCAGTGCGGGCTACAACCCCCTCACTGAGAAAGAGGAGCTGAGGGATGTTTTATGATGTAGAGAAGAGGTATCCTAAAACCTTGAAATGAGTCGGTCGTGGAGGGAGTGAAAAAGGGAAGTGAAAGTGAGCTAAAACTAACTCCCTGGTATGTCAGAACATACTTTAATGGGACATCCAGAGGTCAGGATTAGAAAGGTTGAGCTATGGCAGGAGAATTCAACCTGTCATAGCCTTCTCTACATCATAAAACATCCCTGAGCTCCTCCCTCTCAGTGAGGGGATTGTAGCCCGCACTGCGACTAGGTTCGCGCTGCGAGGAGGTTACCCGATGATGAAGCGTGCCACCCACGGGTGGGTGAGGGAAACCGTCCTTTAAAAGGGACTCCCCCGCACTCCACTTAAGTTTTAGACCCAGGGGTGCACTTTTGTGTTGTTTGATTTTGTCAAAGGGGAGTCGCCCCCTGCTGGTCTCTAAACCTCCTCAGGCCTCATTTGTGTGTTTTGTATTGTCATTTACAATGCCAATAGCTCAAACTCTTGTAAATGCGAGACCTATTTAATTTCAAAGAAGCATCCACCATTGTCCCGGACTGCTTGGAAAGTGAAAACGCGCATGGTGCGCTGCATGTTGCAGGAAAGTATGTTGTGCCTGCAGTAGGAGAAACTATTTAAAGAAAATAGTGTTTACCGACTAAATAAGACATTCTGTGTAACAGAAGTAAAAGGCCAGTCGTCATGGGAGGTTACAAATGAAGACAAGGCGGTACTAACAAGGGACTAACAAGCCTATTAATGAATCAGAAGCCAGCATTTATCATGGACAATGATGCAAGCCAATGACAAATATGGGCGGAGAGTGGGCGGGGCTTCAAGTCTATACTCGAATACAGCATGCAGCGCATGCGCTGCCCAGGCTGACCTAAAAATGGGAGCTGGCTGAGCCACTCATGCACAGACCTGACGAGATTAAGAGCTCTGTTTATGTTGTGTGTTCTCTTTATATCAGATGACTACTGATTCTGCTGGAAGCAAATTCCTGATCAGAAACATCACAACTGCATTGGGTGCGACTTACCTCAAGTGATGATGGCAAGAAAATCACTGGGTCTGCGGAGGCCGCGGGATGAAATCTCTTCAATGTGTACAGAGGTAGTTTCATACACCTTAATGTAGGAGTAACATTTGTACAGCTGGAATCATGTTACTCCGAATACCCTTCCTTGTCCCAGTACTTACTAAGGTGTGGCTACCTCCTTCCACCGACCACGTGACCTAGTAACCTTGAACCTGCCTCATTACTTCTCTTCCCACCCTTCCCTTCAAGCGCCTCCTTTCATGAGGGCCGCGACAGCTTGTCCTCTTCATCTCCTTCCTCGTCCCATTCCCTACATAGTGAGGTTTACATCATGTATGCCCTTAGTGCACAATCTACCAAACTGTTTACTCTTTGTATTGAACTGACTTTTAATCCCTCACATAAAACTACCCCCTCCTAATACACTTCCTGTTTTCATCTTGTTTAAGCCCGTTTTAATGCGAAAAGGCTGTTGTATTGAAACTCCTTTTAGGTCGAGCTTTTGTCCTTAAAAAAAAAAATCTAACAACAATTGTAAATGCAATCGGTCTTGTATTTGTTTGAGTTACAGCTATTGGCATTGTAAATGGCAATGTCTTTTACCTATGTGTTATGGAGTGTATGTATGTGGTGTGTAGTAGAATTATGTGGGTTGTATTGGATTAGTTAGTTGTGTAATTGTGTGCCGTGGGATCGTATGGTATAGAATTAGGTGGCTAGTAATTATGTGATATTGAGTGTACTGGTATTATGTGGAGTGGGATTGTGTGTCATGGAGTGTAATTATGAGGAATGGTATTTCGTGTTGTGGAGTGGTATGTAGTGGAGTTTAATTATGTGGTGTGCTGTTGAATTTTGTGGTATGATGTGGAATTGTGTGGTGTGGATTGGATGTATCTGGTGTGTTGTGTAATTGTGTTGTTGAGTTGTATCATGTAGTTTGGTGTTGAATTATGTGTTTTGGATTGTGGAAATGAATTGTGTAGCGTGGAACTGTGTGGATAGCTTTGCCTTTTTGGTAACGAAAAAGAACAAATAGCTAGGAGCTAAACTAAATGAAAGAGAGTTAGTGCTATTGGCGTTGTAAATGTAACTTACCTGTGTGTTGTGGGTTGTATTAGAATTGTTAGTTTTGGAATTGTGCATTGCTAACAACATGTCAGTAAGATCTTCCACTTGCAGTAGCAAAAGCCCTCTGAGGAAATACTGCAAGCATTTTGTTGCTATTGGCCATTATTGCAGTGAAGTTGCTATCAAAAGTTCAGTTTAGACCGGCTATGGGAGGCACAGCATTACATTACCATTCTGCTAAGGAGACTGGTGCCCGAGACATTAATGTCAGTTCCACCATATACAAAGCAGCCTCCACTGAAAACATCACAAATAAGATCTGAAAGGCTACCATGTGGGCATCATTGCATATTTCCACCAACCACTATAGAGTGGCTATTGACACGAGGACTGAACCAACCCTTGAAAAGCCATGCCACAGCATGTTTTCTGTTGAGCCCTTCTCAACTCACAATGACAGAGATTTTATGCTGCTTTAAGATAGGACTTGAGGGGCAACCTATACACACCATATGGTGAAAAGCTACTTAATCATTGATGTCAAGCCCAATCTTTTGATATTCGCTTGTGACCACTTGACCATGGAGGACTAATGTGCAGTTCTAGACGGACTCTTCACACTGACTGATAATCTTAAACTATAGGAACGGACTATTCATTTACAGTCACTTCAAATAGCCTAAAGATTCAACGAGTCAAACTACATATTTCAGTGGGTTTTGAACACACAGCTTTGAAGCAGAAACCTGGGTTGGATCAGAGTTCAGTCTCATCTCCCCTACTTTTTTATACTGGCCCTCATAAAGGTATACAGGCCTCTGGCAGTGGGCTGAAAGAGATGAGGAAAGGTGCAAGAAGGAAAGTGAATTGCATATAAGCTGATCAGCAATTGTTCCAGTGCCGCACAAAGGGTTTTTGTTATACTACCCTGGCACAGCTGGCAAAAGACCACCATCTGGGGTGCACATGTCTCAAGGCCTGTGAATGTGTTCCCAGTACCATCGTGGAGTCGAGCAAACCAGGAGTAATCTTCATCCACGTCGTATGCATGCTCGAATTACTCCATTAGGTAGAGAATTCCAGCCCCTCCAGAGAACAATCGCAATGGATTGAGCCAGACACCTTTCACCACATCTTCACGACAGGAAACTTGGTACAGAATAAGGAAACGTACACATTACAGTTTAGTGACAGTGAAAGGGGAAGCAATTCCTCTCTCATGCTGCAAAATAGAGGGCTGTCTGCATCTTCAGTGTCCCAACACATGGTGCACTGAAAACAAAGCATTGTGGGTGGCAATCCTCTCACAAACGAACACAGTGAATACAAAACCACCAGTCAAGTGTGAGCTGTCAGGAGTTAGATTCAAAAAAAATTTTGGCCATGGAACAACATTGAACGATATTTTCAAGCTCGTGAGTCGGTCAACAAAGGATTTTCCACACTGTAAAAAAAGAAACTAAGGTCCATATTATCAAGAACGGCGCAAACATTATCGCCGCTTTAGCGGCAGGAAACTGCCGCTAAAGCGGCGATAAGGGGCTTGATAATATGCCCTATAGAATTTCAATAGAAGCCCAGGTTTGATGTCCTTGACACTAGAACCTGTGCTTCTATTGGAATTCTATAGGGCATATTATCAAGACCCTTACCGCCGCTTTAGCGGCAGTTTCCTGCCGCTAAAGCGGCGATAATGTTTGCGCCGTTCTTGATAATATGGCCCTGAGTTTACTTAACGCTGGGAACGAGACAAGCAAACTACGATGGAAGATAAACAATCCTCCTGTGATTGTGCGCAAATAATTGAATCTCCCTGTGCCTGAAAATTGAATGTGTCCATCTGTAATGCAACTGGTGGTCATGTAAAGCGCTCTTATCCCTTCGGGTCGAGTTCACACTAAATCACACTGCAAAAATTTAAATATAACAAAGTAGTGTTGTGGGAGCGGTGGGGGGGTGGGACAGGAAGATTAAGTGGCTGCAAAGGAGCAAAAAAAAAAAAAAAAGAGTGTTGTGATAAAGGTGGGGGTGAGCAACAATGTGCCTGGGGCGAACTGCCAACAAAGGCTGAGGAGACCGGCCCTAGTGCAAAAGTGCATGCTGAGATTGCGGCGCACCCCTGCCGCAGTTCATCCCCTAACCCTCGTGATGATCAAAAAGCTTCATTTACTGAAATGTGCCTGTGAAATTCGAAAGCATTTGTTATTTCAGACTGTAAAAACATAGTTGTGCTTAAATGATCTGAGCCTTTTTGTAGGATCTGCTTTCATGGTTACCCCCACTTTTTGCTGGTTTCATTATGTTTTACTGACTAGTCTGACTGGGATCCTGCTAATCAGGACCCCAGTCTCTGTGCTTCTTCCCTAAATTGGACATGGTGAGTACTTAGGTACACTCCAGATTGGCTTCTGATGTACCCTTGTGAGTCCCTAGTACATAGTACTAAGGTACCCAGGACACAGGTACACCAGGGGTCTCCCATGGGTTGAAGCATGTATTATGCCACCCATGGGAGAGCACTCAAATTGTGACTACAGGCCTGCCATTGCAACCTGTGTGAGCTGGTGCTAGCATCACTTACAACAGATATTAGTTTCCTTATATCTGAGGTCACTGCACTGAAAACCTCTAAGTCACCCTAAGCCAGGCCTTTCATTCCTGAAGGCAGGGTCTTTAGTTCTAAGTGTGAGGGTGCCCCCGCATGAGCAGGACACCCCTACAACCTTCAGAGTCCATTCTCCTGGGTTGTAAGTGCATCAGTGTGAGAAGCTGGCTTGGTATATGGTGTACACTTATGTAAGTGGGCACCCAGCACCAATCCAGACAACCCTTATTGTGATTTTAGTGGTCTTAAGCAACCTTAGAAAGCTCTCTAAGTGGTAGCTGTGGAGAGCAGCCTTCGGGCTTAGTCCAGAAGGAGTGTAAAGTAGCTTGTTTTACCAGAACATAATCTTATTGATATAGATTAAGTGAAAAAGAACCACACAGTGCATTTATAAAAATATGTATTTATTCTATAACACTCACTAACACATACAGGTATCTCCTACCGGAGATACACACAATGTACACAATACTTTTCAATAGAAACAGGTAAGTAGCACTTCATACACAATGGTCACCAGGGGGAGACCAAACCATATACTATGATAGTGGTATGCAAACCACGACTCGAGTCAAGACTATACCCAGAAGACGTAGAAGTGCCGGGGACCCAAGGAACCACCCAAGGTGAGTAACCAGGGGCCCCATGGAGGCCACGTGCAGAGTGGAAACATGACCACGGGATCAATGCAAGTCAATGGGTAAGTCGCGGTTGCAATTTTAACGAAGAAGGACCCTTCCCAGTGGACCCTGAAGAAACCCCGTAGAAGACAGAAGGTTGGAGTGCCACCCCATCCGTGGATACCTTAGGAACCAGGATACCTGCTCCAGGGGATCCGGGTGCATAGGTGTGAAGTGGCGTCGGAGACCGCCGTCAAACCCAATGGAGGACTTCAGGAAGATGCAACTGCTGAAAAAGGAGAAAGTGTCTGGTGGAACCCAAAGGTGGATGCATGTCGAGAAGCACCTGAAAGCAGAGTGGACAGAGTCTATGCCACTTGGAAGTGACCAGGAGGCACGGAAGATGAATGCCCACCAATGTCGGGTGCTGCAGGAGAGTTGACGGTGACCTTGGAGCAGCACCTGTGAGGACCAGGCGACGCTGTGACCACCTCCCAGACAGGACTTAGTGTATTGGGACAGGGTGGGGGCACTTGCCAGCACCACTAGGTTGCTTTGAAAGGCACATTTGGTGCCCTCCTTGCATACTCCAGTTGAAACCAGTTCAGGGAGCCGTTGGCTCCCGCTCTGGCACGAAACTAGACAAAGGACATGGGAGTATCCTCCTAGCTATCCAGCTCCTCCTCTGGGAGGGACCCCTGAATAGTCCCAACCCTTTCCTTTGGGTACTTAAGGGCTTACCTGTGGGTGGGTCCCTAGATTCGTCATGGGACAAGATTCAGATCTGAAACCACTTAACCTTCATCCGTCTGGGCACTTTGCACTTCGCTGGACCAACGCTTTGGGACCTGAGACTGCAACTGGGAAGACTCCTGCTGCTCCTGTTCTCGTCGTCATGCCAGTCTTCTGTGTCATCTGTGCCTGTGCTCCGTACAGGTTCTTCTACCGGCCTGTGGACATCCAAGACACTTGAAGGAATCTCCCTTGAAGTGAAGGAGTCACTTCCCTGCATCTGCAGGCAGCGCAGATGCAGAAGCTGACTGGTCTGCTGTTCCTGAGCTCCTACGGACTCCAAAAGGTTAAGCAACACAGGTGGTGGTTCTGCATCCTCAAGGCCTGCACTGTCTTCACAGCAAGTTTGAAGCCAGTATCCCTCGTTCGAACCCCTGGAGCAGTACCCCTGTGCACCGCATCGACTTGCCATTGCAAAGGCTTGATGACTCTCTTCACCAGAAATCTTCGGGCTCCAAGAAGCTCCAGCCTCAAGCATCTCCTGCAATCAAGATCTTTGCCTGCACCACATCCTCTGCACCGTGGGCCTTTATCCTTTGGTGAGCTTCTTGAGGTCCTCTTGCGACTCCTGTGCCTTCGGCCCTTGGGTCCTCTTGAGGGTCTTCTTTGCCTCCAGTGGGCTCCCCTGCTTGCTTGAGGCCTGCTCTGACTTACCTGCTTGTGGTGAATCACTTGGACCTTGCTGGTTTCGACACTGCACCTTTTTCGACAACTACATTGGTTGCTGTTACCAAGGCTTGTTAGTGCCCCTGTCGAACACTTAACCTACACCATAAGATTAAGTACTGGCTGATTTACACTCCTTCTGGACTAAGCCTGAAGGCTGCTCTCCAAAGCTACCACTTAGAGAGCTTTCTACAGTTGTCTAAGACCACTAAAATTACCATAAGGGTTGTCTGGATTAGTGCAGGGTGCTACACTTACATAAGTGTACACCATATACCTACCAAGCCAACCTCCTACAACTTCTGTTAAAATTGCATCAGAAACCAGGTGCAATGTGGGGGGTGACCATGTCAAAAAGGGGCACTTTGCTACATGAGAGTTTTAAAAATCACGGTGGCACAGCAGGGGTGTTAATTAAATAAATTAATGAAGCTCTTTTGTCACTCTGTTGCGTTGCCCTCGGAGTACAAGTCGGGGTACCAGTGCCCCCATGTTGTAATTAAGTTAATGTTGCTTTAACTTATTGCTGTGGTAAATTGTTTATTTTTTTATTTTGTCATGCACGCTTCCTCAAGGGATTCTGGGTCTAGAATGTGAGGAGACAAAGGGGGAGTTGGATTGCCTGGCACACGGATGTGTTTCAAGTTTATTTAGACAAGTGCGAAGTTACTTAAACCCATTGCAATAAGAATTATACGATATAAATACACTATTACATGAGAAAATTAAAATTAATAATTCAAAGATAAAATCTTGCAATCCAATTAAAAAAAAATCTTGTGTTAAAAGGAAAATAAAAATAAATCCTTTGAAGAACTGGAGGTGCTATTATAACAGGACAGTTATTTTTCAGATGGGTTAATGTCACTTAAAGGAAAACTGGTTGTAGTTTAATCTCAGACGTATTGTAACTCATAGATTTTCTTCGAGGGGATTTAGTTCAAAAATCAACAAGACTGCCCCGGCAATTCCTTGGTGTGAGATATATTGTTCCTTAAAAATGATGTAACCATTTAAATAGCAGTTTATACAAACGTAAAACGAACAGCGGCTGACCAAAGGTTCAGCACCTCAATCCCAGTTTAAGAAAAAATAAGTGTTCTGTGCATTCCCTTCTGGGGCCTGCCGCAATTAGACTCCTCTGAATTCCAGAAAGACAAATTTTTATGCAAATGAAGGTGCACCAGAATAGAAGTCCAAAACATCCAAATGGGTCCAAAACAGTCTTCTTTATTATGTATCAAAATTTTAAAATGGCCTTCAGCCAACGCGTTTCGTTCCTCACATACCCTTATTGAGGGGTTCCTGATACTTACTTTGCTTATTAATGGAGATTCTCTCCCGTTTTTTGATTATAAAGGAACTTTTTGATGTATGCCTTAATTGGCAGTCGTGTTGAGACTTGATCCGGTACTACCTTTATGAATACGGTGACGTTATTGTATTTAGAGCCCTGATGAAGTTCCGCCTAGGAACGAAACGCGTTGGCTGAAGGCCATTTTAAAATTTTGATACATAATAAAGAAGACTGTTTTGGACCCATTTGGATGTTTTGGACTTCTATTCTGGTGCACCTTCATTTGCATATAAATAGCAGTTTATGTCAGCTTTACTGAACAAATTACGGATCGAAACAGGCTAGAATTGCCTGCCTTCTTGTTCGAATTCCCCTTTTTTTTTCTGTCTGTACAGTATTGCAAGAACAGACTAGGTGCAACAAATCTCCCTTGTGAGTCCCACAAAGTCGACAAATTGCAGGGAAATGTCCACGTAACCAGGGTGCCATGTGCTCTTTAACCGGTAGTAGCCCCAGCCGGTATTTATTTATTTATTTACGGAGTTTTATATAGCGCAAACTTGACACGAAGGTATCGGGTATCAGAGCTCTTTACACGAGCACCAGTTGCGTTACATGAGGACACATTCATTTTTGTTAGGCACGGGGAGATTAACTGATTTGCCCAGAATCACAGGATGTTGCGCGTCCTTGCCGAGACTCGAACCCAGTTCCCCAGATTTGAGGTCGACTGCCCTAGCCATTAGGCCAACTCCTCTCCCCAAAATTTTTTAAAAACTGTTGCTTGATAAAAGCTGGGTAACCCGTGGCAAAATAATCTTGAACGGCAATCGTCTTATAATTATGTAATGTCATCCACCCATGTGCCCTTTTTGCTAATGTGGCTTTATCCTCTATGACGGATTGAATTTTAAGTGACTTCTTGACCAGACACTTAAAGGTCTCTAGATTGGTTGGAGTTTCCCAAAGTTGTACAAGGCCTGTAAGGACAAGGGACTCTTGCAGGTACACTCTTGCCGATGATGTGTTGCAGTGCTGTAGCTCGTCCCATAACATATAATTCAGTGAGTTGGGTTCGGGTTTCCTAATCTTGTTCCACCATTATTTCACTGCGTCTAGCTAATGACTGCTTTAACAACCCGAATTCTAACCTTATCTGTGCAGGAGAGGTGTAACTTGGCAAGGAGAATATAATTCTGTAAGCTCGAGAGATTGCGTTGTCTAGGGTGCTGGCATCCTGCCCTCTTAATGCTTCACTTCCATATGAGATTGTTGGAAGAAGCTTTGCTCTTATGACTTCTAGGAGTGGCTTCAGAGAGGGACCAGCTAGCTTTTTCTTCAAGTTTTTAAATGCTATAGCCAGGACCAGGCCTTTCTTTTGTATCACAGCCTTCTGTGTTAAAAAAAACTCCCTTTATTATCAATAGTTACCCCAAGGTACTTGAATTCTTCTACCCTTTCCAGCCGCGTTTCACCCAAAAACCAAGCCTGCGTTCACATGCTCTTGATGTTATAGCACATGGTTTTCGTTTTACCAAAATAGATCGACAGGCCATTGGCTTGTGAATAAATCATAATTGTATCAAGCAGTTGTTGAAGCCGCACCCATGTGCGGCTAACCAGTACCACATCATCGGCGTATAAAAAAACTTGATATTGTTTTTCCACCTAATTTAGGAGCATGAGGGTTACATGATTGTAATGGTTCCGTCAAATCTGCCAGAAAGAGTTTGAATAAAATTGGTGCCAGGACGCATCCTTGTTTTAAACCTCGAGTAGTTTGAATATTTCGAGAAAGATGCGAACATGCTCCTACTTTGATTTGAACCCATGCATCGCTATGCAACATTATCAACATGTTTAAAAGGTATTGTGGTATATTCCGCTAACTTCCGCCATAATTTCCCTCGATCTACACAGTCAAAAGCTGATTTAAAATCAATGTAACAGAAGTATAGTGGTGTTTTAGAAGCATGGGCAGCGTCCATAAGTAAACAATTGCTAAAATATTCATAATCGTGCCATAAGACTTTAAGAATCCGGTCAGATTGTATGGAATGATGGTGTTACTAGAGGACCATGATGTTAGCTCATCTAGAACAATACCGGCAAAGTATTTAGCATCCACATCCATTAGTGTTATAAAGTGATAATTTGCTGGGAGAGATCTATCCCCTCCTTTAAAGATGGGAGATATAATCGACCCTTTTCAGGACGCGGGAATAATTTGTGTGCTCTTGACCTCCGCGAATACTGGTGCCAAAATTTCGACCCAGAGAACTGGGTCATGTTTAAACACCGCTGGATGTATGCTGTTTGGGCCCGGGGCTCCTTCCTTTTGTCCTTTCATTATTTGTTTTTTAATGCTGTCTGTATTTACCTCGGGCAACCCCTCATGTTGCATGTTTATTAGAGTATCCTGGAGTCCCATCTGGAAATTTTCTGTAAATTCATCATTAAAATGATTTTTTAGGTAGTGAGCCCATGAGACCTCAGTGATATGTGAGTTTACACCTCTATTGTCTGGGTTAAGAATTTGATTCACTGTAGTCCAGAACCTGGTACTGTTGTTATATTTTATATTAGCATGTAATTTAGCCCATAGTTCGTTGTCCTTCTCTCTTTGGAATCTCCATCTTAACTTCTTTAAAAGTTTTTTTTGACCTTAATACTGCAAAGGCTGTTAAATCTCCTGGCTTTTTCCTTAGAATTCTAAGGGCTTTATTTATTCTGGTTTTATACTCCCTGAATCTAGCATCTTGTGTTACGTTAGACACCTCTTATATACTTTATCACATTTGAGGTTGTTTGCTTTGGAGTATTTTTCCTGTAGCATTCCAATAAGATTTTCCCACATACTTACAGCAGTAATTTCATTACCTAGGGTTTCTTGAAGTGTGTCCTTTACTGTTACGTGTAGTTGAGTAAGCCCGACTGGAGTGCTCTTAATATGTCTACAATTTGTAAGGTAAATTTTGTCCATTGTCTCCCTTATATGGTTTTGAGCAGTAATATGTGGTGAAAATGTAACTTCTTGGGAAAGATGATCACTACCGGATCTATCTGTAATTTGAAATGAACAGACATGTTGAAATATGGACAGGGATACAAATGCATAGTCTGAACAAGTACTAGTTTTATTAGAATGAAATGTGGCATTTGGCGGATTATCTGTTTGGAACCTGCCTTTTAAGGCCCTAAGGCTTAAGTGTTCGAGGTTGTCCAATAGTCGACACCCAATTTTTGTCTGGTGCCCTAATGTGTTGCTGCCCTGATCGAGTATTTTCCAAAGTGTTGTTTGTGATATTAATAAATCGCTTGCCGAAGTGCCCATTAAGTATAGATTAAAATCCCCGGATACAACAAAATGGGTCGAGGTTTCCTTCTCCAGCAATCTCATTAATTCTTGCACTACTTTTTTACTGTAATTAAGTTTGTTTTTCGGATGAATATAGATATTAATAAAAATTACTTCTGTAGCTTTTGATGCATTTTGTTGCACTCATTCCTGTGGCCTTAATGTCTAGAGCTGTAGCCAAGGCTACGCTGGTTATTGAAATACAGTTTGCCAATCCTCCTGAGGGATGCCCGTATTTTGCCTGTTTTACGGCTGGAGTAAAAAACATATATAGCCTTGGATATGTACAGGCTCAACCAGCTAAGTTTCCTGGAGAAAAATAATATCAAAGGACAGCAGGTAATTATACAGCTCTGGATCCGATAATTTTGTATTCAGGCCATTTATATTCCAAGAACACATGCGCAGTGGTCTGGAGTTAAGTCCAGCTTGAATTTCCCGGGCTGTGTTTTGTCATGGTGGAGTTAGGGTGAATCTTGCTGTTCTAACTATTTCTCGTAGGCCTCCTTGAGACCTTTCCCGGGCGGCTTGCTCTGTCACTTCGTAAGATTTATATGATAAGCAATTTTTTCCATGAAGCCCTTTGCACCCTTTAGCACTGAGGTGGTTTCTTCTTTCCGTATTTCTAATTTTTGACCTTGTGGTAGAAGGGGCAAGGGGTACCCTATCCTTTGCCCCAGGATAACCTTTATTCACCATTTTTTAAGAGCTGGACCTTCTGCAAGAATTCTTTTTATAATGTTGGTTGAGGACCACGTAGTCTTAGTTACTTCCCTTCCAGGCGCTACGTCTTGAGCTTTCAAATTGTATTGAAACAAGTTCTTTTGATGTTACATTGCTTAGACTTGGCATGGCTGCCAGAAGTCTAAGGATGTTTCCACGGTTTAAGACATCGTGTCTACCTCTGGAGACATATTCCGTAATCAGGATTAGAACCGAGGTATTATCCAGATCATTCTTTGCGTTGATCTGAAGGTTTTCCAAATTTGAACTTGCATTAACATGAACTAAAGAACTTTGAGTGCCTTCTTGTGGGATCATACTAGACACAGTGATGTTCTTGGGGCCCCTTGGGAATACGTTAGGTTGAACACTGATAGATGATGTTGAGGCTGAGACCACAGTTAGATTTGCAGATAGTAATTGATCGCTTTGAATTATACTATTTGTCTGTATTGAAGCGTTATTTCCTGTTCTTGCAATAGGTGACCGTTCTCCTATACTTTTCCTATGATTTAAGGCCCCAGCCGTTGAAGATGTCATTATGGGGTTGTCTAAGACCACCGTTTGGGTTTTCATGGACTTCTTGGAGATATTCAATGCCTGCGATATTTCTTGGGGTTCCCTATGTATTCTTGCTATTGTTGAAGTTTGACTAGACTCTGCAAACTGTTTGCAAAGCCCTGGGCAATTCAGGTCTAGATGGGGTTGTGCTCCCTTTTCCTCGTCCTCCTGTATGGTCGCAGTTACAATTTGGATCGCTTTACCCTCCAATCTTAATGATGTATCAAAGAGAGGGTAGAATTGCACTTGGCCGGCAGTTTTCTTATTCCGTCCCTTTATTTTTTGTGACCGTCTATATTTGGCATTTCCTTTTTTATTTTCTGATCCACCTTCCCCAGCGTTAGGGGTTTCAGACGCTGGCTGCTGTGCTGTGATGTAAGTTTCCTTTGGTGCATTCATGTTGGGTTTTCGCTGAACGCCTATTTTAGACACTTGATTACTGGAACTGCTAGTATCGCCTATCGATAAGGTAGGACTTAAAAGGTCACTTCATTTTGTTGTCGTTGAACTGACGTTCCTGGTTGAGTTCCATTTTGGGGCTGTACACTTTGTTTCAGATTAATTAATATGTCACTTAACATTGTGGGGACTGTTGCCAACATAGCAACAATTTCTGTGCAGGGGCACTTTATTTGGGAGAAGGAGGTGTTATCCTGCACCCTTTTTATTAAGGAATTCAACTCTCCAAGTTTGCCACCGATCCATGCTACATACATTGCCATAGTGTTCAATAGCGAGAGTTGGATGTCCATCTTATTTGACTGCAGCTGTAGTGCTTCTGCCGGTAGCTGGACCATTTTCAAGAGGGATGCCAGGCAAAAAATTAGGGTGTTTTTTGTTCTCCACTCTGATTTATTTTGCTCTCGTCAGGGTTGTGTTTACAGTTAGGTGACTTGTGCAGGTCCTGCATATAAGCTGCAAGGATTTCATCCCATTCTGGTGTTTTTAAGTACAAGAGTGGCTCACTGTCTTTTTCTTCTTGGATCTCTAAAGGTGCTGTTGGTAATATGCTTCCCTGTCGGAGGCTGGATTTGGGGGTGCTGTTTGAATTCCATGCACTGATAATAGTTGTTGGACTTCCCTCAAACACCTCGTTTGGGCGAGGGGTGCCCTGCATTCTGCTGCTTATCTGCAAGCAGGGAATGCTCCCACTTAGGTCTCCTTGGCCGGTTTGCAAGAAATCTAACTTAAGCTCTTCCGTTTCTAGATGTATTGGTGAGTTTATCAAATAACCACTTTCCCCATTTTCGCTTTGGTCGGGGTTTAGAAGGGAACTTGGCGATGGAACCAGTGTAGGAGTTTGCTGGAGATTTCAGTGTGTAGATGGAGGAGGAGATACTGGCTTGGTTGGAGTCATAGAAAGCAATGGAGTTTGTAGGCCAGTAAGTTTTTTGTTGCTAGAAAACAGCACTGCTCCCGTGTTTTTTAGGAATGCAAATTTAAAAAAAATGTTTGGCTGATTTGAGCAGGTTGTATATTTAATACCCTGATAAATCCTACTTATTCCTTACCTTCCAGTGGTTTCCGCTTGGTTAGAGAGATCTATTAAATGACCTTCACTGGTTTGGAGGTTAGAATTTACTTTACATTTTGCGTCTTTTGCTTTCTTCGCATTGGCCAGTGTACCATATTCTTTTGTTTCTTTACCTGGCTTCTTCCTTTTTACCATTAGTGCTGGTTCGCCCCTGGTCTTTCCTGATCTTATGCTGAAGTTTACAAAACTTCTCCCAAAAGGTGATGCTGTGGCCAAACTACTGAGCAGCATCAAGTTGCAAGAAAAGGTCGATAACTGTTTTTAATTTTATAACTGAAACAGAATTCTCCAGCGGCGAAGACCGTCTTATGTACTAGACTTTCAAGGACTAGTCTGTTTACTGGTGCGCTGGCGACTTGTGGTGAAGATGAGGGGTCGTTTACTGTTGATTGCTTGCTGGTAGTTTAATAATCCTTGTGGTGATCCTGGTAGTTACAGCTGGAGCGGCAGGATTATGGTGGCAAACTGGGGCTGTAAGAGGAGAGGGTAAGTCCAGGGCCACCTGAATAATGGCACAACAGGGGGCAACCTGAGCAAACAAGCCGCACCGACCTAAAGCTGGCCGCATCTGTTCGTGTCAGGTAAATCCCCGGGACCTAGTCTGACTGCTGGCATTGCCACCTGGGCAGTATTAATAAAATATAGCAGGGTGTGGCGGGCAGCCGGGCAAGTAAACAAATTCAGGGCCTGTCCCCCGAAACCAGATCGGGTCAATGAGTAATGTAAAATAAGATCACTCTTGGGGCCACGGTGGTAAGGGCGTACCTTCTATTGTTGGGGAGTGAGCGTGGAGGTCCTGCCTTCAATCACCTTCAACCACCACTTTCCACCTACCGCAGCCTCCAGGTTCAGGTCCGATATTCTCGCTGCAGCCTCCTGATCCGAATTCTTTTACGGGACCCAGTTGGATGTAAATTACTCAGCCAAAGCCAAGCCGCAACCGCCAAGAACCGCTGCTCAGCCGACCCGGTCTCCGGACTGCCGGTGTTCTAACTATATCTGCTCCCCCGTCGTTTTGTGTACCCCCTATGTCAGAGGGGAGCTGATACATACAGGTTCTGCCTGTCTGTTGGTGCTCCCTCGTCTGCCTGTGCTCCCCTTAAGCTCCTCAGCTGTTTCTGACTGCACCTCACTGAAAACTGTTATGGCATGCGTGAAGAGTCACAAATACTGTTTTAAGCATTATGTTTGAATTTATTTTCGTAATATAGCATATGCAGGTTTGAATGGAAAATATTTGTTTTCACATATTCTTTTGATTAAAGTATTTAAATTTGGTCAAAACAAGTTTTTTTGTTTTTTATTTATAACAATTTTTTATAAATATACACACATATGTATAAATAAATACATTTATATACATATATATATATATATATGTTATATGATACAAAATGATATTAAAATACAGGTGTTCTAGCTACTTCCGCTCCCCCTTGGTTTGTGTACCCCCTACGTCAGAGGGGAGCGTGCGTGGACTTGCGTTTGGCTGGCGGTGTGTGTGGACTGGCACTTGGCTGGCGGTGACGGGGACCAGATACTATTTCTGCTCCCACGTTGGTTTGTGTACCCCCTACGCCAGAGGGGAGCTTATACAGGCCGATTCTTGCCTGTCTGTGTGCGTGGACTTGCGTTTGGCTGGCGGTGTGTCTGGACTGGCACTTGGCTGGCAGTGACGGGGAGCAGATACTATTTCTGCTCCCCCGTTGCTGTGTGTACCCCCTACACCAGAGGGGAGCTTATACAGGCCGATTCTTGCCTGTCTGTGTGCGTAGACTTGCGTTTGGCTGGCGGTGTGTCTGGACTAGCACTTGGCTGGCAGTGACGGGGAGCAGATACTATTTCTGCTCCCCGTTGGTTTGTGTACCCCCTACGCCAGAGGGGAGCTTATACAGGCCGATTCTTGCCTGTCTGTGTGCGTGGACTTGCGTTTGGCTGGCGGTGTGTGTGTGGACTGGCACTTGGCTGGCGGTGACGGGGAGCTGATACTATTTCTGCTCCCCCGTTGGTTTGTGTACCCCCTACGCCAGAGGGGAGCTTATACAGGCCGATTCTTGCCTGTCTGTGTGCGTGAACTTGCGTTTGGCTGGCGGTGTGTGTGGACTGGCACTTGGCTGGCGGTGACGGGGAGCAGATACTATTTCTGCTCCCCCGTTGGTTTGGGTACCCCCTACGCCAGAGGGGAGCTTATACAGGCCGATTCTTGCCTGTCTGTGTGCGTGGACTTGCGTTTGGCTGGCGGTGTGTCTGGACTGGCACTTGGCTGGCAGTGACGGGGAGCAGATACTATTTCTGCTCCCCCGTTGCTGTGTGTACCCCCTACGCCAGAGGGGAGCTTATACAGGCCGATTCTTGCCTGTCTGTGTGCGTGAACTTGCATTTGGCTGGCGGTGTGTGTGGACTGGCACTTGGCTGGCGGTGACGGGGAGCAGATACTATTTCTGCTCCCCGTTGGTTTGTGTACCCCCTACGCCAGAGGGGAGCTTATACAGGCCGATTCTTGCCTGTCTGTGTGCGTGGACTTGCGTTTGGCTGGCGGTGTGTGTGGACTGGCACTTGGCTGGCAGTGACGGGGAGCAGATACTATTTCTGCTCCCCGTTGGTTTGTGTACCCCCTACGCCAGAGGGGAGCTTATACAAGCCGATTCTTGCCTGTCTGTGTGCATGGACTTGCGTTTGGCTGGCGGTGAGTGTGGACTGGCACTTGGCTGGCCGTGACGGGGAGCAGATGCTATTTCTGCTCCCCCGTTGGTTTGTGTACCCCCTACGTCAGAGGGGAGCTTATACAGGCAGATTCTTGCCTGTCTGTGTGCGTGGACTTGCGTTTGGCTGGCGGTGTGTGTGGACTGGCACTTGGCTGGCAGTGACGGGGAGCAGATACTATTTCTGCTCCCCCGTTGGTTTGTGTACCCCCTACGCCAGAGGGGAGCTTATACAGGCCGATTCTTGCCTGTCTGTGTGCGTGGACTTGCATTTGGCTGGCGGTGTGTCTGGACTGGCACTTGGCTGGCAGTGACGGGGAGCAGATACTATTTTTGCTCCCCCGCTGGTTTGTGTACCTACGCCAGAGGGGAGCTTATACAGGCCGATTCTTGCCTGTCTGTGTGCATGGACTTGCGTTTGGCTGGCGGTGTGTGTGGACTGGCACTTGGCTCGCAGTGACGGGGAGCAGATACCATTACTGCTCCCCGTTGGTTTGTGTACCCCCTACGTCAGAGGGGAGCTTATACAGGCCGATTCTTGACTGTCTGTGTGCGTGGACTTGCGTTTGGCTGGCAGTGTGTCTGGACTGGCACTTCGCTGGCATTGACGGGGAGCAGATACTATTTCTGCTCCCCCGTTGGTTTATGTACCCCCTACGCCAGAGGGGAGCTTATACAGGCAGATTCTTGCCTGTCTGTGTGCATGGACTTGCGTTTGGCTGGCAGTGTGTCTGGACTAGCACTTGGCTGGCAGTGACGGGGAGCAGATACTATTTCTGCTCCCCGTTGGATTGTGTACCCCCTACGTCAGAGGGGAGCTTATACAGGCCGATTCTTGACTGTCTGTGTGCGTGGACTTGCGTTTGGCTGGCAGTGTGTCTGGACTGGCACTTAGCTGGCATTGACGGGGAGCAGATACTATTTCTGCTCCCCCGTTGGTTTGTGTACCCCCTACGCCAGAGGGGAGCTTATACAGGCAGATTCTTGCCTGTCTGTGTGCGTGGACTTGCGTTTGGCTGGCGGTGTGTGTGGACTGGCACGTGGCTGGCGGTGACGGGGAGCAGATACTATTTCTGCTCCCCGTTGGTTTGTGTACCCCCTACGCCAGAGGGGAGCTTATACAGGCCGATTCTTGCCTGTCTGTGTGCGTGGACTTGCGTTTGGCTGGCGGTGTGTGTGGACTGGCACGTGGCTGGCGGTGACGGGGAGCAGATACTATTTCTGCTCCCCGTTGGTTTGTGTACCCCCTACGCCAGAGGGAGCTTATACAGGCCGATTCTTGCCTGTCTGTGTGCGTGGACTTGCGTTTGGCTGGCGGTGTGTCTGGACTGGCACTTGGCTGGCAGTGACGGGGAGCAGATACTATTTCTGCTCCCCCGTTGGTTTGTGTACCCCTTACATCAGTGGGGAGCTTATACAGGCAGATTCTTGGCTTGCGGTGTGTGTGGACTGGCACTTGGCTGGCGGTGTGTGTGGACTGGCACTTGGCTGGCGGTGACGGGGAGCAGATACTATTTCTGCTCCCCCGTTGGTTTGTGTACCCCCTACGTCAGTGGGGAGCTTATACAGGCAGATTCTTGGCTGGCGGTGTGCATGGACTTGGTTTGGCTGGCGGTGTGTGTGGACTGGCACTTGGCTGGCGGTGACAGGGAGCAGATACTATTTTTGCTCCCCCGTTGGTTTGTGTACCCCCTACGTCAGAGGGGAGCTTATACAGACAGATTCTTGGCTGGCGGTGTGCGTCATGACAATGAAAGTGACAATGTCCCTGCATATTTTTAATAGAGCACTAAAAACAATACATAGTCACACAATATTAATTTATTTATCAAATGTTTTCAAAATAATTTTCACTCAAGTACAAAATTGTGTTCTGGATGTCAAAAATAAATATTAAATATAATTTAGAATAAGCACCACAAACGCTGATATTACAGTAAACAAGTTTTGCAAATAGTTTCAATGTATCACAAAATATTAAATGTGAGCACCACAAACACCGATATTACAGTAAACAAGTTTAGAAAATAAATTCAATGTATCAGAAAATATTAAATGTGAGCACCACAAACACCGATATTACAGTAAACAAGTTTTGAAAATAAATTCAATGTATCAGAATAACCCATTTCACTTCACTGAAATGTTTTTTTACTTCTCAGACAGTACTGCTTAAATAAATACTATCTCAATGAGACTATTAGTTATAGATTCCATACCTTAGAATTACCCCCAGGGGTCAGACTGGATACGGTGATTTTTCATAAGCAGTACCCCTGCTCGTCGGTATGTGACGGTCGACTCCACGCCCGTCGTTGTCGTCACGATCACCGGAATAACGCTGCGGTGTCTATTTAGACGCCACCCCTGCGCGCTAACGTCAGTTCTTTCTATTTCTGCGCCAGCCATGCACAGATCCGGAGATTCTTGGCTGGCGGTGTGCATGGACTTGGTTTGACTGGCGGTGTGTGTGGACTGGCACTTGGCTGGCGGTGACGGTGAGCAGATACTATTTCTGCTCCCCCGTTGGTTTGTGTACCCCCTACGTCAGAGGGGAGCTTATACAGGCAGATTCTTGGCTGGTGATGTGCATCATGACAATGAAAGTGACAATGTCCCTGCATATTTTTAATTAAGCACTAAAAACAATACATAGTCACACAATATTAATTTATTTATCAAATGTTTTCAAAATAATTTTCACTCAAGTACAAAATTGTGTTCTGGATATCAAAAATAAATATTAAATATAATTTAGAATAAGCACCACAAACGCACCAGTCAGAGGGCCCTCGAGGATCCAGGCATGGATCCGGATCGACGACAGTTGAACTCATGGTACCTTCCCCGGCGTCAATCCCGACGATGCCCCCGGCGCCGGTTGTGCCCCCGACCGGCGACAACCCCAGCCTCACCTCCGAGATGGACCAGGCGACGGACCGACGTTAGAACCGGAGCACACTTTTGTTCCCCTGTTTATCAATGGTGTTCTTTTTCACCCAGATTGGCAACCAGTGGGTGGTGAGGAGGACTGCCGCCCACTGGCCTTTGGTGGCCCTGAAAGGTCAGAATAGGAAGGTGTGGAGGCTGCTGCAGGGGGGTTATGGGTGGACTGGCCTGCCCGCTGGCCCCCAGACCCGCGGGGTCGCTGACGCCCAAGTCCGCGTGAACTGGTGGCTAGACTGGGCCGAACGTGGTGGGGTGCCCCTTCCGTAGCCCCGAACGGGATGAAAAGCAGACTGTCTGGTACATGAGGTCGCAGCGTGGTCCAAGGATCTGGCAGTAGCTCTAGAATCCTCATAGCGTTCACGTGCTGGGTCTGCCTTGTCACCAAAAATGCGACGGCCATCAAATGGCATGTCCAGCAAAGTGGATTGGACATCCCACGAAAAGCCAGATGTCCTCAACCAGGCGTAGCGCAGAAGAGCTACCGACGTGGCAACCGTTCTGCCCAGTGAGTCGGTGGTATCCAGTCCACAGCGAATTGTGAATTTTGCTGCATTTCTCCCCTCTGCTACTGCGCAGGAGTGAACAGCCCGGGCCTCCTCCAGGCACTGAGGCAGCACCTGCGCAACCGTATCCCAGATGGTATGGGTATATCAGCCCAAGAGACAGGCGGTTATTCACGTACCGTGAGGTTGACTGTCTTCGATCCGGACCCAGGCCTGGATCCTCGGGTGCCCTCTGGTACCGGAGCTGCCGGCATCAAAGTCCTAGGGCCCCCGACCGACTCCACGGGGCCGGAAGGCACGCCGGGGGAGCCAGGCTGCCCAAAGATTCCATGAAGCGTTTCGTATAAAGCACGAAGCTGGGCAGGGGACGCCCCGGGTTCCAAGAAATGGGGGGAGCCGCGAACTCGTCCCTGAAGCAGGCTCCGAAGATGGAGCTCTGGAGTGACGGTGCTCTGGGTCCCAGGTCGCGTTGGCCGACAGACGGGGAGAAGGTGAAGAGCCACGATGCTTCTTCGCCTTCTTTTTGTGCTTCGACTTGCCCGAAGATCTTGAAGACTTGGACAAGGTGTGGTGGCTCAGGCAGCGGTCTCGAGACCTTCCGCTCGACCGGGACCTTGAGCGACGTGGAGCCGACTGCTGGGCCCCCAACAGCTTTCGGGACCGCAAAGACTTTGGATTCATGGCCCAGCAGTCGGAGCACGACTTTGGGTCGTGATCCAGACACCAGAGGCACACGAGGTGGGGGGTCTGTCACCTACATCAGGCGATTACAGGCCCCGCACGGCTTGAACCCGGTTCGACGATGTGACATTCGTCGTACACCAGGATTCATAGACTCAAAAAAAGAAGTCAACAAAAGTCGAAAAAAGGTCAGTCAAAAAGTGACTAAAGCGGTAGCTCTCTCCGGATCTGTGCAAGGCTGGCACGGAAAAAGAAAGAACTGCGTCTAAATAGGCACCGTAACGTCATTCCAGTGATCGTGACGCCAACGACGGGCGTGGAGTCGACAGCCACCTACCGACAAGAAGGGGTACTGCTAATGAAAAATCTCAGGAATGCAGTCTGACCCCTGCGGGAAATTCTAAGGTATGGAATCTATAACCAACATATGTCTCTTACAGATGGAAAATGTTACTTACCCAGTAAGCATCTGTTCTTGGTATGTAGAGCTGTAGATTCACATGCTTTGCATACTCCTGCCATCTAGTGTTGGGTCCGGATGTTTGCAAGTCTTTCCAGTCACGTGGTAAGGTGACTCCTCCTTTCGGTGATAGTGCGCATGGGCATCGACTCCATTGTTAGATTGTTTTGCCGCAGAGGGTAAGAACGGAGTTAGTAAGAGTAGAATAGAGATGTCCATACGTATGTATATGAGTAAGAAACTGAAACAGGTACCCGGGGAGGCGGGTGGGCGCATGTGAATCTACAGCTCTGCATGCAAAGAACAGATGCATACTGGGTAAGTAACATTTTCCGTTAGAGGCATGTGAGCTGTAGATCACATGCTTTGCATAGACTATACGGCAGTATTCTCCCTAAGCGGTGGCTAACTTGTAGCTGTTACAGTTGTCTGAAAGAGTGTTCTAAGTACTGCCTGGGCTACATTAGCTTGCGGTCTCGCTAACACATCTACACAATAGTGCTTGGTGACTGTGTGCGGTGTAGCCATGTTGCAGCTTTACAGATGTCAGCTATGGGGATGTTTCCTAACCAAGCCATAGTAGCCCCTAATTTGCGGGTGGAATGCGCTCTGGGGGGTATTGGTAAAGTCCTCTTTGCTTTTGTATAGCATGTTTGGATACATTTAACAATCCACCGAGCAAAACCCAATTTAGAAATTGGATTGCCTTTGTGTGGTGGAGCAAAAGCCACAAAGATTTGTTCAGTTTGACGAAATGCTTTTGTCCTTTCTATGTAATACAATAAGGCATGTCTAACATCTAAAGTGTGTAGAGCCCGTGCTGCCACTGAATCTGGTTGTGGAAAGAACACAGACAACTCAACAGATTGATTGATGTGAAAGGCAGATACGACTTTGGGTAGGAACTTGGGGTTAGTACGAAGAACCACTTTGTCTTTGTGTAGTTGAAAAAATGGTTCTTCTATGGTTAGTGCCTGAAGCTCACCCACTCTCCTCAGTGATGTAATAGCAATGAGGAAAGCAACTTTCCAAGTGAGAAATTGCAGTTCACATTTATGCAGTGGCTCGAAGGGTGGACCCATTAGTCTGGTAAGGACAATGTTAATGGAGCAGGTGGAAGTCTTGGTGGAATAACTCTTTTGAGTCCTTCTATAAAAGCTTTGATAAGAGGTACTCTGAAAAGGGGCAGGTGCTGTCTATTTTGAAGGTATGCAGCTATTGCAGCGAGATTGTAAGCGTATAGTTGTGTAAGCCAATCCTGACTGCTGCAAGTGTAGTAAGTAACAAATGATATTTTGAATGGAAGCATCTAACGGGTTGATATGGTTGTTATTGCAATATATAATAAACCGCTTCCATTTAGCTGCGTAGCAAGACCTTGTAGTAGGCTTTCTGGCCTCTTTAATGATGTTCATACAGTCTGGTGGAAGGTTCAGATAACCAAACTCTATGATTTCAGGAGCCAGATCGCTAGGTTGAGTTCTTTGGGATCTGGTTGTCTTATGTCTCCATGGCTCTCTGTGAGGAGACTGGGTGTGAGATGTAGTTTTTGATGAGGAACTACTGAGAGCTCCAACAGGGTAGTGAACCATGGTTGACGGGCCCATGTGGGAGCTATGAGGATCAGTGTGAGGGATGTTTGCCCGAGTATCCGAACCACTAGTGGAATGAGAGAGAGGTGGAAAAGCGTAGGCAAATACCCATAACCCGTTCATCCAAAGTGCATTGCCTTTGGAGAATGGGTGTGGATACCTGGAGGTGAAGTTTGGGCTACTACTGCCAGGCATTTGGTGAATACTCTGGGAGTGGTGGTGACTCGGAATGGAAGCACTTTGAACTGGTAGTGTTTTTTCGCTACCACAAACCTGAGATATTTACGATGAGCGGGATGTATTGGAATATGGAAGTATGCGTCCTTTAAGTCTAGAGTAGACATAAAGTCGCTTTGATGTAGGAGTGGGAGCACTTGTTGAAGAGTGACCATATGAAAGTGATCTGAGTGAATATATTGATTTAGTTCTCTGAAGTCTAATATAGGCCTGAGAGAGCCGTCCTTTTTGGGTCTGAGAAAGTATAGGGAGTACACGCCGACCCTTGATATTGGAATGGTACGGGCTCTATAGCTCACTTTTGCCGAACAGACTGAACCTCTTGTTTGAGAAGGTGTAGATGCTCTGGTGACACTTTGTGTGAACGTGGAGGGATGTTTGGGGGATTGTCGGTAAGCTCCAGGCAATTACCAGATTGGCTAATTCCTAGGACCCATCTGTCTAAAGTTACTATATACCATACAGGGAGGAATTGAGAGAGACGTCCCCCGACAGGCATGGAATGATCGGGGGGAAGGGGAGTCATGTCACTGGTTGTTTGTTGAGGGGGAGGTGCGGGGTGTGGAACCTTTACCTCTTCCCTGGCATTATTGCCTCTAAATCTGCCTTGAAAGTAACCTCTTGAAGAGAATGACTGGGGTGTTGCCTTTATAAGATGTAGATTTGTTGTCTGTGGATATGTTTTTGGAACCTCCCCTGTAGAAGGAGCAACGAAAAGATTCCCGGAAAGATGGGGACTGCAGGACTCCCATAGATTTTGCCACGTCTGTGTCCTTCTTCATCTTCTCTAAGGAAGTGTCAACAACAGGACCAAAGAGATGCTCCTTATCAAAAGGTGTGTTTAAAATAGAAGCCTGTACTTCGGGTTTAAACCCTGAAATTCTGAGCCAGGCTTGTCTTCTTAGCAAGACACTGGTGTTGATTGCACGAGCCGCAGTGTCAGCTGCATCTAAAGCGCATTTAATAGATGTGTTGGAAATTAACTTTCCTTCCTGAACTAGGTCGTGTGCCTTAGCCTTATGTTCATCAGGTAGAAATTGGAGCAATTGTTCCAATTCGTCATAGTGCGCTCTGTCTGATCTGGCTAAGAAGACCACTGACTCATTGTCAGTGAAATTGCTCTCCCTCCCTTGCAGCTCCACCATTAAGTGAGGCCCTCCTGCACTCTGTGTTGGTGTCCGAGACCCTCCTCCACCCGCAGGTTATACCTGTGCCTCATCCCTGGTGGTCCACTGGACCTCCGACTCCTTCTCTCGCTCCGCTCTATCCTCTCCTTTCTGCTCCGTTTTCCCTCGTTTTTCACTCTTCATTTTTATTTTCACCCTTTCATTCTTATTTTCACCCTTTCACTCTTTCTTCCCACTTTTGTGCCCGTTTTTCTTCCTGCCGCTGCTGCCCCCGCGGCCCCTCCCCCCTCCAGCGCGACCCGACCAAGCCAGTTTCCCCTCCCAGCTGTCCAGCCCTCCCCGACGCGCCAAAGGCAAGCCCGTCTGCGCCCATCCGCGACCCGACCGCGACCAGCGCCAGGAACCCTGGACCTCCGCAACGCCTACGCTACAACCCTGCGGCACTCCACGCACTCAACCCAGGCCGCAACAGCAAGCTAGCATCACCAGCCGACACCCACGGACCCTTCAGCCGTCACCGCTGCCGGCACACCTGTAGCACCGCCAGAATCACGGACCCAGCACAACCTGCCCGCAAGAACACAACCGAACCAAAGACCCTGCAATGCATCCTCCTCAACGTCCGATCACTCCACAAACACGCCACCGAAATCTGGGACCTCCTCAACAGCACCACCCCGGAAGTAGCATTCGTCACCGAAACCTGGACCAACACCACCTCGGGACCGGACATCGCCATTCCCCAAGGATACAAGATCTCCCGGAAGGACCGCCCCACCCGCCCGGGAGGAGGAATCGCCATTGTCCACAAATCCACCCTCCGGCTGAGCACACTCCCCGACGAGCCCACAGACCTGATGGAACACCTACACTTCAGGATACAGGCCAGCCCTACCACCACCCTCCGAGGAACTCTCATCTACCGACCCCGCGGACCTTTCACCAACTCCATCACGGACATCATCTCCCCGCAAGCCATCGCATCCACCAACTACACCCTGCTGGGAGACCTCAACTTCCACCTCGACAACCAACTAGACCCCAACACCATAACCCTTCTGGACAACCTCCACAACATTGGACTCCGCCAGATCGTGACCGAACCCACGCACTCAGCAGGACACACCCTCGACCCCCTCTTCACAACAGGAATCTCCATCACTTTCAGCCACACCACCGAACTCCAGTGGACAGACCATCGATGCATCCACTTCACCTTCAGAACAACCACCATCCACAGACACCAGCACCTGCTCCCACGAAGAAACTGGACCAAAATCACTGACGACCAGCTCACCTCCTCACTCGGCAACTCCACCCCAACCACCGCGGAAGACGACGACCCCAACACCGCAGCCCGAACTCTGCACAGATGGATCTCTGACAGCGCCAACACCATAGCCCCCCTCAAGAAGAACAACAACACACACGCCAAGAAAGCCAGATGGTTTACCACCGAACTTGGAGAGTCCAGACGCACATGCCGCAGCCTCCAAAAGGCCTGGAGGAACTCCAAATCCACAGAAGCCCACAACAACTTCAGAGCCGCCACCAACGCCCACCACCAACTCATCAGAAATACGAGAAAAACAGCGATCGAAGACAGACTCCGCACACGCGCACAACAGCAAAGAACTCTTCAGCATCATCAAGGAGTTCGCCCAATCGTTTTTACGCATGGTCCGACTACTCTACATGCAACCATCTGTCACAGTGCGGACTGGCCGATTGATCTCAGAGAATATCCGGATACACAGGGGCACCAGACAGGGCTGTCCTTTGTCGCCTCTCCTTTTTTCACTTGCCATGGAACCGCTGGCGGCGCGATTACGCAGGGAAGGTGCAGGCTGGGGCATCCAATTAGGGGATAACTTGCATGCGGTTTCTTTGTATGCAGACTACCTGCTATTATACTTGAGGGACTTGCATGATATTCCTGCTACTATCGCGGACACCCTTCGTTCCTTTGCGGATGTCTCGGGTCTCCGGGTGAATTGGACCAAGTCGGGACTGTACCCCTTCCGAGACGGAATCTCTGATCCGAACATTTATATGAACGGTTCCCCTCTCCGTTGGCACCCATCCACATTTCGTTACCTTGGCATATTTATCTATAGAGATCCTAACGACATTCTGGAAGGTAACCTGATAAGAGCAATATCCGCCATCAGGGTACAGATCCAATTCTGGAAAACTCTCCCACTGAACGTGATGGGTAGAGTAGCACTTTCCAAGATGGTGGTGCTACCGAAGCTATTGTATTATTTTGCCAACCTCCCATCTATGTTCCGGCTGCAACTTTTCGCGAACTAGAATGGTTGCTCCGCAACCTCATCTGGAACAGGGGGCGACCCCGGATGGCGCTCTGGAAACTCTATGCCCCTACGGACAGAGGCGGCCTGACAGTCCCTAACCTAGAACTGTATTATCTGGCGGCACAGTTACAGTGGGTGACGAAGTGGCTGGTGGGTCTTAATCTGGAGGACACGGCTACCACACAACCCCCATGGCCCCAATCCCAGATAAATCGCTTATTTCATCCTATCGCTCGACCCCTACGCCCATCACAAACATGCCTTGCTCTAGCATATCGTTGCTATAAAAGGAGCTTGTATCTTACTAGGAATACGGTCCCCTACGCCCAGTCTTTACCACTATTAGGGATGCCAAGGGGCAGAACGAACATCACCAACTGGGCATTGTTGACCTGGCATGAGGCAGATTTGCATACCCTAGGTGACCTTTATGTCCAGGGCGCCCTGCTGTCATTTGAGAGTCTAGCGGAAGACTATAATTTACCCACAGGACAACTCTTATTATATATCTCTATTCTGCGGTCACTTACTGCTGCATGGGGTGATGTTAACACCGAACTGGAGACACATCTCCTAGTGCAATACCTGCACGTGATGGGTAATGGGTCCCATATCATTCACTGGCTGGCGGAAGCTTTGCTTACACACACTATACAACTGCTGACGTCACTGCGCGCCAAATGGGAAGCAGCTAGAGGCACCCCTTGGACAGATAGCGCATGGGCCCAGATCTTGGTCACCCCCACGAACATACCACGCAATTCTAGATTCAGGCTCATACAAACATACATTGTACATAGAGCATACCTTTCCCCTGACAAAATCAATACATACTTTCACACGACTACATCTGTAGACATGTAGTTTACTCCTTTCCATTCCCAGCCTCCACCCCAATTTTCCCCGCTGTTTGCAGGCGAATGCGGACCTTTTACATATGCTATGGTTCTGCACTTCTTTGAACACATACTGGCGGGAGGTTACCACCAGCGAGGCTACAGACATTCCTCCCTCACAAGACCTCTGCAACAAACTCAGCACCTTCTTCCACCACAAAATCAAGAACATTTACGGCAACTTCGACGAAGACAACCAACACACTGAACCCTCACCAGCCACCCCGACACCCTGAAGCCAATGATGGACAGCTGGACAGCCCTCACCACCGAAGACACACTGAAGACAATAAAGACAATACACTCCGGGGCCTCCACGGACCCCTGCCCCCACCACATCTTCAACAGAGCCGCTGACACCATCGCACCCATACTTCGCCACACCATCAACCGCTCCCTGGCGAACGCCTCCTTCCCAGACGACTGGAAACACGCCGAGATCAACCCCCTCCTGAAGAAGCCCTCGGCGGACCCCACCGACCTCAAAAACTACAGACCCATCTCCCTGCTCCCGTTCCCAGCGAAAGTCATCGAGAAAGCCATCAACAGCCAACTCGCCACCTTCATCGAAGAGCACAACATCCTCGACTCCTCCCAATCCGGCTTCAGAAAAAACCTCAGCACAGAAACCGCCCTCCTCGCCGCAACAGACGACATCCACTCCCTCCTGGACAGAGGAGAAACAGCAGCCCTCATCCTCCTCGACCTCTCAGCGGCACAGTCTCCCACCGTACCCTAACACGCAGACTCCACGACGCAGGGATCCGGGACAAGGCCCTCGACTGGATCCACTCTTTCCTCTCCGGCAGAACGCAGTGGGTCAGACTCCCTCCTTTCCTCTCGGACCCTACACCAACCACCTGCGGAGTCCCCCAGGGGTCCTCCCTCAGCCCCACGCTCTTCAACGTCTACATGGCTCCGCTCGCCCCCATCGTCAGAACCCACTGACTCAACATTGTTTCATACGCAGAGGACACCCAACTCATCCTCTCCCTATCCAACGAGCCCAACGCAGCCAAACACAACTTTCAAGAAGGCATGGAAGCTGTCACCAAATGGATGAAAAGCAGTTGCCTACAATTCAACACTGACAAAACAGAAGTACTCATCATGGGCCCACACCCCGATGCCTGGAACGACACCTGGTGGCCCCCCGCCCTCGGAAGCCCACCCACCCCCACGGACCACGCATGCAACCTTGGAATCATCCTGGACTCAGAGCTCACAATGGACCGCCAGATCAACTCCGTCACATCCTCCTGCTTTCACACCCTCCGCCTCCTACGCAAGACCTTCAAATGAATCCTCCTTGAGCACAGAAAGACCATCACTCACGCCCTCGTCACCAGCAGACTCGACTACGGCAACGCACTCTACGCCGGAATAAACAAAAACCTCACCCGCAAGCTACAAAACATCTAGAACGCCGCCGCAAGATTGGTCCAAAACCTGCCAAGACACTGCCATATCTCCCAGCACCTACGCACACTCCACTGGCTCCCCATCGAGGCTAGAATCACCTTCAAGATTCTCACCCACGCACACAAAGCCCTCCATAACACTGGACCAGCATACCTGAACAGCCGACTCAAATTCCACGCACCCCAAAGGACCCTACAATCAGCCCAGCTTTCCTACGCCGTGGTCCCCCGTGCCAGAAAGACCAGATCGGGAGACCGCTCCTTCTCCTTCCTCGCGGCCAGAGCCTCGAACGCCCTACCGCTCCACCTCAGACAGACATCACTCCCCATCTTCACGAGAAACCTCAAAACTTGGCTCTTCGACGGACCCCCCTCCTTGATGGACTGGAACCTGCACCTCCCCTCCTCCCCAGCGCCTTGAGACCCTCACGGGTGAGTAGTCGCGCTTAACAAGCACATGATTGATTGATTGGTATTGGCAATACGCCAGTGATTGGCTGCCTGCGCAGCTACTCTTTTCCCTGAGGCATCTATTAATTTAGATTCCTTGTCTGAAGGAGGGGCATCCCCCGATGTTTGTGAGTTTGCCCATTTACGGGCATTAGAAACCACTAGGGAATCTAATGGTAATTGACCCTTGATATAAACTGGATCTGTTGGTGCAGATTTATACTTTATATCTACCGTTGGTGTAAGGATTCGTGCGCGAACGGGATCTTTAAAGATGTCGTCCGCGTGTCTAAGCATACCCTTAAGCATAGGCAATGTGTGAGTGAATCTTTGGGAAGAGCTCATTGTTTCAAAGAGAAAATCCTCCTCAAGTGATTCCTTATGAAGCTGAACTCCATGATATTCAGCAGCCCTATTTATTAGTTGTATATATATCCTACATTATCATCAGGTGAAGAGGGCTTTGTAGGGTATAGATGTGGGTCATTATCAGTGTAAGCATCTGTTCTTGGAATGTAGAGCTGTGGTTTCACATGTGCCCTCCAGCCTCCCCCGACACCTGTGGTTGTTGCAGTTCTTATTATTTACTTTACATACGCATGGACATATCTATACTACACTTATTTACTCTATTCTCACCCTCTGCGGCAAAACAATCTAACAATGGAGTCGATGCCCATGCGCACTATCACCGAAAGGAAGAGTCACCTTACCTCGTGACTGGAAAGACTTCTTCAAAGAAAAACAACTTTCAAACATCCGGACCCAACACTAGATGGCAGGAGTATGCAAAGCATGTGATCTACAGCTCACATGCAAACACATCTTTACAGAAGGGAAGTAACTTGTTCATAAAATACATTTGCTACATTTGAAACCTTTATGATGTAACAAGGATGTTGCATCTGTTTGAATGTATTCGATATGTATCCATCAGCAGCATTCTTCGCATAGTGCTTGTTGGAAAGACAGTAAAAAAAAATATGTTATTCACTTTGCTTTGTATACAGGTCAATAGGTTTTAGATTTGCTAACTGAAATTAGTTTTGAGAGTTTGGGAGAAAAATCTGCAGGAAACAACAGCGATTTGAAATGGTCACCCACAGTTTTTGACTGATATCTGAAGCAAGTTTCACTGAAAATCACTTGGTTCATGCTTACAAGGTCCCCAGTGCTCTTTCCTAACAACGTGGTAAATGCATACTTGTTCCACATTTCACAAAGTCCCTAGTCAGTGGCAAACATGGTAATGAGAACATTGGTAGGAAGGAGGGTCCCTTCTAACTACTGCTTGCATTGTGGCACTCTTATGGTATCCAGGAATCAACTCACACAGACTCCCAAACCAGGCTGCGTAAAATGATGTACACAAACTATGTTAGGCCTAAGGCTGCTCGCCCACAGTACCACAAATAGAGCACTTTGTGTTTGCATTGAGCCCTGTACACTACTGTGGGAATCTCAGGACTCTGTGCACGGTATAAACACCAAGTGGTATACCATATACAGAGCCAGCTTCCTACAACATCCAACTATTTAAACAGGGCCACACTCTGCTCTGGATATTTTATCGAAATATACACTAGCGAAAAGCAAAAATGCTGCTGTTCAGTTTCATATTGTCATGGGAACCCTAGGTTGTTTGACAGGTCATATTCTTCCTCCTTGGACCTTCCTTTCGCTTTCAGTTCCCTATGCAACAGCTTAAACATTCCGACATATAATCCTTGCCAGATCTTTTCTGTGGTGGACAACAGATAGTGTGCCCCCAGCAGCTTTGTCACCATGTATGACAACTTTTTCAACTCCTTTCTTTCTTTGAACTCCGCTATTTTGACAGTAGCTTTCTACCCCATATCACAATCTGTTCCACAGCGTCAGTTCCAGTGTTCTTAGCCTTGTCCCCTTGTTGTTCTCCTGCTGACTTACCTGTCTGTGTACAAGATCCTCCGTCCTTTTGTGCAGCCTCCTTTTGTGTACCCTCTTCTTTTATATTTGACCTTCGTTCCTCCGTGCTTAACCTAGTGTCCTTAACATACCAGTACATCTGTAGACATGTAGTTTACTCCTTTCCATTCCCAGCCTCCACCCCAATTGACAACACAACCGGGGGAGACAAAGTGGCCCTTACATCCTTACCTGGCATTAAAGTCAGTGCCCGCTCCGTAGTCTGCTGCCTTGCTTCTGTTGCCTTGCCAGTAAAAGTCACCTGCCCGCCAACCTGGTGTCAGTGGATCTGGCCGGTACTGTGTCTTAAGCCTGTAACACACTTGGTGGAGACTGATTAACAAACCCAGCCCCCACCACCCATGGACCTTCCTGCCCCTTGCTGCCACCTCCTCTGCTACACCTTATCAATCAAATCAGTGCCCAAGACCTCGTCCTCCTCCAGGCTATCCTCCTCATAGTCAAAGCCCATACAACCCATCATTTCATCTGCGCTTGCCCACTCAGCGCGTGGTGGTACCGCCACCAGATATTGCACATTATACACCACCTCGGGTCTACCCGCCCCCAAGTCACCTCCACTCGCCAGTGTACATGCAGACCTTGCACCACCCTTTCCAGCCATTCTTGCATCCTCAGATGTAACCTCCAACCACTGCTCTTCACCTCCTACTTTCCCTTTTCCTCTTGGAAAGACCCTTCCACTACCTCACATCTCTCATCTGACATCGCTACACCCGGTGCCTAAAACAGGGATCACCCTTTCCACTCCTCCTGCTTGCTTCGGATTTAAAAAAGGCTTGATGTTTCAATTTTAAGGCCAACAGACACCCAACTTGGGGCTGTTCCTGTCCCAAAAAGGCTTCCACTTGTGCACCCCCAGTTACCACTGAGGTGGTGAGTTTCCAGATGGGATTCTTGGTGTGCACTGACCAGGTCAGAGAGTACACTGAAGCTACCTTAATCTCAGAGGATGGGGTTGATGCAACTGCCCTGGCTGTCTGGCCCAGTAACCTGGAGAAATGTAGACAACAGCCACATATCAATGGGGTTAGAGTAGAAGCACTGAGGGATATAGGTGCAAGTGTCACCATGGCGACTAAAAAAACTGGTATCCCCAGAGCAGAATTTGGCTGGACAAACTTAACCAGTCACCAATGCGGATAGCCATGAGATGAACTTAAGTATGGTTATGGTGTCCTTAAAGTGGGGAGGGGACCTGGCCAAAAGAAGGTGGTTGGGTCCTCTGCCATCCCATTACAGTGTCTGCTAGGGAATGATCTGGAGCCCTCAGCATGTGCTGAGGTAGAGCTAAGATTCCACGCAACCATGCTGGGAATACCTGAATGGGTGTGTGTAAAAACATGGAGCACAGAGCAAAGCCCAGGGTAAAAAAGAGGAGTTGGAGCCTGGAATAATGCCCCAACCCTTCAAGAGAAAAGGTAAGAAGGCTGGGAAACCAACTGCAGAGCAGGCAAAAGTTCAGGTCTCCTCTCCTCTGGGAGAAGACCTGTCAGCCCTGGGTACCTGGGCCTTCCTGTGGGGAAGAGCTGTGCCATAGACAAAGAACCCCAGACTGCAAGCTGCCTCACAGGAAAAGGAATATGTCAGTGGCTCCCACAAAACCTATTGGGAGGAGGGGTGGTGCCTCAGCAATACCGAGTTCTCACTCTCATTGGCCCATGACATCCCCTTAGCTGGCCATCTTGGCCAGGCAAAGACTTGGAGTAGGAAAGTTGCCCAATTCGACTGCCCAAACATGTCCCAGAAAGTGAAGGAGTTTTGCAACACCTGTGTTACCTGTGAAGCCAGTGGCAAAACAGGTACCCACCGAAAGTCCCCCTTAATTCCACTTCCAGTGGTTGGGGTTCCCTTTGAAAAGGTAAAACATCAGCAAACAGATTTATACTGTTGGTAGTGGATAATACCATCAGGTATCCTGAAGCAATTCCTCTTGGGACAGTTACTGCTCCTGCTGGTACCAGGTCCCTAATCATCCTCTTTACTAGAGTGGGCTTTCCTAAGGAGGTGGTGTCAGACAGAGGTAGTAACTAATCTGGCTACCGAAAAGCCATGTGAACTGAGTGTGGGTTGACATACAAGTTAACAACCCCATGTCACCCACAAACCAATGCTCTAGTTCAGCGATTCAAAAAAAGACCATAAAAGGTATGATCATTGGGGTGGTGGAGGAGGGGGGGGGTGTTGGAGCTGGCCACTTTCTAGGTGAGCTCCGTATGCCATCGTAATATCCAAGCAGCAAATTACATGCTTGCTGCCGCTCTGTAAAGCGCTTGAGGTGCACTGCCCATCAGTGTACTCATCAGGTCTGTCCGAGCTGCTGGTGGACGGGCAGTGCTGCGGCCTCGTAGGGTCTAGTGAAGACGAGTGCTGCAGTCTATTACCGGCTGAGACGTGGTAGCGCGGACACCAGCAGTCTTGGGGCCTGTGGCCTGTACCGACCTCCACTGGTGAGCGGAGCACATATCTTGCCCTGATGGCGTCTTTGGGGCTGGTGGCGTCTGGCTCGTTACAGACCGGTCTGGGCGTGGACGAGCAGCCCGGGCGGCAAGGCACGGGCTTGCCTGGCTTGTGCACAGCGGCCTCGCAGCCCGAGACCGCAACCTTGGGTCCACGTTGGACGTGAGCGATCTTTGCACCCAACCGGTGGACGGCGGGTGGCGCTGGGTCCTGGTTGTCAGCGGATGGGGGATATGTACGAGTCTGGGAGTGAGGGTGTTTGGTGAGGATCGAGTGCGCTGCCCTGGCAGATGGGGAGCAGACAGCGAGTCGCTGGCGGCCGGAGCCAGCCGCCCCTCTGACAGCTATTGCGGCAATAGCAACTTGGCCCTGTTATACTGGTTCCCTCGATTCGGCAGCGGATTGCTGGGGGAGGCCTAATGAGACAGCCGGAGATCGGTGAGTGGGGACTTTAATTGCTGGCCGGCGAATGAGGGACACATTTAGAAGGTATCGCTGCGCAGAGGGCCTTGTTACTCCACGGCCTCGCACCAGAAGATAGACTGGGGAGTTCCCACGCCCACTATCAACTACTGCGATTTACTAATGACTTAAGGGTTGGCCTTCCCCCCTCTGGTATTCTCCTGTTTGTATCCCTGATGTGCTACATCCGTAGGCTTTTATTAAGCAGAGGAATCCTGCCTGGACCTGAAAATTGAGCCGAGTGTAGTGAGGATTGATTTGTGGACCCTTGCTGGCGTGGCCTGAGTATTGCACGACTGGGAGCCTTGTGGCAGCTATGGTGGGGCTTGGACATTTAAAGACTATGGGCCAGATGGACAAATCACAGTCCAAGCTGCAGTTTGAGCAGCGCAAGTAGAGACAGAGGGATATAGGCGCTAACAAGTCTCCCGATGGGCAGAATGATGACAGCAAAACGATTATATGCAATACAACAATAGAGTAGTTCACAGCGTCTGCAGCAATGGTTGGCTATCCGTGACCGGGTCATTCTGCACCTATCCACCTGCCATGGTTTAAGTGAGTGGCTCATGATCGCCACCTTAGTCTGAAAGAGAGTGGGGGTGCCTGAGAGCGACACCTTTGGGTCCAGAACTCTTGGTGGACTCCCAGCATGAGATGGGCTCAATAACCCTCGTCTCCTGTGCTGGTTCGATCTGCCCCTCCTTGAGTGGGTTCTCTTCCCCCCGGGGTACCTGAGAGAGCTCACGGGGGACCCAGCTGTCCTTGAGTTTGCTGCCTCCCCAAATCTGGTGAGCCAGAGTACCCGTTACTCCATCGCCCACTTCCATGCTTGTTGGGGAATGTCAAAGTAATAGGTGGACGAGTTGAAAATTACTTTCAGACGGACCGAGAATAGGAGCATATATTAGATCTGAAGGGCACAGAGTTTATGTTGAACACCCTCAAAAAAGCATCTGCGTTGCTGGACCGCCCAGGTGTAGTCTGGGAAGACCATGAGCTTGGTGTTGAAGCGCAGATCTTGGTGATTTGAGCCTCCTGGAAGATGACATACCGATAGTGGTGGTTGAAGTTGCGGCCTATCATGGGACGAGAAAACCCCTGGGGGCAGCCGCTTAGCCATGACCCGTTGCGCCCTCTCCTTCACAAAACCCAGAGACAGCTTATCCAATGGGACACAAGAACTGAACCATTGCTCCAGAAAGCAGTCTGTATCGGAGGTCTCAACCCCCTCTGGGAATCCAACGAGGCACAGGTTGTTTCTCAGGGATTAGTTTTCGGCACCCTCTGCTCGTTCTTCCAGTGTATATAAAAAAAATAAAAAAAATGTGTATCCATTGTGGAGAGCAACTTGGAGACCTGGAGTTTAAGGGTCGTCACTTCATCTTCAACCATGGAGACCCTGGCTTCAGCCTCAGTCACCCTGTCTGCTATTTTGTGACTATATTGGCACAGGAGGGAGATACCCACCCAGACCTCATTCACTTTTGTCTCTACTGCTTCCCTGGAGCCTTGAATTGCTTTGAGGATGATGGGCATGTCTGTTTTTTGTTATTGATGGGGGAGGTTCTCTGCGGTCCACCGGGTATCTACAGTAGGTTCAATGTACTGGTCCATTTGTCTTTGGGCCAGCTTCGGCTTGTCACGCCCCATCTCCAACTGCAGAGCCACATTCGCCTTGGGAGGGTATAGGCACACCCCAACCGGCCCGCTTGCTACAGGGCAGCGCGAGCAGCCAGGCATACATGAGGTGGATCACAGAGAGTCATTTCTGCAGTGCAAGGCCCCAATTAGGTACAGTGCAGGATTCAGGCTTCTGCAGTTCCCCACACTTATCCAGGTGCCAAAGAGCAATGGAGGGTACAGTCTACGACCTCTTAATCAATCAAGGATTTATAAAGCACGGCATATCACCTGTGAGGGTCTCAAGGCACTGGAGTTGCTTAACTGCTTTGTGGTGATCTGTTCATTCGAACAGCCAGGACTTGAGTCATTTCCTGAATTGCCGGAGCGATGGGGCAGTCAGGAGGTGCAGGGGAAGGTCTTTCCAAGATTTGGCCAGCAGGTGTGAGGAGTGTCCTCGGCTATTAACTCGGCGGAGGTAAAGGGGAGAGAGAGAGAAAGGGGGGTGAGGGGAGAGAGAGAGAGAGGAGGAGAGTGAGAGAGAGAGGGGGGGAGCGAGAGAGAGAGAGGGGCGAGAGAGAGAGAGGGGAGGGAGCGAGAGAGAGAGGGGGAGGAGACAGAGAGAGGGGAGAGAGAGAGGGAGAGGGAGAGTGAGAGAGGAGGAGAGAGAGAGAGAGAGGAGAGAGAGAGAGAGAGAGAGAGAGAGAGAGAGAGAGAGAGAGAGAGAGAGAGAGAGAGAGAGAGAGAGAGAGAGAGAGAGAAATGAGGGAACACAATGTACCAGATTTTTAACAAACAGTCTAACAATAAGGAGTGGAGAGACCACAGCACAATGAAGGGGTAGACAACAGTATTACCTTCAGGTCAGTAGGGAGAACACGGCACACTAGGAGATCTAATAATCAGGCACGAAAGAACGAGGCACACTTGGGAGATAACAGAAGTATAGCAAACAGGCAGAGGAAAGAGCGAGGCATAAAGAGGATATGCGGCATGGGGCAGCAGAAGCGAGGAGAGGCAGCAGGGAACTAGCACGGGGACCTGCTCTTAAAGCTCAGAATAACTCCTAGAGGGGAGAAGAGGCCTGGAGAAGAACAGGGCTGGACGCACCACAGCCCCAGCAAGAGGACAAGAAAAGTGTCCCAGGGACCTCTCTGGACCCGAGGCAGAGGTTGCTCTGCGTAGCCTCAGTGGAGCATGAAATCGGCAGCGACCGCCTGCGCGTCCGCGCTGGGCTGTCTCTGGGCGAAGGTGTGCCGATAGAGTGGGCCTGCAGGAGCCCACCAGGCATGAATTGCTGAATCAGAGTGCTGCACCCACCCAAGTCATGGCAGGTCTAGGCCCGTGACTGCTTAGCTGTCACTAGTGGCCATCCACCGGTCGGGCCACAATGTGAGGCTTGCCAAAGTACAACAGGCTGCTTGGGGTCAATTTCTAGTGCTCATCTGCGAGGCTGCATAGACCTGGTGATATCACTACATCGCAATGGCACTGCACTCATGCTTGCACCGGTCCAGACAGTGACCACCCCTTTAAGCGCTGATCCCCGCTGGGCAGGCCACTAGACGCTGTCGTGGGGGGAGTGGGAGGGGGGGGCACCAAAACCATCCCCAAAGGAGAGTGCTATTAGTGATGGGCGAATGAAGGCAGGATGCTAGGTCTCTGGCTGCCGGACAGCCTCCCTTCCATAGGGCCATGAAAGGGGGTTGATCACACCACGAGGCCGGTGCCGGCAACCGCAACTCACAGGACACCTCATTGGGAGGCCGTCACACAGGTAGATCGCCTGAAGTGTCAAAAACATGCAGCACCCGTCCTCCTGGGTCACAACAGCCGCTTGTGCGGTCCCGCATAGCAGGTTAGCAGTCTTGGTGCCAGAGATGCCAGCCGACAGGGGCTTAACCAGGTGCCCCAATCAGTGTCTCCCCTCAATCTCGGTCTCAAGGTCTATCCTCATGCAGCGCCAGGGGGGAAATCGAAGGGTGCAGCAGCCATTATGCAGCTGCTGCGTTCGCTAGTATGAAGGCGGCAGCCATCTTGTATTCGTCCCTTACCTGTCAAAGACAAGCTTAACAGGAAATTATATTGCTGTGTCTGCAATAATTATGCTGCTTAAAAAGAACAACTAAAAAAAATTTTACACAGCTGTAGATGCCCTGGTCTATAGGGAAATCATACAGTCTCCTGGCAGGATCGTGGATGAAGCAGTAACATAGGCCTTGAGGCAAGCAGTAGAAACAGGTCACCATGCACTGGTTGGATAGCAAAAGACAGTATTTGGTACAGTGGGCTATAGATATATTACTCGTGGTCCACGGTGCCACTCCAGCAGCTACACTCTGCCTGCCACGCTCGGACCTCACACACCAAGAAACACAAAGCAGCAACACAATGTAAAACAGGCAAGAGAAAAATCATCAACTCAATGTATAATGGGCAAGAGAAAATCTAATGTAAAAAGTAGAAAATATGCATGTTTAAAAAATGAAGTTGGATGAATTTTGAAGATATATCATCTGCTTCATGTGGATTCTGCCCGTCACGCTCCACCCTAAAAAAAGGTGCAACCGTTAATGTACAACGGGTGAGGGAAAATCAACTAATAAGGTGAAAATCTGCCGCATGTTAAAGAAAGGCAAAGAGAAATACCAAAAACACGAAATTATTTGCCAAACTCACCGTGGAAAACAAAGCAGCAAGAAATGTGTTTATGTGAATTTTGAAGAGACTTCACATGCCTTCTGCCTGCCACACTCAAACCTCACAAAGCAGAATCCCTCAATTTTTAACAGGAGGAGGGAAAGCCTGATGTACAAAGGTAAAAATAATATACGTTTAGGCCGCATGTTTTAGTACACATTTACATACATGCTTAAATACATGTTTAAACCTCAAAGCAGCATCCTTCAATGTAAAACCTCGGTACTGGACTAAGGCCAACTCTAAGGCTGCTGAACTGATGGCCTCCAGCACGTCAAGTGGCAAATGTGGGCTCTGGAGCGGGATCGGAAGTCTCAGTGGGCCCAACATCAAGGGGACATCTCAGACTAAATTGATATTTTGGAAGAGACTGCAAAATATCTGCAGTGACTCTTACTGAACTGCGATTGAGTCCAGCGGCAGAGCCTTCTTCCCTTCCCTACACAGAGCTGACAGTGACCAATGAGTCGCCTCCGGTTTGGGGGTGGCCATCTGTGAGAGGTGGGGAATCAGTGACCTCTGGTGGAGTCCCAGCCCCACATCAACCTTCTGGAGTAGAAGGCCATCAATCAATCGAGGCTGGTAAAACGCAACTACTCACCCGAAGGGTCTCAAAGCGCGGGGGGGCAGCTCCCGGATGTTCACTCTAATTCGTCGAAGAGCCAGGTCTTGAGGTCCTTCGTGAACTTGGAGAGTGTTGGTGTCTGTGAGAGGTGGAGAGGGAGGGTGTTCCATGCCCTGGCCGCGAGGAAGGAGAAGGAACTGTCTCCTGTTCTTGTCTTCTTGATGAGCGGCACCGTAGCAAGGGAGAGCTGGGCTGAGCGGAGGGATATTTGGGGTGCGTGGAACAAGATAGGTAGGTCTGGTGTTGTGGAGGGCTTTGTGGGCGTGGGTGAGAAGCTTGAAGGGGATTCTCTTCTCGACTGGGAGCCAATGTAGTGTCCGCATGTGTTGGGTGATGTGGCAGTGGCGAGGTAGGTTGAGTAGTAGTCTGGCGGAGGCGTTCTGGACGTTTTGTTTGCGGGTGAGATTCTTGTTGATCCCAGCGTAGAGTGCGTTGCCGTACTCCAGTCTGCTGCTGATGAGGGCGTGGGTGACTGTTTTCCTGTGCTCAAGAGGAATCCAGTTAAAGGTCTTTCGTAGGGAACAGAGGGTGTGGAAGGAGGAGAAGGCATTGATTTGGCGGTTCATTTGGAGTTCAGAGTCCAGGATGATTCAGAGGTTGGTGCGTGGTGGTGGGGTAGGGAGGGTTCCAGAAGGCGGGGGCCACAAGGGGTCATTACAGGCGTCTGGGTGTGGGCCCATGAGGAGTACTTCGGTGTTGTCTGTGTTGTGTTGTAGGCAGCTGTTCTTCATCCACCTGGCGACAGCTTCCATTCCTTCTTGGAAGTTGTGTTTGGAGATATTGGGTTCATTGGATAGTGAGAGGGCGAGTTGGGAGACATCTGCGTAGGATACAATGTTGAGTCCATGGGATCCGACGATGGGTGCAAGCGGGGCCATGTAGCTGTTGAACAGGGTGGGGCTGATGGAGGATACTTGGGGAACTCCGCAGGTGGTCGGTGTGGGATCCGAGAGGAAGGGTGGGAGTCTGACCTGCTGCGTTCTGCCGGATAGGAATGAGCGGAACCAGTCGAGGGACTTGGTCAGGATTTTTGCGTTGTGTAGTGTTTGGGCTAGGGTGCAGTGAGATACAGTGTGGAAGACTGCGGAGAGGTCCAGGAGGATGAGGGCCACAGTCTCTCCTCTGTCGAGGAGGGAGCGGATGCCGTCTGTAGCGGCGAGAAGGGCGGTTTCAGTGCTGTGGTTTTTCGTGAAACCGGATTGGGAGGAGTCGAGGATGCCGTTTTCTTCTATGAAGGAGGCGAGCTGGCTGTTGAAGGCTTTTTCGATGACTTTCGCCGGGTAAGGGAGTAAGGAGATCGGTCTGAAGTTTGAGGTCGGTTGGGTCCGCTGAGGGTTTTTTAAAGGAGAGAGTTGATCTTGGCGTGTTTCTAGTCGTCGGGGAAGGAGGAGGTCTCGAAGGAGCGGTTGATGATTCGTCGAAGCTCGGGGTCGATGATGTTGGCAGCTCTGTGGTAGATGTGGGGGGGGCAAGGGTCCGTGGGGCCCTGGAGTGGGCTGACTTCATAGTCTTCAGGGTGTCATCGATGGAGAGGGCGGTCCAGCTGTCGAGTGTAGGCTGCATGGTGTAGGGGATGGTGGGTGTAGGTTCCGCGTGTAGGTTGTCCTCGAAGTTGTCATAGATGGTCCTGATTTTGTGGTGGAAGAAGGCGTAGAGTCTGTCGCAGAGGTCCGGGGAGGGGAGGGGGATGTCGGTTGTCTCACTGTTGGGCGAACTCCTTGATGATGCCGAAGAGTTCCTTGCTGTTGTGTGCGGAGATTCTGTCCTGGAGTGCTTTCTTCCTTGTGTATCTGATGAGCTTGTGGTAAGCGGCGGTGGCTGCTTTGAAGTTGTCACGGTTTGCTGTGGTTTTGGAGTTCCTCCATATCTTTGAGGCGTCTGCAGGTTGGTCTCGATTGTCGGAGTTCGACGGAGAACCAGCTGGCTCTCTTGGCGTGTCAGTTGGTAGTTTTGAGGGGGGAAATGGTGTTGGCGCAGTCGGTGAGCCAATTGTGCAGGGTTCGGGCGGCGGTGGTTGGGTCGTCGTCTGTGGCGGTGGGAGCAGAGCTGATGAGGAAGGCGGTGAGCTGGTCATAGGGGATCTTGTTCCAATTCCTGTGTTGGAGCTAGTGTGGACGTTTGCAGGTGATGTTGGTTTTGAAGGTGAAGTGGACGCAACGATGGTCCATCCATGAGAGTTCAGAGGTGTGGCTGAAGGGGATGGAGTTTCCTGCTGTGAAAATGGGGTCGAGGGTGTGTCCTGCTGAGGGCGTGGGTTCTGGTACAATCTGTTTAAATCCGACGTTGAGGAGGTTGTCCAGGAGGGAGGAAGAGTTGGAGTCTTGGAGTTTGTCAAGGTGGAAATTGAGGTCTCCCTGCAAGGTGTAGTCAGTGGAGGTGATGGCTTGCGGGGTGAAGATGTTGGTGATTGAGTCGGAGAAAGGTGTGCGGGGTCTGTAGAGGAGGGTGCCTCGGAGGGTGGTGGTCGGGTTGGTCTGTATCTTTAAGTGAAGGTGTTCCATCAGGTCTGTGGGCCCGTCAGTGTAGGTGCTCAGTCGGAGGTTGGATTTGTGAGCGATGGCGATGCCTCCTCCGGGGTGGTCCTTCAGGGTGATCTTGGAGCCTTCGGGGATTGCGATCGCGATGTCAGGTCCCGAGACGGCGTTCGTCCAGGTTTCTATGAGGAAGGCAACATCAATGGAGGTGCTGTCAAGGAGGTCCCAGATTTCCACGGCGTGTTTGTGGAGGGAGCGGACGTTGAGGAGGAAGCATTGCACGGTTTGGGGTGCGGTGGAGTTGTGGCGGGTGGGTTGCGGTGGGTCCTGGGTCTCAGTGAAGGAGAAGGAGTGTCGACAGTGGCAGCAGGTAAAAGGTCCGTGGGTGTCGATAGGTGAAGAACGCTTGCAGTTGTCCTGGCCGGCGTTGAGTGCGTAGAGGGCCGGAGAGCTGTAGCGTTGGTGAGTCGGAGGACCAGGGTCCCTGGCACTGGTCATGACGAGGACGGGCGCAGACCGGCTTGCCTTTGGTGCGCCCACTGCCCACGGCCGCCATTAAGTAGGGGGAGGGCGGGACAGCTGAGTGGCGGGAGCGGCAACAAGTGGGGGCAGCAGCAGCAAAAAACGCAGAAAAAGAAGGGGGAATAGAAAAAAGGAAAATGAAAAGGAAAGGAAAAAACGAAAAATTAAAAGGCAAGAATAAGGAGGAAAGAATCAGGCACAGAAGCGGAGAAGAGCAAGAGGAGGCACAGAAGCCTCAAGCACCAACCTTGCAGTGCTGGGGGCAGGCACTCTATGGTGGTGCTGCATGAGGGGAAGAGCAGTATTCTGACCAGGAGGTCAGAGGTCTTGGCGGATTAACTCAGCAGACAGCGCCTAGCGGATCACGAGCAGCAATTACACCTGGAGGCAGGGCAGGTTCTCTTCCATGAATGGGGAGAAACTTGGCTTGATCGGTTTGCCACCATCAAGAACGAGCAATGTCAAGACTAGTGTTTCCAAGGCATCTCACTCAGACGTGCGTTCGGCCTTAAGTGGAATGTGGGACTCCTGTTTGCCTTCCTGTCGATACCACTCCTGTCTCGCGCTCAAGAATATTAGGACCAACTTGGATAACTTGGACCCAGAGGACCCCAATTGGGCACGGAGGGTACGATATTCAGAATTCCTGGGCTTGAGTATCTGTCCTCTGATGTGGCTGCGTCCATGGGAGGACATGCTATTGCAGTTTGCAGGGCTGGGTTCTCAGCCTAGGCATTTGCAAAATCCATGTCCATGCATGGAGATTGAGCGGCGACAGCTGAACACGTTTGATCTTACTCCAGAGGTGGTTGATATCCTCTTGGCAGCCAGGCATCCCTTAACTAAAATTAATAATGCCTGTTGTTTGGACAAATGTGTCGCCTGGTGCAGTACTTGGAGCACAAGAGCGTGCGGACCTTGTACCAAAGACCATCAGGTGGGTCATCAGCTCTTTATGGAGTTCACTGGAGTGAACAAGCATCAGCATAGCTAATAGGTCGCGCTTTTGGGACCTTATATGTGTTCAGCCGTGCAGCCCATTATCCTGGATGCTGTTCCATCAGGGATTGAAGAGCTATACAATTATTACACACTGGGTCATGCAGTCTGATTCAGGAATACATGCTTTCCTCAGGAAACAATTATGGACACATTCCAAGGCTTTTTAATGCACAGACAGAAAGAGAAGTGCATTGATGCAAATCAACCGCTCAATAAAATTCTGTGTGCGACTGAATCACTAGAGTATTGAACAGCCTATGAAAAAAAGAAATGAAAATATTTCCAATGGAGGAGACGTCACATCTTTCCTCCCCCAGGCCTCTATTCACCAGGCGCCCTTCTCCAGAGTTTTCCATTTAAAACAATGCACGCACCATCCGTTTACCAGCAGGCCACGCTCCCGCCCTGTGTCCCAACCCCCTCGTTACAGGAGCACTAAACATGGCAACAACATCAAAATGCTACCATTTGTCAGGTACAGGACAAATAATAAATAAACAGTGGCGGCAATGGCTGTGAGTCCTAAACAATCAAAAGGAAAAGTGGAGAATTTAGAGCAATGACTAAGATGGCTTAAAATACTGGACAATCTACAAACATTGCAAAAACCAAGAATTTAGTGAAGTAATGAATCATATCAGCAGACCACATAACTATAGGGGGTTCTATGTGATCCGTCCCACAGTGGCAGGACCAGTATTTGTAGTTTCACTGCACCCAGTACACACCAGACTGTTCTGGGTGAGTGTTCCCTATAAAATCTGGTTTCCTGACCTACTTTTCCCCATTTCGTCACAAGCAGCAAAGTCAACTACCTATTTGGCAGTATCCACGTTCCCACCGAGTGCAGGTGGTGTGAGATTAAACTAAAATGTGTGCGAGCCACTGAAAAGCTTGAGCCAGATGCCTGGCTCTGGTGCAGCGCAAGGTCCCCTTGAGCCAAAATAATCCGAGCTTCCAAGTGGCTTCTGGCTGTCACCCAAGCTGTAAACTAAAGCGATACAAATTAAAGAAAAACACATTATTAACATTAACCTTTGATTTAAACTATGAGAGGGCACAACATGCTCATCTAGTGGCTGAATGAGCAATGTAAAACCAGAAAACCTAGGATTTTTTCCTGGCTTCCCCGCTTGACCAATTAGTTAAAAGTGCTTGTGCCTGAAGCGTGAAGCTTGCAAGCTTAGATTGGGGTGCGTGCAAATCCTGCATTGCCAGTTCCTGGTAAGTTGCACTGCTACTGCTGAAACAATGCCAATGGAGGTAGCAATGGGTGAGGCGGACTGGCATCAATGGTCCTGTAACCTCAGTGACAGTCACTGCTGCTCTAGGGTGTGCCGCTTCGTAGGATTGCCCAGAAGACTGGAGGTGAGCTGCAGTGCGGATTGTAGTGGACAGGCCTTCAAGGTTAACCCACACTTGCCACCGCTAGGGTCCACCTGTTGGTGCTATGACAGCAGCGCTTCTAAGGTCTAGTGGGGCCTTCTAAGGTCTAGCATGGGAATGTGCTCCCTCTGGAGAGTGGTCTGGTCATGAAGGCTGAACCATGATTCATCAGTTCCAAATTCAACAGCTCTGGCCATAGTGCCACATCCTCTCCCCACTGAACACCATACTGCCCCACTGAGAGAAACTTGCAGTGCTTTCAGCTACAACCCTATTCTGCCCCGCTATAAACACCTAGATGCGACTCAATTCAAATTATGCACTAGCAAGAGTAAGTAATATGCTGCCTGAAAAAAAGTAACAGCCTTGAAAAAGTAAACACTCATAGTGAATGAAAGATTAAGTAAAGCGTGTGAAATGTAAGCAGGAACAACATGGTGAACTTTTTACATTATTCAGAAATCTAGGAGTATTTTAGCAGGAAAAGTTAACATGACAGCAGTATGATTTAAAAAGGCCACATCCCTGAACACAGAGCAGCAGTACACATTTTATAAACTAAAGTAAGAAAAACAGCTGACACAAATCACATTAAACGATTTCCACTCCACGCATCAACTGAGTATTGGAGTACCTCCGGGAATGGTTCGCTTCCCCATCAGGGGAAAACAATGCTGTTCAAACAAAAAGACCAGAAAACAAAAGTAGAGCTTCACTTGCAAACTCTGTAAAGTGGCGCTAATGTGTTTGGGTGTGAATAAAACCAATCTGGCCACTTTACGACCATTCTGGCTTGCTTTATTTAATTATTTATATTTTGAACCTTTTTATTCTCTCCGTCTCGAGGCTGCACTTTGTAATTAAAAAATGTCATAAAAAAAGACCTTTCCAGCAAAATGTTTTTCTTTTTGGGGTCCATTTTACAGGGGAACGAATGGAGAGAATATTTAGGGTAAGAGTCGGTGTTTTTCACTAAGTGAGGAGCGAGACAGAAAGAGAGGGAATAAGGGGAGGGAGAAAGAGAGGGGGCAGCTGCCAGCGGCAGAGCAGAAGTGGAGACTGCCCTTGTCTGATCTGGGCAAGAAGGAAAAGACAGTCATTTTCCTTCTCAGCCCTCCCCGCCCGTCCTCGAACGGCTGAGTCTTATCTATAGGCCTTACCTATTTCTGCCTTTCTGGGACGCATTTAAAATAAAAAATAAAAAAAGAGGTGGTGGCGAAAGAGTGATATGTCCATTTGAATGGGGAGTTTAGGATTAGCCCTGTAGTGTTGTGGGGGGTGGGTGTGGCAGACTGGACTAGGGGGCACTGGGGAGAACACCAATTTCACCTGTTGGCACGAGGCAGTGTTATGGTCAGAGCTACGTAAGGTTTGTGAATAAAAAGACCCCGCAGCCGAGCGTAGCGGGGATTAAAAAGCACACCTGGGGTACTGCGATCATTTGGGTCACCCACGCACCAACATCCTTGCAGACACTACAATGGCGACATGCAGGGCCCGACGAGCCCCTCTCCCCAGCACACTTAGCCGTCGAACCTTACCTGCCTTCCCCTCAGCTTACCGCCTCCTGCTTCGCCACAGCAGCAACCACGCAGCGCCAAGGCACTAGGAGACTTCTTCCACTGAGGTGGCCATGATCTTCACACCGCTCTGGGGAGGCTACCCGCGAACATGGCGCTCCCACGCCATCAGCGCACCGGTCTGCTCTCCGGGTCGATGGGAGTGCTTCCACACACTCGAAGAGGCTTGCGAGCTACTTGACTCCCTGCCCAGCCCCAGAGGCCTACAGCTACGACGGCCTACTGACAAGCAGGTGGTGAGCGCAGTTCGATGCATTAAGTGACAGGATAGCGCATTCTATTTAATGAAAAAAATAGGGGCACGCCGTGCCCTGCCGATCCGACCACTTAGACAACGGGAACAAAGAAATGAAACATGGCAGAAGTGGTGCGGTGGTGAAAACAGGCCTCGTGGCCAAAGTGTAATAGAAAGAGAGGTTTTCGATTTTTGGATCCATTTCAAAGGGGAACAAAGAAATGAAAGGAGGAAAGACAGGGTCAGAACCGTTTATATAAGTCACGGTTTTCGGTAAATGAGGAGCAAAAAGACAGGAGGAGAGGGAATAGAAGAGGGGGCGGCCTCGTGGCCAAAGTGTATGGGGGTGCTCGGAGCTGTAGTATCCGGCTGGATACAGTCTAGTGTTTCTCGTAAGCTGTAACCTACACTGTACACCCACCCACCACAGGCGTCACCAGTCAGGTGACCCTGTTAATAAAAGGGGCCGGGCGCACGTGCCCTGGGCCATTTGCCAGTACCCTACTATGTGTGTCAGCGTCCGTGTGTTCCTCACCATGGGGGCCTAGGGCCCAACTTTACACTGGCGACGAGGGGGCTGTGCCCGTGCGTGCAGCAGCCCAGCAAAGGCGAAAGGGGGAAGTGTGCTGCCCGTGTTGAGGGCACCCCTAGAAGCCGGCGCGGAACGTGCCCGAAAGTCGCAGGAGGAAGGCGAGGTGACCGGGAGCCCACCCCGCACCTCGTGTGCCTGCAGGACACCCGCCTCCGTGCAGAGGCGCCCGATAGCCCGCGGGGCGTGTGAGAAAGCCCGGGCTTGCATGAAGGACATACGGTGACCGGGAGCCTACCCCGCACCGATGTGAAGACCCGCAGGGGAGAAGAGCGAACCGAGCGGAGCCCACCCGCATCGGTCGCGACGACCCGCTGGGCAGGAGATGAGCCGGAAAATGGGGAAGGTGTCGAAAGGCCGTGACGAGTGACAACGAACTGCAGGAGGCCAGCGGGAGCCCACCCCGCATCTGATGAAGAAGGTGAGCCCCCCCCCAGCGAAACAAACAGGCTCCGGCAGCAGCGCCAACCCTCCCCCACCCCGCGCTGAAGGATCTGCTGTGTGCCCTCCGGCATGAAGAAAACCCCGTGAAGGTCGAGGCACAAGGCGAGCGAGGCCGGACTGAGCGGATGCCGGCCGCCGCCGCAGAACTGCCACGAGGGGCGTGAGGCCGGATTAAGCATCGGGCGAACTTTGAGCCAGGGCTGCGGGACATTGAGGCAAGGAAAGGAGACAACGTGTGGCCTGCGGCCGATCGGAGGTGGCAAAAGGTGAACACTAACCGGTAAGGCTGCGAAGTGCCCAGGCCGTAACTCCGACCCCCACCCCGCGCAGCAAGCGAACTGAATGAAGCTGCTGCGGGTGTGAGGGGAAAAGAAGAGAAGAAAGCGTGCCGCCTGTGGCCGATCAGAGCGGCGCCAGCACTTTCCCCCTGCGCAGCCCGTGAGGAGAAGAGGCCTGCTGCGAGAGGCAGAGTACACCCAGAAGGCGCGCGTGGCCGGCAGGATCAAAGAGGCAGTAAGCGAGGCCCGCAGCGTGGGTGAAGCTGCTGGGGGCCGGTACAGTGCCGAAGGAGATGAGCCCCCCCCACAAAGTAAACAGACTGCCGGTAGCAGCGCCTGTCCCCGCACAGCCAGTGAAGCGTGAGGAGCCTGCTGCGAGGGACAGAGTGCACCAACGGACAATGTGCGCCCAGCGCTGCCCAAAAGCGAAAGGAACAAGGTCCCAGGAACGGAGCCCGCAGCGTGGGTGAAGCTGCTGGGGGCCGGTCGGAGCACTGCTGGCCGTGAAAAGAATGGAAGCAGAAAAGTGCCCCTGTGTGTGTGCACAAGTGGAAAATATGATTTCTGCCAAAATTAAAGAGTGTGGAAAATAGAATACAAAGCGCCTACCGTGAGTGGAGCGCCTGGCAGTGTGAGCGAGGGAACTGGAAGCAGCCCAGGTCCCGATGCAATCCTGACGCCGGCATACACCAAAGAGAAAGCAACACTGCCATCTAGTGGCCAACTAACGCTACTGCACCTGCGAGAAAAAAAAAAATATACGGCAGCACGACTGGGACACAGCAAAGCCTGCCAGGAAAGTGCCAGGAGTGCATAAGTGTAGCACAGAGAGCGCAGTGAGTGCAACAGCACTGGGACGCAAGGAAGGACACTAAGGCACCAAGATGATGCACAGAGCGAGGCAGATCCAGGTTTCTAAAGAGAAGGAAATGCACAGCAACCCTGGGACATCCTGGTGATGGGAGAGCAGGTGCAACTGCCTAAGCTAACGTGGCAGACGCCCACAAGTGACAATAGGCAAATTTCACAAGACAGACTGCCAAAGAAGGAGTGAGATGCGATGACACCTACTGGCCAGGGGAGGTCATCGCAGAAGGAAATGACACCAGAAACCGAGACACTCAAGCGGCAGGAGCAGCACGGAACACAAGCATCAAGCCTGGAGATCAGAGGGGGTGCGACAGGTGCAGCATGCACCCAGTGGCGGAACGACGCCACCGCAAGAAGTGCGCCGCATACGCGCCGAGTGGCGGAACGACGCCACCGCAAGAAGAGCGCAGCATACGCGCCGAGTGGCGGAACGACGCCACCGCAAGAAGAGCGCAGCATACGCGCCAAGTGGCGGAACGACGCCACCGCAAGAAGCGCGCAGCATACGCGCCAAGTGGCGGAACGACGCCACCGCAAGAAGAGCGCAGCATACGCGCCAAATGGCAGAACGACGCCACCGCAAGAAGAGCGCACCATACGCGCCAAGTGGCAGAAGGACGCCACCACAAGGAAAAGTGGCACAGAAGAGGTACCGCAAACAGTACCAGAAGGACGCCACGAAAACGAAAGTCAGAGACCCAGGAAGAGGTCAGGAGTCAATGACCGACTCAGAGGTCCAACAAGGAGGAGGACCGCGAAGAGGACCAGGATGAGGTCCGAAGAGAAGGACGACAAGTTTTGAACGGAAGTCAGAAGTGAGCGAACGAAAGAAGGCCGCGATGACAGGTCCAGTCTCCGAGTGAAGTGAGAGCAGTGTCCTAGGGGTAGGACCAGACCGGGGAGCCACGGGTGGAGTGCACGCCACCCGGAGAGGCCTGGTTAAGACAGAGAAAGAAGAAGAGGAGACCGGACGGTGTCGCGAGGGAGGAGAAGAGAGTGGCAGGACGCCACTCCGCAAAAGAAGAAAGGGCAGTGGCACAAAGCCACCGGGCAGACAAACACCACAGGCGTGCCGGAGGAAAAGGAACAGGAAGATCACCGCCTGTCTGCCCACAAAAGAAAAACTAACAGTAAGTTATCACCATCCAGGTGCATCACCACCAAGGAGCATCGCACCACCCGAGGGAATCCACACCTGCCCCATACCACCGGAAGATAATGAGGCAAACCACCCAGAAACCTCCTGTGCACCCCGTCAACCTACAGCCTGCCGAAGTCGAGCACAACCGGCCATTGGAAGATCCGCCTTTGGGGACTACACAAGACTGGGCCGTGGCCCTGTTGGGTGTTCCGCAGCGACCCCTAAGCGTGGCCTACGCAAAGGCCCGCACAGCCCACGCAGTCACGTGACAGTCCAGGGGACAAGGGCCTCGACGGAGTTTCCGTGCTATGGAAGCCGGACAGGAGAGATGCGTCGGCACCAGCTCCACGTCAGGCGCGGGAAGAAGGGAGGCCAAGGTTGAAGACTGGGTATGAACAAGATCATCAGAGGAAAGCGCATATCCCAAGTCCAGACGGCGAGGATGCCCAGACGGAGACACCACCACCGAAGGCTACATGAGCGACTAGGCTGTGAGTCCGTTGGCAGTTCCGCAGCGACGCCTTCGCGCGGCTCACACGAAGCCCCGCACGGTCCACACGGTCCCATGGCAGCTAGCGAGAAAAGCCCTCCGAAAAAGCTCCAGTGAGAGAGGAGTGCCCTCCAAGAGGCTCCAGTGAGAGAGGAGTCCGGGCGAAAGAGGCAAGTCGGACGTCGCTCAAAAGTCAGGGACAAGGAAGGCCATCTAGTACGCCACCTCCACCGGAAGGCCTCACACCCAAAGATCATCTCCACCAGCTGCAGGTTCTGCCATCAACCGAAGCCTGAGTGCTGAGAGATACTCCAGAGTGGATTTCGCCACAGCTCCAGATGCACCGACACTGAAGCTGTGCATAAAAGATTTGGAACCGAGAGACCGGGCCGGTCCACAAGAATATCGTCAAAGCAGAAGAAACCATCTTGACCCCGTGGTCCGAAGGTCCAGCGCCGGCTGGCGGACGGCCTGAATACAATCATTTGTTCCATAGGCTGTTGTTTTGTTTTATTACAGGTTGGACTCCTGTTTGTTATTTTTACCAAAGTTTGGGAGGGATGTAGTATCCGGCTGGATACAGTCTAGTGTTTCTCGTAAGCTGTAACCTACACTGTACACCCACCCACCACAGGCGTCACCAGTCAGGTGACCCTGTTAATAAAAGGGGCCGGGCGCACGTGCCCTGGGCCATTTGCCAGTACCCTACTATGTGTGTCAGCGTCCGTGTGTTCCTCACCATGGGGGCCTAGGGCCCAACTTTACAGGAGCCACAAGGGCACAGCAGACGCAGCATTTTAAGAACTCACACAGGAACAAACATAACACCGCACGATAAACCTTACACCAACAATACAGTACAATCTCATTACAACTCACCTTCAAACAACAGGAAAAAAGGTGAAATGCGCAAAGCGAGGGGAACGTGTAGGGGGTACACAGCCAAACGGGGTGCGGATAATGCGCCTGCGCACCCAACATCCACCGAAACACGCATGCGCAAAGCGGGGGAAACGCGTAGGGGGTACACAGCCAGACGGGGTACGGTTATCGATAGAACACCTGTTTGCACGGCAGTAGCCACGCCCCTTACACCACACGACGCTCTCTCTTGCTGCCGTCAGAACGCCACAGAAACTGCAGGATGCAGAATTCCCCAAGAAAAAAACGATTGACTGAGTCAGCCCACGGATGTGGGTACTGTGCTGTCCTACAATAAATCTTCTATTTAAACACACTAGATCTCAGTTTGGTGAATTCAATACTGGTGACGAGGAAGGAGCCGTACTTTCTACCCATCGCAGCGCAGGAGTCATACCTTCTCTTAGAATTAAAAATGTACAAATCAGTTTTGGATTATTCATCCATTCAACAGCAAAGAGGAGTATTGTGGTTGCCTTGCTACTACAAAACTAACACCGTCAGGATGGTCCTTCTGGATTAACATTTGGATTTTAAGGTATTACATTTCCTTTACTATTGCGCCGGTTCAGAATCATTCGAATTTCTTCTTCTCGCACCTCATCTCTCATCTCATGCATCAGCTGAGAACTTCCAGCGCTGTTCCTTACGCATTGCTGATCTTACGTGTTGGGAGAAAGTGCACAGCAACGTCGTATGTTGTCACGCTCTTACGCACCAACGCCATTTTGTATTTACACGTTTTAAGTTATTCATTATAACATACGACAGTGCCATATTGTGTATTGCCAGGACAGGAAGTCCGGGATCAACTGACTCGCAAAATCGAAGAACTTACTGACTGCAAAGTTGTTATGAAACGAATCAGAACAAACTCTTTCACTAGTTGTTATATTTGTCTTACCATCCAATTTGATCCACCAGTTAAATTCTTAAAAAGTAAAGGTGACCCACTCATTCTGTGGACCCAGTGGAAAGAGGAATTTATAACATACATGAAAGCTATAGACGGAGATAGAATGGGTGCAGAAAGAAAGAAAAATATTCCAATTCATTGCTTGGGCTCAGAAGGACAAGTGGTATTTAGGACACTACCACAAATTACTCCTCAAGAAGGACAAGGAGACCTTAATATATATATTTTTTTTAATTCAATTTTTTATAATTTGGTACTTATTGTTACAACGGTTCACTGCGTGTGGATATTGCACAAGAATACAATATTTGCACTTAAGCCATTATGTTACATTATGCTCTTCGTCAATGTTGTCTCCTCCTCCCCTCCCTCCTCATCGTATATGATACATCATTACATACAATACAGGTGTTCTCAGGCCTGCCCACTTTGTCAATCGCTCTCGTCCGATATCGACCCAAGTCTAGGTGGTGCACAGATGTTTCCTCTAAAGGCATTCCACTTTTCCCAGATCTTCAACCATTTTTTGGGGCATCCCCTGCGTGTATACACTGCCTTCTCTGCCACCATTGCACTATCCATATCGCCGCACCAACGGCGGTGCGTCGGGGGCAGTCTCGATCCCCACTGTTGGGCAATGTTGCGTTTGGCTATTGCCATGCCTAGCGTCGCCCATTCTTGACCCTTTTGATTGAGGTCTGTAGGTTCCCAGATGTTTAAAAGGCATAGTTTGGGGTCCGATTTCACCTCTACTCCAACCACCCGTGAAATGGTGCTCATGACCGCCCCCCAGTAGGATTGGACCTCCGGACAGCTCCACAATATATGATGAAAAGTGCCCAGTCCCCCGCATTGCCGTAAGCAGAGGGGTGTGTCCGCATGTCCTATCCTATGCATCGTGGTTCGTGTACAGTAGACTCGGTGTAGAATTTTAAGCTGCACCAGTTTTAATCTTGATGGTATTGCCACCTCTCTCGGAGAGGACAATGCCTCCTGCCAGTCTGATTCGTCTAAGTCCCCAATGTCGGCCTGCCATCTGTCCCTAAGAGTTTTCGTGGTGTCACGTTGATTGTTTACAATCTTGCTGTAAGTCTGTGAGATCGCCTTTTTCATCACGTGTTCTATCCGGAGTCTGTCCTCTAGTGGTGAGGCCTCCGGGAGCTCAGTGTCGGGAGGGAGTTGTTTCGCCAGTGCATGACTAACCTGTATGTAGCTAAACGTTTCCGTAGGTGCCATCCCATGTGTTTCACGGAGCTGGGTGAATGGGATCACTCTGCCTCCTTTCCATAGATCGCCTATCGTTGATATACCAATGAGGTCCCATTGCTTAAAGCCCTTAGTGTTACCTAGTTTGCCCAGACGTCGGGTCTCCCATAGTGGAGTGGCCCGTGTCAGTACTCCCTCCCAGCCCAGCGCCCTCTGTGCTGCCCACCATATTTGTACTGTGGTTGCCGCCGGTCCTGTGAGCATGGGCCCTCCTTGTTTGTTATAGAGTGCTCCCATGACTCCCCCCCTCCCGAGGACATATCTGTCCATGCGAAGAGCCGGCTCCTCCTGCGAGACATGGAGCCATTTGTTTATTACTGCGAGCTGCGCTGCCCAGTAATACATTTTTATATCTGGAAGGGCTATTCCTCCATCATACCAGCTCCTTACCAGTTTGTGTCTGGCAATACGCGCGGGTTTCCCGTCCCATAGGAGGTTACCAACCTCGGCATCAACTGCCTTGAAATAGTTGGGGGGAACCATGAAGGGCGTATTTTGTAGGGCGTATAGGAACCTGGGGAGTGCCTTCATTTTAAAAAGGGCTGCTCTGCCCAACAGTGTGAGTGGCAGGGTGCGCTAGTGTTTCACATCACGCCTGAATCTCCTCAGGGGCTCCATGAGATTTTGTTCCCGGAACTGCTCGGGTTGTGGTGTTATGTGTAGACCTAAGTATTTAAACCCGCTCTTCGTGACCTGTAGCTCGCAGTGTCTGGGCAGCCGCGGAGGGGCCCCATGAAGGACATATAGCATCGATTTTCCCCAGTTGATGGTATACCCTGACACTTTACCATATGCCGCACAAATATCCAACAGACAATTGATGGACCGTGCCGGAGAGGCCATGTAGAGCAACACATCGTCTGCATATAAGGAAACGCGGTCTTCCCAACCCTCCTCCCATTTGAGTCCCCTGATTACAGGTGACTGCCGTATCCATGCAGCCAACGGCTCCAATACCAGAGCGAAGAGCAACGGCGACAAAGGACATCCCTGTCTCGTCCCTCTGCCCAGGGGGAACTCCGCCGACAGTCGGCCGTTAACTACCACTTGTGCCAAGGGATTCGTATAGAGCAGCTGGACCCAGGCACAGAACCGAGGGCCAAATCCCAGGCGTCGGAGGACTGCGAATAAGAAGGGCCATTCGACCCTGTCAAATGCCATACGTGCATCCAAAGAGAAGATGACTGCGTCTTCCGCTATGTGTGATGTACGGGCCAGGACGCCATGCAGTCGCCTCAGATTGAGCGCCGTATTCCTACCCGGCATGAACCCCGATTGATCCGGGTGTACCAGTTTTCTGAGATGGGGTAAGAGTCTGGTGGCCAGCGCTTTAGCCAGTATTTTGGCCTCTGTATTCAATAATGAAATAGGCCGGTACGATGTGCAATCCTGCGGTGGCTTTCCTGGTTTGTGTATTGCCACTATTGTTGCCAGCCGTTGGTCTCTGGGGAGCTCTCCCTTGTCTAGGCTGTCCGTGTACATTGCTAGCAGGTGTGGTGTTAGGTGTCTCGCTGCTTTTTATACATTTCTATTGGTATCCCATTTGGCCCCATAGCCTTCCCTGAGTTTACCGCCCCTATTGCCTGTGCTAATTCCTCTGTTGTCAGGTCTACCTCCAGTGTTTGTTTTTCATCAGGAGTGAGTGTCGGGAGTTGGATATCTTTAAGAAAGGCTAGGTTATCATCAATCGTGGCTGTAGCTTCCGGTGTGTATACTGACTCATAGTGGCGGGCCAATGCGTCTACTATTTCTTGTGGATCCGTCGTAGTGGTCCCATTTTCCAGTCTCAGCTGTGCCACCCACCTAGCCTCAGTCTCCCGCTTGTCTAACCATGCGATGAGTTTACCCGCCTTATCTCCGACCTCATAGATGGTGTGCAGTGTTTTGGTATGTCTGGCCTTCTCCTCCTCCCAAAGATAGCGCCTATATTCCTCCCTGGCCAGTTCGAGTTTGTGTGTCGTGGTATCAGTGGGTCCCGCTACGTGTATTGCTTCTGCTTGTTCCACCTCCCTCTCCAGCGCCTCTATGTGGCGCCGTTGTTCCAATTTGTGGCCTGTGATCTGTGAGATAGCTTGTCCCCGCAGTACTGTCTTGTATGCCTCCCATAACATTGAGGGGACGTCACCGAGCTCTTGTTCTCCTCGAAATAGTGTTTTGTTGTTTGGAGTAGCCCTTTCCATATTTTAGGAATTTGCAAGAATCCAGGGTATATCGGAAAGATGCGCCGGCGCCCTTGGGTGTGTGATGCGTATCTTAGCAAAACCGGGGAGTGATCTGAGATGCCCCTGGGCAGATAAGTTATTTCCGCTATTCTCTCTAAGCCCGTTGCCAGAGTGAGGATGTAATCTATTCGTGACTGACTATCATGCACCCCTGATCGAAATGTGTACTGTCGTTCATGAGGAAATCGTGAACGCCAAGCGTCCTACTAGGCCGTATGCATTGAGAAATTCAGTGAGCCGGGAGTTATTCCCACCTCGCCCCCCAGGGGGCTGTCGGTCCACGGTGTCATCTGCTGTGGAGTTGAAGTCTCACCCCACTATCAATTCCCCTTGCGGGAGTGTAAGCAGGAAGCTGCCCAGGGCAGGTAGTGTTACCCGATGGAGTGCTGGTGGTATGTACACTGACACTATATTGTATGGTCGTCCCTCCCATTGGCATGCCACCGCTGCAAAACATCCCTGGGCATCCGACCATGTCCCCGTTATGATTAGCGGAAAGCGTTTATTTATAAGGATGCCCACCCCCCGGGATCCAGAGGAGAACTCAGAGTGCACCGCCATCTTAAAGCCCCATCGATCTAAGGCCTTACATGCCGTGCCTACCAAATGAGATTCCTGAATCAGGGCCACCGCTGGTGCCCTGCGCTTGAGGTACTGCAGGACCAGCCCTCGTTTTATCTTGTCACCAAGACCGTTGACGTTCCAGGATATGATCGAGAGAGGTGGGTTTTGCTTGTTTGCATTCAAAGGAGGTGTCTCCAAGGAGCTATCCCGGCCCTCTGTCTGTAGCATATTCAGTGTCAGTAGTGGATAAGCAACGAGAGCACTGCCGTGCACATCCCCCACATAGTACCGGTATGTATTCATTTGTTTCCCAGCGTACCTGTAAAAGAAAACAATCCCCAACGTTAAACATTCCCTCGCCCTCCACCCCCCTCCCTGCTTCCCTGCTCGGCGGACTTAAAACTGCCCGCCCCCCAAACTCTGCAGAGTGCTTAGTCCCCAGAACTTGTACTTGTGTGCGGGGGGGAGAGTCCCCCATGACCTCGGCATGCCATCTCTGCGGACAGTCAAAATGCGGCAGCTGAGTTAGCCCCGGGAGGCCTGGCAGTGCAGGTCGGCGGCGACCTATCTCACCCCCTGGCACCTGGCAGGACCCGTTTCCTGTGTTTTGCGCTTCAGGTCTGCCAGCCAGCGCCAGGGTTGGGCACTCTCACTTCAGTCCCCGTGTTCATAGTATGTCTGTCACCCTGTCGCTACTCCTCTGACGGGTCCGGGTTGTCCGCTGCCAGATAGGGTGTCTCCTGTCGTCTCTGCTGTTGTTTCTTGACCGGTCGTCCTGTTCCAGGAGCCCGGCGCCACCCCTCAAGCCAGTCGTGCGCCTCATCTGGGGTCGTGAAAAACCAAATCTTCCCCTCGGCCTCCACTCGTAGCTTTGCAGGGAATATCATTGAATACTTTAGTTCGCGGGCCCTCATTTCTTTCTTGACCTCCAGAAGCTCCGGCGCTGCTTGGTCACCGCTGCCGTATAATCCGGAAAGAAAGCCACAGTGGAGTTTTCAACGCGGATTGGGGATGTTATGCGTGCCGTTTGGAGAATTGCATCTCGATCTCTGAAGTTGAAAATTCGAGCAAGTATGGGCCGAGGGGGAGCTCCAGCCCGAGGTCTCCCTCCCGGGACCCGATGGGCCCTTTCAACGGAGAAGAAGCTGGACAGTCCCCTTGGTTGTAGTTGATTTTTGACGAGGTCCTCCACAAATAGGTCTAGCGCGGGGCCCCCAGCCTTTTCGGGCACCCCAATTATGCGGACATTGTTCCGTCTAGAGCGGCCCTCCTGGTCGTCCAGCTTGGCCATGATCAGTTTATTATCGGCTTCAAGTTTTTTGACCTGGCGCTGCAATTCGGCCGTATCTGTCGAGAGGGCCGATGTTGTAGCCTCTACTTCTGTGATGCGCCCGGCCATCTTCTGGAAGTCCGCCCGCAGCAATGTTGTGTCGGTCGAGATCGACCCCACTGTGGTCTGGAGTTGAGTCAGTGAGGCCATGATGTCGTGCAGGGTGACCTCAGCCGGCGCGGCTGCCGTCCGCTTGTCATCTCGTCCTGCCTGCGGTGCAGTGTGGTCCGTCGTTTCTTTAGTAAAGGCGTACTTGTCTAATTTGGGTTGCTGCGTCGCACGCTGGCCTCGGCCCCCCATTTTATCCTGTTTCGCGTGCTGTTCCCGGGGGGGGGGGTGGAAAGAGCAGTACCCGCCGCTACCTGCCTGCGGGACTGTCCGTTCCGCGCGGCCTTTCGGTTTTCCTGTCCCCCCACCTCGCCGTGTCTGAGGCAGAGTACCCCCGTAGGGTCTTTTTACTTCCGTGCCTCACTCGTGCTGTTCGTGCGCGCCCGTGTCCGTACCGTATAGTGCCCCTTGTTCACTTGTTCACTTGTCACCTGCACCGCTCTCCAGCTCCTCAGCAGGTACACTCTAGCGTGCGTGGCACTGTCGGTTCATACCTGTCCAGGGAAAAGGGGAGGGGGGTCCCTGAGCCTTCCAAAGTTATTCTCCCCCTCAGCAAGCCGTTAGGTGGGGGTCGACCGCTCCTCACAGTCTCACGTGCGTCGGTTATTACTTTGGCCCCGGTGGTGCCCTTGCCCAGCCTCGTAATTCAGTGTCAGTCTTCGCCTCCCGATCCGCTGTAACGTCCGGATTTGCCGTTACATGCTCGCCATCTTGCGCCGGGGGCCGCCTCTCTCACCCGCATCGAGCTTGTCACTGCTCCTCCTTACTTGTATTTCGCCAGTGCTATACTCGCTCCTTCCGGATTTTGCCCACCGGGCCGCCGCTGTGATGCTGATCCCACTCGATGTCTGTGCACGCGCGATCGCGGCACCCGTCCCCGCTCCGGGCCAGGCGGGGACACCTTCCACGCGACGTCCCGGCTCCGCCGAGCGCGGCAGGCCGCGTCTCGTTCTCACGATGCCATCCGTCCAGGTCAGCCGCTCGGCGCTCGGGGGCTCAACATTCAGATCCCTGGCGTCGCGGACATCTAGTTCTGCGTTTTTTGTGTGTTTGCTGCCGCCGGATCTCCTGTCGGATTAATTAGAGGCCGCCTCGATCACGGAGCCTCTCTAGGCTGCGGCCATTTGCATCGGCTGCTAGCCACGCCCGACCTTAATATTTTTGAGGAAGCATTGTTAAGAATGGAGTACCCATTTAAGCCTACACCCAGTATAGCCCAAAACAGATTTAAATTTTATACAAGAGCTCAATGGGAGGGAGAGTTGTTTGACGCTTTTCTTACAGCTTACGAGGCACTTCTGTCAACTTTAACTTTGGGAATATTACTGAGTAGATGTTCAGGGATCAAATTATTGTGAATGTTAAGAGTAAGAAAATGGGGGCATGGCCAAGATGGCAACCGGAGCGGATGCTCACTGAAAAGCTACGGCCTGCACAATATCCTGCCACATAGCGGGAACTCTAATGCCCGCCGAATGCTCTGCAATGCTGGTAGGGTCTTCCTGGTCCTGCACAACATGACTCGAAGACGGGACACAGCGTTCATGTGTTGCCAGCACTGGAGATTATCGACGCGCCGCACCCGGTGAAGCAGATCAGTTGTTGCCGGATTTCCAGCGCGGGGGAAGCATCAGAAGTGGTGAGCATCCTCGAAAAGCGATCAGGACATCAGGGGGGGCATTCATTAGAGTGGCCCCCTGCACTGAACGCTGCACCAGATAAGAATCGGACACCCCTCCCCCCCAGACTGGGAGAACGGGAGAGGCAACGGGAGGAGTACGATGGAACTGTGAGGCTTGGGAGTGAATCGCAGTGGCTTCCTTGCAGTGAGCTTCTCATACGGCCCACATATATTTGATGCCCCCCGCCCGCTCCTCTGAAACTTACCAGCATCACACGGCAGCTGCAGGTTGGGGGAGTGGACGGCAAACCGCTCCTGTCTCAGCCGGACGGCTTGTGTTTGGGGGGCGGGGTGTTGGCGGGCAGCTCGCCCCGTTGACTGGGACCTCTGCGAGGAAGAAGCACACTCAGTGGGAGGAGAGCTGCTTGGCAAGTATAGAGGCCAGCAGGAGCTGTAAAAATCTGCAGCCTCAGCAGCACGACAAACTGTCCCTACACTGGACTACATGGCCCTGTGACCCACAACTGCACAATGAAATGGGAGATGAAACCCACCAAAATAGGCAAGTAAGGGGACGTTACTCATTTTCAAGGATTCAAGAATATAAAAAAGAGTTGTGCAGCACTTACCTCTTCTTCCTCCTTCTCCAATATCCTCCCCCCAGCACATCAGAAGGACAATAAATGCTGTGGGATCGCCTTGCACCGTATGTGAAGAGTCCTGGGCAAGAAGACCATGATTGCGCAGCAGCGATAAGTAGTAGGTAGACGCTCAACTCGCATGTTAAAATAAACCTCACGTACCTGAGCCCCCCCTCCACGGCCCAGCAATAGGAAGAACACTATACAGCAATAACAAGTGCAACGGTAGCTACATTGAAATACTTACCCAGTAGAAAACAACAAGGGGGCAGGATCAGGAAACACACACACGTCGCCAGGCACGTGGCTCGCATTGCCTTCCTGCAGGATGGGAAAGTCCAGACCGGATAGACCCCAAACGCAAACACAGGGGGCGCCTGATCCTGCGGATAGACAACACGACAATACTCAAACCGGGAAGATCCCACAAGAGACACCACCCGATCAATCACACCATTTTGACTAATTGCTAGCTGCGATCCTGGACATCAGATCCACCTTGGGCCCAAAGATAAACTCACTGTGCATAGAAATGGGCCTTCAGCGCGAAGATCACAAACGTTTGAAAGGCAGGGTTGAAAACTCAACGCTGGCGGCACTGCGTCCTACTGTATAGGCAACAGATGAACACCTCAAGTCCTTGCAAAAAGAAGTAGAATACCTTCGGGACCAAGTTGAAGATCAGGAAGGTAGATCCAGCAGAAATAATATATGCATTGTGGGTCTACCTGATCGCTCTGAAAGGCCACAGTACGGAGCTCTATCTTGAAACCTGTTTTTTTGACACAATCCTTCAGGACAATAAATCTAAATTCTTTTCAGTGGAGAGGGCCCACAGAGTGCCGGGCGGCCCCCACTGCCTAGGAACCGCACCAAGGCCCGTGGTGGCCAGACTGTTCAACTACCATGACAGAGATCATATATTGCAAGTCACGAGGACTCGAGGCCCATGGCCAATCGAAAATGCTATGGTGCAAATATACCCAGACTGCACGCTAGCGGTACAACGACTCAGGTCATCCTTTCTGGAGGTAAAGAAACATCTCAGAGAACATAAGATGAAGTATGCCCTGCAATTTCCTGCCACCCTGAGGATACAGTACAATGACACTACCACCTTCTGCACTACCCCGGTGGACACATGGAACTGGTTGGAGCAGAATGGACTAGCCCCCAACAGGGGAACCACGGCTGAACCTCGACAGCGGGGGCAAACACAAGGGCCCCATGCACCACGGAGCATACGTCGGCAGAGGCCCACTAAAGATCGAGCAGGAAGGGAAAGAGCACAATGCTGTACTCCACGCAACACACTGCCCCCTTTCAACAACGGGTTCGGAGACTGAAAATTTGGAAGAGGGTGCGCCATCATTGACTGACTCACAGAATGCGGTGGTGACAAGAAGAGGCCCTACAGTCACGCCACAAACTTCTGACGACCTCATGTGATGAACATTATAGAGACCTACTATATACTTTTAAACCTGAGTAAGTACCAGCATGATTTATTATGATGCCCCCGCATGAACAGCATTACATAAGACTACCAGGGGCTTCGACCAATATTTACATAAGTGGACATTCTGAGTCCCCCCTGAACAGCACTCACTCCCCAATTACCCGGAGTGTCTGATATAGAATTAACCCCGGGCGGAGACCTCCACTCAGCCCGCGGAGTGTGCGGAGATTTGCCTCCTCCGCATTCCGCGGAGAAGGCAAATCTCCGCACACTCCGCAGCGGAGCGGAGTTGGCCAGCCCCCGCCTCCACCTCCCCTATATTATCAATTAAATCTACATTACCTACTAGTAAATTTAAACCACTTACCTGGCATGCGGCGTCCCCAGGCTGCCCTCCTCCTCTTCCTCGCAGTATCGATAATCCTTGAGAAAACTGCGCATGCGCGCGCGCTCGCGCATTCACATTTCTCGCAAAAGATGCGCATGTGCGGGCGCGCGCGCATGCGCAGTTTTCTCAAGGATTACCGATCCAGCGAGGAAGAGGAGGAGGGCAGCCCGGGGACGCCACATGCCAGGTAAGTGGTTTAAATTTACTAGTAGGTAATGTAGATTTAATTGATAATATAGGGGGGGTGGAGGCGGGTGGCGTAGCATAGCGGAGTTGCACGGAGTTTGTTTGCAAATCCGTGGACCTCCACGTAGCCCCGCTACGCCCACTACGCCTGGGGTTATATAGAATACCTGTATTATAATTTGCTTGCATAGTCAATCCTTCCATTTTTTCTTTATTCATTTGTATTCTTTGTAGTATTGCAGCTTAGTGCTAATGGCCGTCTGCCCGTTGGCATATGGGCCTGGGAACGGGAGTTGGGTTTGATTACTGTTGTTTTTCTTGCACTGTCAGTGCCACAGAATAGTATTTATCATTAGGGATGCGCATATTACACTGCACACTGGGTGGGACACAAATACCTGGATACAGGCCAGGAACAAGGTCTGGGGAAAAACTGGGAACTGGGTCCTCATGTCCCCCCCCAGGACAGGTTAGATGAATATACAGAAACCTTCGATATTACTATTGACATGGAATGTCCGTGGCTTAGCGGGGTATGCTAAACGACACAGGGTCAACCAGTATCTATGGAGACGCAGGATTTCTGTTGCGCTCCTACAAGAAACCCATATGACCGCACAGACACTTACTTCAATGCTCAAACGATGGAGGGGCACACGATAGTAGGTACCACGTATTCTGGCTATGCAAGGGGGGCCTCGATATGGGTGGCACCTGGGACTCCATTAGAGGTACTACACTCCTGAGTTGATCCAAATGGGCGGTGTGCGATAGTGGAGGGGGTATTGTTGATAACCGATCTCTTTGAACTCTCTCTATGCCCCTAATTCTAGCCAATCATCATTTCTGGGGATGATATCCCCAACACTGCTACATGACCCATTAGCACCAGCGTTCTGGGGTGGAGACTACTACTGTACCCAGACCTAGCTATGGACCACTCACCCCCCCAGGTCCCCCCGTTCCTGGGCACTCAATCCATTGCTCTGTCGCAACATTTACAGTCCTGTGCCACCAATCTACACCTACAGGATGCATGGCGAGGCCAGCACCCTGCCTACAGGAAGTACTCCCATTATTCAGGCCTACATGATTTACACACAAGAATAGACCTAATGTATTGCTCACACAAGGCTCTTCCCAGGGTGTCGCGTGCAGAGTACCTTAGTCGCACAATATCGGATCACAATCCCTTACAACTGCAACTGACATGGGAGATAACCAAATCTATAATCCCTACATGGCGCTTGCCTTTAAAGGCACTCAACAATGCTCCCTTCCATGCCTCTCTAGTGAAAACTACTATAACGTACTTCCAAGAAAATGGTGGCACTGCCTATGGGGCAGGAGTGGAATGGGACGCATTCAAAGTGATTTTACGTGGTCTCACCATAAAAGCAGTGTATGGGGCCCAAATGTCCCTTACTAAGGAACTAGATGACCTTTAGACAGAAATATGATGCGAGCGCTTAGCGCCCACCAACCCATGCATGGCTCCTAAACTAGCTCAAGACAGGTTATCATACAAAACAACACTGGATAGGTTGTGAGCTCTAGACTATAAAAAATACTTAGCTTGAAGACATGCGGAAGGGAACAAGGCAGGCAGGACACTAGCATGGCTATTGAAAACCGACTCGTCTCAGGCACCCATTACAGCTATTTATAATAAAGAGGGATGCCTGGTTAATACACAGGCTGAGATCAACGAGGCCTTCTGCCAATATTACACTTCCTTATATAGCACGCCTTCATCATATGACATGGCGGAATTACAGTTCTTTTTAGAACAAATAACACTCCCCCAGATCCCACAAAATCATTATGAGGCTCTAGAATCCCCCATCTCAGAAACTGAGATAACAGAAGCCATACAGCAAATGGCAGGAAGAAAGATTCCGGGGTCTGATGGTTGGCCTCTTGAATTCTATGCGTCCTTCGGTACGCAACTGATCCCCCACCTACACAGGGTGTATACAGAAGCCTTTGAACAGGGAAGACTACCGGCCTCACTCCGGGAGGCTATACTGGTGGTACTGTTAAAGCCAGGCAGGGACCCGCTTCAAATGGGGTTGTACCGCCCCCTGTCTCTCTTAAATACTGACTACAAAATACTAGGCAAGGTGCTAGCAAACAGATTACTGGAAATAGTACAACTCCTAGTACACAATGACCAAAACGGTTTCATTCCCGGCAGGAACACTAGTCTCAATCTAAGACAGCTCTTTCTCCTATTAGACTGGGCACGCACGGCAGTGGAACCAACATGGGTCGCTTCCCTAGACATAGAAAAAGCATTCGATACCTTCGGATGGGAATATCTGAGGGCGGCGTTATAGGGGTATGATATAAGCCCCCAGTTCCTGCAATGGATCAAGCACTTATATAACGCGCCGCAGGCACGTGTTAAGACGGGCTGTGCGATATTAGACCCCTTCAACATTGAACATGGGACGAGGCAGGGGTGCCCTCTATCAACGATTATTTTTGTGCTGGCAATGGAACCCTTGGCCTGTACATTACGTAGCCGGGTACTTGACTGGGGCATTAAAGCACATGACCAATGGCACATTGTCTCCCTGCTGTAATAACACCTAACATACCACCTTTTACCACTAACAAACATATAATCATCCTTCCATCATTTGTCCAACAAACACCCTCCTCCCCTTCTACCATAATAACAGTAACGCACAACACACACACTGCAGACCACCACACTTTTTAACTCTTGCAACAAACCAGTCTAAGACAAACACTCTTACCTCTACTTCATTCCCATCTACACACATCATACACTCTACTCATAAACACATCACCACCCCCTCTACCGTACAACTTCCTCTCACAAACAATACTATACAACCAAATCCATTGCATGAAACATATACATCAGCACCCCTTTTCACTACTCCGCAAAAACAAAACATATCACACACACCAGCACAAGATCTTCAAAGCACAACACCTCATAATACTTACCATCACAAAATACAAACATACACCCACCTTTCAAACAACACAAAGGAACCAACTCCAATGCCAAGCTTTCTCTCTTCCACCACACCTAACACAGATACAGCAACACAGCAACTCTCTTCTAACCGCCTCTCATCCATTGGACAATTTAGAACCTTACTACATGACCCACATGCTGCACCACCACCCCTGACTCATACACCTTCCGCATTAAACACACGCAAACAATATAAGCAACATGCCATACCTCACAACTTCGCTTCCCCATGTCTACTTTACAACAATGTTACACCACGAAAACAACACAGCACTCCAACTCACTCTCAAACACCATCTCCACCACATACACACGCAGACCCATCAAAATGCCTTCTTAGCATGCTGGATGAGGAACATGATACAGAACAGCTACACGACTGCTATCCTAATACAGCTAATGCCAGCTCTAAAAACACACCTGCTACAAACCCACACAATACTGATCACTCTTCTACAAAACAAAGTCTCACTATCACCAAAGGCCACTCTCTAAACTGTCTACTAATAAATGCTCGATCCCTCTCTAAAAACAAGCATCACATCTACAACATTCTCACAGATGCAAAACCAGACATACTATTCATAACCGAATCATGGTTGGGAGAGGATATGGCTCCAGTCCTGCATGAAGCCATTCCTCTAGGCTATCAAACAATCACCCAAAATCGTATAGCCAAAAACGGAGGTGGTCTAGCTGTTGTATTCAGGCAACCAATACATATCACTAAAATTGACAACATCTCCATAAAGAATTGTGAGGCTCTTCTAGCAAGATGCAATCCTACACCGTCTTCCTCCTGTAACATCCTGCTCCTTTACAGACCTCCACCTAGCAAGGCGACATTCCCAGACGCACTTCTAGACACAGTTTCAAACCTGATAACAATACACTCCAACCTATGCGTTCTGGGTGACCTCAACATTTGGTTTGACAAACCCAATATGACCCATCCAAAAACAATAATCACTGGCCTAGACGCACTGAACCTGCATCAGATTGTCCACAAACCGACACACACCGCTGGACATATCCTAGATGTCATTTTTGCTAATACTGAACTAGTTACCTTTCAAACTATAACTCCAGTCACATGGTCAGACCACCACTTGCTTGCTTTCCAACATAAAACAACACTAAGCGACTCACCTAAAACTACCTTACATCCATCCACCTATCGGCCGTGGAACAAACTCAATTTGGAACACTTAGAAACACAACTAACATCAAGTACAAGTCTGGAAACAATAAATTCTGTTCAAAAACTATATGAGTGGCTACAAGAAGCTTTTGACATCCTGATACCACTCAAAACCACACAACAGAACGAAAGAAAAAAAGCACCTTGGAGAAACATAGAAATAAAAGACATAAAACAACAAATTAGAAAGCTGCAACATACCTGGCTCAAAACAAATGCCAAACAAGACAAACTTCACCTACAAAAAATTAACAGATTATACAAGTCGGCTATCAAAAAAGCTAAGAAAAGGTACTATTCAGACAGAATTCAAAACGCTAAATGTGTAAATAAAGAATTCTATAAAATACTCAATGAATTTCGCAAACCAAATTGCCTAGAAGGAACTCATCCTGTTACTCAAGATTTCACAGACAAACTGGCAAATCATTACACGGACAAAGCAGACACGTTGGATTCGTACTTAAAACAGAAACAAAGCACCAGCACTAACCCTTGTACAAAACAACAATCCAAGAATACTCTAACCAAGCCTCTCCGTTCCTTCTAACACATCTCACACGATGAATTTATGGACCTGGTCAAAGCAAGCAGGCCTGCCGGCAGCCCTTCTGACCCCTGTCCACCACAAACTTTCAAGACAATTATTTTAACAACCTCTGCTGCCACTCCAGTAAGAAGAATCATCAACGATTCCTTCACTACCGGAATATTTCCAGAAGAACTCAAAAAATCACACATACGCCCTTTACTGAAGAAAACAAACTTGGACCCGCTGAACCCTGACAACTACAGACCCATTACAAATGGACCTTTCCTGGGCAAAATGATAGAAAGAGCAGCGTTCGCCCAGATGTCACAATTCATTGAAGAGAATGACATACTTTCAGACTTCCAAACAGGATTCCGTCCGGGAAGAGGCTCTGAATCTGCCCTCCTTGCCATCTGGGATGACCTGAAGAATACAGTTGACCGCAACGGGGTTGCTGCGCTACTCCTCTTGGACCTCTCGGCTGCCTTTGACACGGTTGACCATGACACTCTGAAACAAAGACTCTATGAAGCCGGCATAGAGGGAACTGCTCTAGACTGGATCGCGTCCTACCTTCGAAACAGAACTAATGTCATCCATACCCCACCTTTCTCGTCCAAACCGTACTCCACAAAAGCAGGGGTCCCTCAAGGTTCTATCATCTCGCCCATGCTTTTCAACATTTACATGAAGTCATTACCAGTACTGATCAATCAATTTCACCTCACGTGCTATAACTATGCAGATGACACGCAAATACTCCTTCAACTGGAATGCCCCAAAGACATTGGAAAATTACCAATTTTCAGCTGTCTCAGAGCCGTGGATCAGTGGATGACTTGGAGCCATCTCAAATTGAATACTTCAAAAACGGAAATACTCACGTGTGGCGATTGGAAACATTACAACCCGCTTGCCGCATGGCCTAATGAACTGTGATCACCTAAAGTATCGAAGGAAGTAAGAAACCTCGGAATGACCATGGACTCCAAGCTGTCGATGAATGCCCAAGTGGACAAACTAGCAAGATCAAGCTTTGTCACTATAAAAACGCTGCGACGAATTTTCCCTCATTTGGGATTTCTGCACAAGGTCCAAGCTACCATCTCCCTTGTTCTGTCCAAACTCGATTACGCCAATAGCCTCTACCACGGATCACCTTTAACAACCATGAAAAGACTACAACGGATTCAGAACTCGGCTGCCAGACTACTCTTGCATATCAAACCGCGAGACCACATCTCCCCTGCCTTGAAAGCCCTGCATTGGTTACCGGTTGCCAGAAGATCCACGTTCAAGCTGCTTTGTATCACCCACAAAGCAATACATGGAATGGGACCGCTCTTCATCAGGAATAAAATCACCAAACACATTCAACAGAGGAACCTCCGCTCTAAAGGAGCATCTCGCCTCAAAATCCCAAGATACAAGAAAAAACCCATGGGTGGCACATCCTTCTCTGTTCAAGCAGCCAAACTATGGAACTCTTTACCCCCAAACATAAGATCCACCGACAACCACCTTATCTTCAGAAAACTACTCAAGAATTGGCTCTTCCCCACATAAGCACCATACGCAAACAGAAATTTACAGCATATCCCTCTGTATATAAGCATTTGTTTTCACTATAGACATGTACCTATCTTTGTGTATTGCTTTGTATAAACATGTAGAATAATTATGTTGTTGAGAGGGAAAAAAAATTATAATAATAATAAATAAATAAATAAAAATCATCTTTGGTCTACATGTACTTACTTCCATTGTGCATCTATGTACCTTCCATGTACTTGGATCTGTGTCTCTGTTACTTTTCTCCTGAAAAAGCATATCCAATGCACTACCCTATTTCTCATCCTGTGCCTCTATCAATATCTTTAATCTACATATACTTACCTTCTTTATGTATCTATATACTTTCAATGTACTTATGGATCTATATATTTATCACTTTCTTCTAATTTAGCATTTCCAAGGCACTACCCTATTTCTCAGCCTATACTTCTCTCAATATATCTTCTAGCCCAACCTTCTGACTCATCTCAAACTTCTTTCTACTACTCTTTCCAATGCACTACCCTATCTCTCATCCTATACATTTATCAATATATCCTCTACATCCACACTCTCATTTATCCCAAACCCCATACCACTACTATGATCCCCAAAATAACCCTTTCTAGACTCTCTCCTACTCTACCCCTCCTTGCATCATCTGACACCTCTTTTACTATACCGATCCCCTAAAACAAACCTTTCTAAACTCTTCCCTCTGACTCCTCCCTCCAAAACTCCTTTTTACTCATCCAAAAGCCTCCTCCTACTGCTAAGACCTAAAAAAAAAAAAATCCTTCACTCTTTTATCCCTCCACTATCCTTTTCAATCAAAATTAGCAGACTAACATGTTCACTTCTCAAATTCCATATTCAACTATACTAATTCACCACTAATCCTTTATGGGTTCCAGAGTAGCGTGCTACTCGCCAATAAAGCGTCTCAACACCCCATCAGGGTTACAAGCGCTATATAAATGCAAACCTTTTCCCTTTTCTACCCTCTCCAACCCTTCTCAATCCAAATAACTGACTAACATATCCACCACTAAAATTACTTTCATGTTTCACCATACTAATTCAACACTAATACTTATGGGTTCCAGAGTAGCGTGCTACTTGCGCTTCAAAACCCCATCCGGGGTAGCAAGCGCTATATAAATACAAACCTCTTTCCCTCTTCTATCCCGCCACCTACCCATCTCTACCCAAATAACTGAATAACATATCCACTACTCAAATTACTTCATATTTTACTATACTAATTTTCAACACTAATCCTTAATGGGTTCCGGAGTGGCGTGCTACTCGCCAGAAAAGCGCTTCAACACCCATCAGGGGTAACAAGTGCTATATGAATGCAAACCTTTCTTCCCTTTTTATCCCTCCGCTATCCTTCTCACTCCAAATAACTGACTAATATCCACCACTGAAATTACTTTCATATTTCACCATATTAATTCACCACTAATCCTTTATGGGCTTCCAGAGTAGCGTGCTTCAACAACCCATCAGGGGTAACAAGCGCTATATAAATACAAACCTTTTTTCCTCCTCTATCCTTCTGCTATCATTCCAAATCCAAATAACTGACTAACCTATCCACCACTTAAAATGTACTTGCATGTTTCACTATACTAATTCCACACTAATCCTCTATAGGTCCCGGAGTAGCGTTCTACTCGCCGAAAAAGCGCTTCGACGCCTCGTCAGGGGTAGTAAGCGCTATATAAATGCAATTACAATACAATTACAATAGTCTCGCTCTATGCTAATGATGCATTGATATATCTCCGAGGTCGCCAGACAGTGCTACACGACCTCATGGAATTGCTAGACCGCTGTGGTTGCATTTCTGGCTTGAAAGTGAACTGGGGAAAATCTCTTTTATTTCCAATGGTTACTCAGACCCTGAAACAGAGAGCAGGCTTACCACAAGCTCCACTCACCTGGTCTTATGACTCCTTCAAATATCTAGGAGTACAAATATATCATTCTCCGACAGACTTAATAGATGGCAATATGGGGCGAGTGATCGTGTACGCCCGATTATCCTTGACATTCTGAACAGACTTACCGCTCTCCCCAAGGGACGTATAGCCATATCCAGAATGATATTAATCCCCAGGCTATTATACTTCTTTGCGGCTCTACCGTTCCTACTACCAGCTAAACTGTTCCATGACCTAAAATCACTACTGACGTCTTTGATCTGGGGTAAGTCTAGAGTCAAGGTTGCCCTAACGAAACTATATGCCTCTGGTCTGAGATCTGCTCTCTCCCCAGCAGCTCCGCTGTGCCTTGCCTCGCTGCTGATGTCGTTGCCTCCACCTGCCTGGTGTTCGAGCCCGCTGCGCTCCTTGCTGTGCCCGTTTCCAGCCTGCCAGCTCGCTCCTGCTGGTCAGTGCCCCTCGCTGTGTCCTGCGCTGTTGTTTGTCTTTTTTACCGTTAGTGTACTGCTCGTATTGGCTAGTTGGTAATCTCTGTTCCCTGTGCCAGTTTTTGTTCTTGCTTGCCCGCCGCTGCTGCCCCTGCAGCCCCTCCCTCTACCGATGCCCGTTACCGCCTCCCAGCTGCTCGTCCCTCCACCCTCCCCTACTTAATGGCCGCCGCTGCGCGGGCACGCAGCGGACATGCGCAGCGGGTGCGCCAAAGGCAAGCCCATCTGTGCCCGTCCGCGACCCGACCGCAGCCATCCCCAGGAACCCTAGATCTCCGACCATCCACCGCTATGACTCAGCCGCCCTCCTCGCACTCAATCCCGGAAGGAACAACCTCTGCCAGCAGGCAACGCCAAACACAACCCACGGCCAGCTCTCCTTCCGTCACTGCCGCCAGAGCTTCACCACCACCCCCGCCGATGCCCTGAGGTGCATCCTCCTCAATGTACGCTCTCTGCACAGATACGCCGTAGAGATCTGGAACCTCCTAGACACCCTCTCACCAGACATCGCCTTCTTTACAGAAACCTGGACCAACGCCTCCTCCCAACCCGACATGGCCATCGCCATCCTGGACAGATACAAGATCCAGAGGAAAGACCGCCCCAACCACCCAGGAGGAGGACTTGCCATCGCACACAAAAACTCCCTCCGCCTCTCCACCTCGAGCGACGCTTTCGCCGCCACCGAACACCTGCATTTCCAGATCCAGACCAGCCCCAACTCCACACTCCGCGGCACCCTTGCCTACAGACACCCCGGCCCCCGGGCCCTCTTCGCCGACACCACCGACCTCATAGCACCCCACGCCATCACCTCCATGGACTACATACTCGTAGGAGACCTGAACTTCCATCTCGACAACCTCAGTGACCCCAACTGCACTGCCCTCCAGGACAACCTCACTAACATCGGACTGAAACAACTCATCACCGCTCCCACCCACAAGGCAGGACACCCCCTCGACCCCATCTTCGCAGGAGGAAACAGCATCCACTTCAGCCACACCACGCAACCCCCATGGACTGACCACCACTGCGTACACTTCCTCGTCGACAAATCCAAGCCGCCCAAACCAGCTCCACGCCCTCCGCGAAGGAACTGGAGCAGAGTCACCGAGGAGCAGCTCAACGCCACCCTCAAGCGCGACACCCCCACCGCCGCAACCGATGCCAACCTCGCAGCCAGAGAATTTCACACATGGATCTCCAACTGTGCAGACAAGCTCGCCCCGCTACACAACTCCGACAGACAGCTCCCCAGGAAAGCCACCTGGTTCACCGCCGTTATCCAAGAAGCCAGACGAACCTGCAGACGCCTCTAGAAGAACTGGAGAAACTGCAAGACGCCTGAAAACCACAGCACCTACAAGAACGCCATGACTGAATACCATCAACGCATCAGAACCACAACAAAATCCTCGCCAACTCCAGCAACTCCAAGGAACTCTTCAGCATCATCCAGGAATTCACCAAGCCCCCCAGTGAAACCACAGACATCACCCCCTCCCAGGGCCTCTGCGACAAGCTCAGAACGTACTTCCCAATGAAAATCAAGAACCTCTACGACAACTTCAATGACCAAACACCGGACTCCGCCACCACCTCACCCTCCGGCAACGCCAGCCAACCCACCATCTCCTCCTGGACATCGGTCATGACCGAAGAGACTGTAGTAACCATGAAATGCATTCACTCGGGGCCCCCACAGACCCCTGTCCACCGCACATCTACCACTGAGCCGCCACCGCCATCGCACCGGAACTACGACACACCATCAACGCCACCTTAAAGACTGGCACCTTCGCCGATGACTGGAAACGCGCAGAAGTCAGGTCCCTACTCAAGAAGCCCTCAGCAGATCCCACAGACCTGAATAACTACCGGCCCATCTCCCTCCTCCCCTTCGCAGCAAAAGTCACTGAGAAAACCGTCAACGCACAGCTAACAAGGTTTATCGAAGACAACTCCATCCTCGATCCCTCCCAATCCGGATTCCGCAGCAACCACAGCACCGAGACCACTCTAATCGCCGCCACAGGCGACATCTACACGCTCCTCGACCAAGGTCACACCGCAGCCCTGATCCTACTCGACCTGTCAGCAGCAGTCGACACCGTCTCCCACCGCACACTCACCGCCAGACTACACGACGCCGGCATACAAAGAACCGCCCTCGACTGGATCCACTTATTCCTCACCGGCAGAAGCCAAAGAATTAGACTGCCACCCTTCCTCTCCGAACCCACGGAAATCAACTGCGGAGTACCCCAGGGATCATCCCTCAGCCCAACTCTCTTCAACATTTATATGGCCCCCCTCGCCGCCATCATCAGACAGCACGGACTCAACATAGCATCCTACGCCGATGACACCCAGCTCATCCTCTCCCTCACCAAGCACCCCACCACCACCAGTCTCAACTTCCAGGAAGGAATGCAGAACGTCGCATCCTGGATGAGCAACAGCTGCCTTAAACTCAACTCGGAGAAAACAGAAGTCCTCGTCCTCGGGACGACCCCGTCAGCATGGAACAACAGGTGGTGGCCCTCCACCCTCGGCACCCCTCCTACCCCACGGACCACACCAGAAACCTCGGCATCGTACTCGACTCCTCCCTCTCCATGAACCGACAGATCAACGCTGTCGCCTCCAGCTGCTTCAACATCCTACGCATTCTCCGTAAGACCTTCAAATGGATCCCCCCCTGAGGCAAGGAAGACAGTCACACATGCACTAATAACCAGCAGACTGGACTACGGACACGCCCTCTATGCCAGCATCAACAAGAACCTACTCTGCAAGCTCCAGACGATACAAAACTCCGCAGCCAGACTCGTCCTCGGTATCCCTCAACACGAACACATCAGCCAACACCTACGGAACCTCCACTGGCTCCCCGTCGAGAAGAGAGTCACCTTCAAGATACTCACCCATGCCTACAAATGCCTCCACAACACCGGACCCAATACCTCAACGAGAGAATCACCTTCCACGTACCCAAAAGAAACCTCCGATCCACCAACCTCATCCTTGCCGAAACCCCCCGCATCCGCAAAGCCAGGACAGGGGGGAGAGCCTTCTCCTACATCGCGGCCAAGACCTGGAACGAGCTCCCGATCAACATCAGACGCGCCCCCTCGCTGGACACCTTCAGAAAGGACCTCAAGACATGGCTCTTCGACTAAACGGAACTGCTGACCCCCCCACCCCCCAGTGCCTTGAGACCCTCACGGGTTAGTAGTGGAATTACAATTCCCTGATTGATTGATTCATTCATTACATAGGGCAGCTTGGGATCCCCTAACTACGAGCACTACTATGCAGCCGCACAGCTGCAATGGCCAATGAGGTGGCTGGCGGGACACAGTATTACTGAACTGGGAGGCTGGGTACCTAAATTACACCAAACTAAGATGCTAGATTGGCTAAATGGCTCTGATATAATAATCCAGAAGAAGCCAGTTAATATATTAATGTCCACGGCTCGCAGCTGCTGGACCCGCTACCTACGGACAAAGCATTCACCCTCCCCTTACACTCCCGACTTGCCACTCTGGATATTTCCCGGTTCTAATACACGAATTACGAGACCAGAACTGACAGACTGGAATGCGGCTGCATTGACGACATGGGGAGATCTGTTTGTTGACTCAAATCTCAGCGAATTTGACACTCTGGTAGATAACTATGGCATTCCCCCAGGCTCATTCTTATTATATGCGTCACTTACGCAAAAGATGTTTAAGATGTGGGGTAAAACACGTACCAAACCCACAAACTCAAACCCACCCCAAACACTATTAACATATGGAACAAGCAGGAAGGCAATAACAGCAATATATAACTCGTTGAGGTCAATTACAGCACCCCTACTAGCACCGCTCAGAATATGGGGATAAGGCCCTGTCAACTTCAATATCCGATAAACAATGGGTGCAATGCATAGGAGTCCTGAAAATAATTTTCACAAATGCTAGAATTAAATATACCCAATTCAATTATCTACACCACACATATCTCACACCGAAACGATTGCACAAATGTACGTGAACTCACCCGACATTTGCCCACTATGTCATAATCCTGATGCAACATTTATACATATGGTATGGACATGCCCACAACTTGCAACAAACTGGGATGAGGTAGCCACAACACTCTCAGAGGCCACGGATACAACGATCACTGCACAAGGCCTACATTTCTTGCTGGGCATTACCAAGCAAAACGCACGCCGCAAAACTGCCTATAAATTTATGGATTTGGCACTAGGCCTAGCCAAACGAAAGCTGGCCATGTCCTGGAAGTCAAACACAGCACCAACCATACAAGCATGGACCGTGAACCTTTGTAGTGCACTGGTGGCAGAACAGGAACTTGCACAGGGCAACATTATTAATTACCCCCTAATAATAGCCTCCCAGACTGGCAAAAGTACTTAATGTACATAGAAACGAAATTGGCCTGTGCTCCCTCTAACCCGACAGCGCTGTGTACATCATTACGCACGCAACAGCAACCGTTCTATCCAAGTTGATAGCACTCACATTATAGCCAGACGTTCCTTTTCTCCTTCTCTTAATCGCTTCACTGCCCATCCAGAATACATGCATATTGCAACAACACCCAGAACCACCTAAAAACCGTCTGGACACCAGTCCCCCCCCCCCCCCACCCCTTTGTGCGCAAAAACGCACAACTTGACATTCAATATCCACATATTATCACAATGTTTTATTACCGATATAATGTTATTTAATCTCTCTCTGAGTAAGTAGGCACTCCCTCTGATATACGACAGACGCTCATTATGTTATAAGTTATGTTAATAGTGTTATGTAAAACTGCTGGAAATCATTATGACATTGTTACTAATTCTATTACAGTAACCAATACATCTGTTATATTGTATTATGTTGTCGTATAATATTATGTATAGCTCCCATTGCTCTTGGGATTGTGTGTATCAAACAGAAAACTAATAAATACTATTAAAAAAAAAAAAAGAGTAAGAAATCAAAGGAACAGTTGTGGGCTATGGGGGACCAAAGTTGCAGGATGCTCGTGAGAAAGTGCCTCTTTTGCATGGTTAGCCCCCCATTTTTTGCCTGGTTTTGATGTTGTTTCAAATGTAGTGCACAAGGTCCCTGCCAACCAGGTCCCCTGTGCCAGTGCTGCTTCCCTAAAAACAAACCCCCAATTGGTACTTCTGCCCACTGTAAGTCCCTGGTAAATGGTACCCTGGGTACCTTGCCCTGGGGGCTGAAGAGGGTCCCTTGGGACCCACCTCACTGGAACAATGCCTCTGCCCTTGCAGCCTACATGCCCGTGTGAGGGAGAAAACAACAAAGTCGACATGGCTCCCTGCCTGGGTGCCATTCCAGCTACCACTGCCTGACAGCATAGGTAAGTCACCCCTCTAGCAGGCCTTACAGCCCTAAGGCAGGGTGCACTATACTACAGGTGAGGGCATATCTGCTTGAGCAGATATGCCCCTACAATAAAGGGCCCCACTTCCTGATATTGAAAGTGCCAGGGAAGCCATTGAGAGTGCATGGGCTGGGAACTCGACAACTTGAGTTCCACAGCACAATGATGGCTTCACTGAAGTGGTACCAAACTACTCCTTTCAATAAATCCCCACTGATGCCAGTGTGGGATTTATTGTACCATCTACCCAGAGGGCACCTCGGAGGTGCCCCCTAAATCCCTACCAACCCTGGTGTAGTCAATGACCAGCTGTAGGCAGCCAGCGACCAGCAGACATGTTTCTGGACCCCTGGGTAGAGAGCCCCTGCTCTCTGGAACCTGAAACAATGCACATCCTGGGCAGAGGTGTTTTGCCTCCTATCCCAGGATGGGTCAGTGCGCAAAGAGGTAAGCTTCAAAGGCCTGCCGCCTTCGTAAGGCAACTCCCAGCCTCTGCTGCTAGCAGCAAATGGCAGCCCCTGGTTTACACCCCTACTTTGGGTGGGAAAACCGACGGGAAAACTCAAAAACCTAAGAGGTGTGCCCACCTCTGCCAACCCCACTCCTAAGGTGGGTGAAGCGAGGTGAAGCACAACTTTCAGTCCCCGCCATCTTGAAGATGGGAGACCCCTCCAATCAGGGCTAGGTCTATGCCCTCTCCCACAGAAGGGTGGCATAATCAAGGATGTAGACACCCCAGGGAAGGTGCCCATTGGCCCTACCTGCTACTCCCCTAAAATGCCTCCTAAATTTAGTATTTATGTGGCTCCCCCAGACTTGGCCCTCATATTTGCGATGACCTAAGATCTGCAGCAGAAGATGACAACTGCCTTGGCCCCAGCCCTACCCGCCTGTCTCCTGCTTCGACGACCCTGCAACCTGTCTTGCAACAATGACCTCTGAAACTCTTGGGAGGACTGTTACCGTCAATAAAGACTCAAATCTCCCGTTAACATTGGACCTGTCCAGAAGAAGCCGACTCTAAAGACTCCGGATCCAGGCGTATCCGCGTCCCATGCCCACTCTGCACCCGACGCCCACGGCCCGAGTCTGAGTGGCTCGCCTGTGCAGTGAAGATTCCCCAGTGATCCTGACCTTGTGTCTAGCATTGTCTGACCGCTCCTGACCTCCACGACGGCGCCTACAGTGTGAATCCAGAGGCTCCCCCCGAACATGACCAGCTCCGGTAAGAAGACTTTTATGTCGAAAGGCACCCCTGCACCCGAACCCCTGGGCCTTGGTGAGGTGAACTTATGGTGCCCCATTGACCCCCTACATCCCAACTTACATCTGCTGTCGTTTCAACCTCTTGCAACCTCCGGTGCCAATCCTGCAGCCTCTTTGCCATCAGGAAGATCCTCATTGAAAAGCATTGGGCACCCGATGTCGAATTTGCACCCTGCACCCGGCCCCCCCTGTGCCGCTGGTGGTGTATGTTTGGTGCTGCTTTGTGGCCCCCCGTGCTTATGCTAACCCCCGAAGCTTAGCCCCTGCAACCGATTTACTTACCTACAACCAGTGTGTATCCAGGCACCCCCTGTCTCCATTGTAAAGCAATGGGTCAAACTCCAATTTTCACCTCTGCACCCGGCCGCCACTGTGCCACTGCTGGTGTAGTTTTGGTACTTACCTGACCCTAGGCCCTTGCTGACTTTTGGCTCAGAAGACTGGAATTGTAAGTTAAACACTTACCTGTATAACAGCAATATTGTTTTCCTTATAGGATAACATCGGACTGTGTGAAAAAGTGTCAATTTTTCAAAGTAAAAAGTATTTTTAATTAAAAACATACTTACCTAATTACAAAGACCTGGGTCTTAAAATAAAGTACAAACAAAGTATAATTTTATAAAATTGGTCTGGATCTCCTTCTTGAGTCGTGTGTCCATTATTGATCGCTGTCGTGCAATAAATGTCTTACACACCTCTGTGATAGGCCTAAGGCTACTCGCCCACACTACCACTAATAAAGCACTTTAGGTTTTACATTGAGCCGTATACACTTTTGGAGAACCCCTGGACTCTGTGCACGGTATTACCACCCAGTGGCAATATCATATTCAGAGCCAGCTTCCTACAATGCTGTTGCTACAACTAAAGCTCTTGAACAGTCTGAAAAGTGGATGAAATCAGTACATGGTTGTAATGTAAAAGTATGGGTGCAGCAGAAGAAGTGTGTGTGGTAAACAATAGTTTTGCTCGCAAGAATGTTCAAATAGAAAGGAAAACTAACGAAGTGTTAAATTGCTATAGGGATGAAAGTTCTAACCATGTTGCTTCATTTCCCCATTGTCCTGCCATTGGAAAGGAATGCAACAAATGTGGATGTATAGGGCATTTTGCACGTGTGTGTAAAGATCTTAAGAAAACTACTAATGCGTCAAGGGGTAGCACTTCCAGTGTAAGCGAAGTAGCATGTGTGAGATGTGCATGTGACAATGAAGTGAGTGGTGGCATTCATAAAGGAATAGTTTTGTCTATCAATACTCATGGAGGTCATGAAAAGGATGGTGAAGTCAAAAATCCTCCAAAATGCAAAGCTCACATACTTGGTAAAGAAGCAAAAGTGACGGTGGATTCTAGATCCCCATGGCCGATAATTACAGAACAAAATTCAGTAATGTTTTGAAACTGGATGATTTTAGAGAATCTGATATTGTGGTTGAGAGCTTTGATGGATCTGCCATTGATGTTATTGGATATAGAGAAGTGGTTATCAACTTTAAAGGAAGGGAAGTCCAATTCAAATTGTATATGGCAATTAAAGGGGTGAATGTGCTGGGATGGGGGGATCAATGGAAGTTGAGCATTATGTTGAACCCTCGTAGCAAAGAACCTGTTAATGAACCTGATAATGCGCTATGGTTTAACTCTCTGTTCCCTGATGTGTTCACACAGAAATTAGGTAAAATGAAGGGCTGTTCTCATAGCATTGAACTTAAGCTGGGGGCAAGACCTGTGAAACAGTGTAGGAAGCTGGCCCTTTATGTGATATATCAATAATTTTATATACTCTGTAAAGAGTCCAGGGGTTTTCTCACTAGTGGACAGGGGCTTGCTATGCAATACCAAAGTGCTCTATTAGGGGGTAGTGTGGTCGAGCAGCCTTAGGCTTAACAAGACATTTGCAAATACACATAATGATCAATAAATGACTGTAGTAAAGTATGATCTGCTTTCATGGTTACCGCCACTTTTTGCCTGGTGTCAGTGTGTTTTTGACCTATTCTGCTGAGATCCTGCTAATCAGGACCACAGCAACTGTGTTGTCTCCCCTAAATTGACATGGGAAGTACTTTGGTATCTCCACAATTGGCTATTGATGTACACTTGTAAGTCCCTAGTATATAGTACTAAGGTACCCAGGGCATAGGTACACCAGGGGTCACCCATACTCTGCAGCATGTATTGTGCCACCCATGGGAGTCCACTTAAACTGTGACTGCAGGCCTGCCATTTCAGCCTGTGCGAGTTGGTGCTTGCACCTCTCACAACAGATATACTTTTCTTTATATCTGAGGTCACTGCACTTAAAACCTACAGGTCATGCGGTGCTGAGACTGAATATCAAGTTGGAAATGTCAACTTACACAAATATCGAGTTGGAAATATCGTGATTCAGAAATATCGACGGCAAGAATATCGTGGTCAAGAATATCGAATTTAAGGTAAGAAATATCGTTTTTATAAATAGAGAAGTCATTAATATAGTTTGCAAGAATATAGATGTTTAAAATATCGATTTTTAAATTAGTGTTATGTATTTTAGTTTATATTTTAAATGTATGTGATGTATGTTTTTTTGTATAAGTATTGTTTATGTTTTTTAATATATGTGTTACATTTTTAGTAGTTATGAATTTTATTTCAATAAAATTTAGCATATTTTAGTTTCGTAGCGGGTTGTGGGTTTATAGGGGAATAGGGTGGGAAGTAATTTAATTATAATAAATTAATGATTATTTTTTATTTATTTAATTTAGATTTTATATTGTTAATTGTGGGAAGTAATTTATTTGTACTTAATTATTAATTGGTTGGTAATTAATAGTAATTAATTAATTGATCATTAATTATGGTAATTGTGTAATTATTTTTAGGTACGGGTTGTGGGGTTTATAGGGGTAAAGGGTGGGAAGTAATTTATTTTTGATTAATTAATAATTAGTTGTTAATTTATATTAATTACTTAATTGAAAATTAAATATGGAATTTGTGTAATTAATTTTAGGTGTGGACTGTGGGGTTTATAGGGGTAAAGGGTGGGAAGTAATTTTATTTTATTTTTTTGTCCTCATTTGCCTCCGAAACACCATTCCATCGTCCGTTTCTGGTTTTTCCAGCCCTTTTGCTGGAAATGAGAGAAAAGAGGAATTCAAAACATTACAGCCCTTGGAATGGGAAAACCCTTTTCTCCTGACTGCTATTCCTACAAGCAATATCTGCCCGATAGTATGTGCGCCAGCCGAGGCGGAGAAGGCTTAATCATTGGACCCCTCTTCTGACCTGTTAACGTCTTGCATCTAACCAGCTTATGAATGGTTGCCAATAGTCATATCTTTTCTATCTATTAACGAGTATGTCCAAACTGACAATACTTTTTATGGCCAATATCCAATCTTCATGACGGGGGAGGGAGGGGGGGGTTGAGACTACACATTTTCTGCAGATTTCCCTGCGTGCCAACAACATTGTGTAAAATAACAACTTCAGGTGCCCCCTATCTTATTTTAACTGGACCTCTAAACATCCGAAAAAGACCAAGCAAACGCTTACCTGGATTTGTAGCTTCAGGAAATCAGACAAAGTTCTACTCACATCCTCCCAGAACTGCTGAATCTTAGGACAATGTAAAAACATATGTAGATCGTTCTTCTTCAGTTGCCCACATTTCGGGCAAGCCACATCTCCTCCTTTCCCAAATTTCAATAGCTCAGTGGGGTCCAGTATGCCCTATAGAGTCTAAACAGATGATTTCTCCTTAAATAGGCAGGTTCTACTATTTTGTAAAGGGTAGACATAGATACTTGCCATAGGTTCTCCAGCGTAGTCTTCGGCAAGCATCTTCCCCATTGCTCCGATGGCAACGTGAACTCCCCATCTTTCAGGTCCATCATAATCCAATACCAGATAGATATTTCCTTTTTCACGGGTACTCCTGACATCATCCTCTCTTCGAGCTCATTTGGCGGCCCAATCGTCGTGCTGGATGCTTGATACCAGCTCTGTATTTGAAGAAATTTGAATCTTGACAAGCTATTGGCCGTCCTTTCTCTACACATTTCCTATGATATCAAGTGGCCGTCATGAATTAGATGTTCCCATCTCAGCATGCCCGCTTCCCTCAGTGGGTTGGCCAACTTCCCTTTTGTCCAGTCCGGAGAACCCGGAGAGTCCCAAATTGGAGCTAGATTTCCAAAGTACTGTAACTTAATATTTCTTCTGATGCTGTACCAAGTCTCAGTCATTCCCCGTAAAATTTTTAATCTGACTTTTTTTAAGTATTTGGGGTCAGAGTATTTATACAGGAATCCACAATCCCCACCTTTTACCTCCTTTAACATCTCGGCGAGTAGTCTGCCTATTTCTGAGCACACAGGCCTATCCAACAGCATTTTCCCATTTTTCAACAAGAAAGCCCAGGAGTAGAATAGTAAGTCGGGTATCACTAGCCCCCCTTTCTCTTTTTTCCTTCTCAGCTTCTTCCACGCTATGCGGGGACCCTTAGAGGCCCATATAAAACTGCTGATATGACCTTGCAGCTTCTCGAACCACTCCTTCTTAAAAGGTAACGGGATTGAGTCAAAGAGAAAGGTAAACTTTGGCAGGATAGCCATTTTTATCAGGTTAGCACGGCCAAATATGGTGAGCGGGAGATGTGACCGATTCCCCAACAGATTGCACACTTCCTTCTTGACTTTCTCAAAATTTACCTTGGCCAACTCCGTAATGTCTTGGGTTACTTTGATACCTAAATACCTCATCTCTCTTTTCACTATTTCCTCCCCTTCCTCCGCATTCCAGGCCATTATCTCTGTCTTCCTCTATTGATTTCATATCCTGAGACCTTGCCAAAGTCCGATGTTAATGTCATAAGCTGGCTCATAGTCTTTTGCAGGTGTGTCGTATAGATCAAGAGATCATCCGCGTATAAGGTTAGTTTTTTTTCCCAACTCTTAAATCTAAAAGGCAGGATCTCCGGGTCTTTTCTAATTTTCCTCGCTAAGGGCTTGATATATAGATCGAAAAGTAGTGGCGACAGAGGGCAACCTTGCCTCTTACCTCTGGTTATTTTAAGAGGGTCTGTCAAAGAGCCATTCACCAACACCCTTGCTACTGGTGAGGCATAAATCCCTGCAAGTGTTTTACAGAAATTTATTCCCAGGTTCAGAGATCTCATAACTGTTTGCAGAAAAACCCAATTAACCCGATCAAATGCTTTTGTGGCGTCTAACGCAATTACTGCGAGGGGGAGATCATATGCAGTAGCCAGATTCATAGAGCCGACCAGAGTATATGTCAACTCTTTTAAATATCTCCCTTGTATAAACCCCTTTTGGTCCTTGTGGATAAGATCTGCCATGACCCCATTCAACCTTCCCGCCAAGATTTTCGCAAAGATTTCATAGTCGCAGTTTAATAGCGAGATTGGTCTAAATGCGTCGCAGTTTTTTGCACTTTTCCCTGGCTTAAGAATTAGGGTGATAATGGCCTCCTTCCATGACTCTGGCATTCTGGCTTCTTTAAAAAACAACTCATTAAACATCTCTGTTAATATTGGTGCTAGCGTACCTGCCAGCACTTTGTAGATTTTATGAGGCAACCCGTCCGGACCGGGGGCTTTCCCCTGTTTCCCATCCTTGAGAGCTTGATCCACTTCCCTCCCGTTTATTTTCATATTCAGAGCCCTACTCTTATCTTCCATTAGAACTTAGAAATACTCCTGCTTTAGCCAATCTCCCACTCCCTCTTCAGTTATCTCTACCTCTTCCTTGTAAACTTTTTCAAAGTGCCTGAAAAAGACTTCCTCTATCTCCTTTTTGCCACTCAACTCGGCCCCTGTGCGCTCACATTTGATCTGCTTGACTATGTTCCTCACCTGATCCCTTTTGATTTTCCATGCCAGCAGCTTGCTACAACTCTTACCATATTCTAAATGGGCTAGCCTACTGGCCTCCCATCTCTTTCTAACCCTGCCTTCTAATACATTTACTAAGTTAGCTTTAGCCTCTGATATTTCCAACAGCGGTACCTGAAGGTCTCTCTGCTCTGATTTTAAGATGACCAGTTTCTTGTTTAATTCTCGAAATCGCTCTTCTAGACTTGTAACTTTTTCCCGAAAAGTCCTCCTTCTCGCCGCGGATAAACTACCTATTCTGCCTCTTGAGTAGGCTTTATATGCGTCCCACACTACTCCCACCGAGGAAGAGCCTAGATTAACCTCAACAAACTCTTTTGTTTCCTTACTTAATAGCTCTACTACCTCCTCCTCCAATAACAGGGTGCGGTCCAATGTCCACCTAGTTTGGATGTTATTCGCAGTTATACTTAACTCTAGCATCACTGCTGAGTGGTCTGAAAGATGTGCCCCTATATGTTGGATGTCTTGCACCATATCGTTTAAGTTTATATCAATTAAAAAATAGTCGATTCTTGACTGGTGACAATATTTCCTTTTGTTATTATGTGTAGCCCCTCTTTAATTTTGCCCTCTGACGCTAAATATCACATAGGCCCATTTGCTCAATGATTCGCCTTATCTGTTTTGCCATTTTGGGATTTGTCGCAGCTCTGCTATTCATGGATCTATCGAGAAAATTATCCAAGACTACATTAAAATCCCCCGCCATAATAATTGGATCCGGAAAGTTTAATAGCTCTGGTAATACCTCCTGAAGGGGGGGCAATATCATCTTGATTTGTTCCGTAATAGCCAACTAATGTAAAGCATTGCCCCAATATCCTGAGTTTTGCAATAGCCCATCTGCCTGCACTGTCTGAGACATTTTCTGAAATGGTAATTTTTGCGTCTTGCTTTACCAAGGTGGCCACCCCCTTCGTAACTAATGAGTGTCTTGTGCACACTACTTGTTGCACCCATCTTTTAGCCTTAAAAACCTCCAGACACTCTTTTTCTGTCAGATGGGTTTCCTGTATAATTATCACCTGAGCTGGGCAGTCTTTTATATACTGGAGTAGCCTTTCCCATCTCCCTCTTACCCTTAAACCATTAACATTCCAGGATAGAATTTTTACACATGCTGTTTGCTTCTCACCCATTTCCCTTCTCAACTGAGTATAACGATATTACTGAGACCACTGAGGATTTTTTAAAATTTTCTCCCACATGCTCCCCACCCTGTGACCCCTACCCCTATCTCCCCCTTGGAGAACCCATCCCTGACTCACCATGGCTTATGCCTTGTGGGAGCCCCCCTGAGTGTGCCTTATCTTAGTTTAAATAATATATATATATATGGAAAAGGAGATAATAACCCTATCTGTCAATATGCCGCCGGAATTTATTCTGAAAAACTGAGACCCCTGGCTGTCTGCTCTCAATGAATTTATCTACCTCCCTCACTGCTAGGAATTTTAGCTGAACTGTGGCTTCCAATTCCTTTAATGGATCAATTCTCTTTCCCAGTTCACATTGTCAGTTGGAGGTGAGATTTGACAGGTCAGAACCTAATTTCACACTTAACCCCATCTATATCCAGAGTTTTCTTGCTCAAAGCCTTCCACAGAATTTTTTCTTTTAACGTGTAGGTAAGAAAATTCACTAGTATTTTCCTTGGCTTAGTTCTGTTGGTATTTAACCTGAAGGGGTCCCTTTGGATCCTCTGAAAATCCTTGGCAATATCCTGCTCTGACTCGTCCAAATGCAATTCATTTTTGATCAGTTTGACTACAAAAGTCTTGAGAGCCTCTCCCTCTTTCCCTTCCGGCACCTTTGTAAATCCGCAAATTATTTCGTCTTTGGAAGTTTTCCATTCTCTCCAGTCTATCTTGCTGCTCTTGCTCTTTCAGTTTTAAGCTCTCGATCTGTGCCCTGTTAACATTCACAGAACTTCTGAGGTCACTCACTGTTTTTTCCAGAAAAACTGTTCTATTAGTTAAGTCATCCATCTTTTTCTCCAGGTTCTCACAAGCCAGTCTTATTTCCTTTTGATTTGATTCTGACACCTCAAACCTACATTTGATCTCAGAGGAAAGTGCTGCTAAGAGAGAACTTACCGAAGGTTCCTCGCTGTTCAGATTTCCATCTCCTCTCTCCTTTTCCTTCAGAGCACTTTCTCTCCTGTGCTGTCTAGGGCAAGGGCTGGGGCTTGGGCATCCTGCAGTTCCAGATGCTATTGCCTGAGTGCTATCTCCCCCATCCCTTACGGATGTTGGGTCTTCTGAGAACAAAGGTTGGAAACGATTGGGGCTTAAAGCGTCTGACCATTTTACCATATCCGATTCTGCCAAGGGGTCTGACCGCCCCTTATTAACAAGCCTGTTAACCAATTCTTTATTTGCCATGTTCGCCATATTCGCCTTACTGTTTTCCCTTAGTATCAGTGTTTTTGGCAGAACCTTAAAATAGGTCCTAAGAGGAGGAGTGATCCTAAGTCTCTGATCTAGATTCTTCTGTTTTGTTTTTAATACTTTTTTATGGCCTGTTTGTTTAAATGTAGTAGGATTTTTGCAGACAGTATGACTTATGATTTTTTTGTTCCTCCTCTTTGTCTTCCCCCCTTTCCACCACAGATTTAGCAGCCCCAGAATCCCCAGTACCTCCAATGCTACCAACACTCAGCCCCAGCAACTCTCTCCCTTTCCCCGCACTCCTCAATGTATAGCGAGTCAGCCCTTTTCCCCCTCCAGCGTATCTTTCACCTGTTTTCCTTCTCCCACAGTTCTCCTTAACACCGTGCCTCCTTGGTCTGACTTTCCACGCGTTGCTCGCTGCAGGGGCCGGTCCAGTGATGAAACTCCCAATGCTTACGCCTCCACATCCAAATGGCAATCTGCTCTTCTGCATCCCCCGCTGCCAATGCCTCTTCCGCCCCGGAAGGGAAATCTCGTGACCGCGCGTTGACCTCTGCGCACCTCCAGCGTGGCCCTCGCCCAAGGCAGCTCAATTCCTCCCGCCGTGCCTGCTGTGATTACCTCACCGGCTGCCAGTCTTCCGAGAGAAGGGATTAACTTCAGAGCTTCTCGGCGGTAAGGCGTTTGACTAAAAATTAGTTGATCATTAATATTAATTAATTAATTTATATTTAATTAGGGTATTTGTTTACATTTTTGTGTGTGTCGGTTTTATTGTTATAGGGTACAGTGTGGGAGTAAATTAATTTTACTTACTTTATAATTAGTTGTTAAATACTATTAGTTTTTTAATTGAAAATAAGTTTTAATTGTTTAATTAATTTTTTTATAGTTATATTTTAACTGTGGGTTGTGGGGATTATAGGTGCAAAGTGTGTGAAGTTAAATAATTGTTATGAGTTTTTTATTTAATTAATAATATTTCTTTAATTGGTAATGAATTATGTTATTTGAAGACGTACATATTTTTTTTATTTAGATGTGTGTTGTGAATTGTGTGGTGTTATAGGGTAGGAAATAAAAAAGTAAATGTAATTAATAATTAATGTTTTTGTTTATAAATAATTTTTAATGAAAAATATTTATATTTTGGGAAATTGTTTTTTATTTAATTTAATATAATTGTAGGTATTTGTATATATGTATTTAACATTATATTTTTTTTTAAATGTTTAATATTAAATATATTTGTATCTGAAATTTTAACATATTTATATATTTTTTAATTTATTTTGTTTTTTAAATATATTTATTGTTAAAATTTAGTTTGTTTTTAATTTTGAACTGACTGGAGTGAGAATAATATTTGTTACTCCTCTGAAATCCAACACTTTCCCTACTGTTGCACTCACTGGAGTGGGAATAGTAATTTTTACCCCTTCGCTATCCAACACTTTCCCTACTGTTGCACTCACTGGAGTGGGAATAGTAATTTTTACCCCTCCGCTATCCAACACTTTCCCCACTGTTGCACTCACTGGAGTGGGAATAGTACATTTTACCCCTCTGCTATCCAACACTTTCCCTACTGTTGCACTCACTGGAGTGGGAATAGTAATTTTTACCCCTCCGCTATCCAACACTTTCCTTACTGTTGCAGTCTCTGGCGTGGGAAATTTAAGTTTGAAGATTTGTAAATAGTCTAATGTTTTAATTTATAATAGAATGTTATTTTTATTAGACTTTATGTTATTGGTACATATATATATATATTTCTTCGCTGTCTTGGTACTATGTACATATTTCATTATCTTTCTAATTTTTTGAATTTAAATGAATTATATATACAGCACTATGTAAATGATACAAATTGTTTGGTAATACTCACTTAATTAGTGGTGACGATTAAATTGTAAAGTATTTTCTTTATCTCTATGGTAGAGTATAAAAAGTCTGAACTTTGAACTAAGGTCATGTGACCAAGAGCTGGATAGCTCGATACACGTCTTTTTGCCCTGAAATAAAATTATATTTTGTACCAAACTGGATCGGTGTGGCTCGTGCTTACGAGGATTAGTAAGCTGTCTGGTGGATATATATATATATATATATATATATATATATATATATATATATATATATATATATATATATATATATATATATATATATATTATCTACTGGCGGTCGCCAGTAGATAGTTATAGTTAGGACCTATTTTCCATAGGAAATCCGCGACATTCTATTTGAAATAACTCTTGCGTCGGTTGACGAATCTTCGCGAAATTTTCAAACTTTATGGCCCGCTCCGGTCCGCTCCTACCCTGAAAGTCTCAGGGTGATTCGTCAGCGGGGGCCGAGAAAAAGGGGGGTCCCAAAGCGTGTTTTCCCCATTCATTTTCCCATAGGAAACTTTAGACACGGCTACAGCCCGAACTGCTGAACGGAATTACACCAAATTTGGCAAAGAGGTAGTTCTTGGTTCAGAAAGAACCCTTTTGTTAAATGGTGTAAATCCGTTCAGTAGTTCCTGTGAAAATCAAAATGAAAATCACATATATATCTATGGCCGCGTTGGATTCGCGCACCCTGAGCGCACCCTGCGCACACCGTCCCGATCACGAGCTGCATGTTAATTGGCTTTCAAGTGGCTGTCAACACTCCAAATCAGGAAGTGTTGGCAGCCATTTTATCCCTCGGTAGAACCGAGGGACAGAAACAAGTGCGCAAAACGCACAAAGGGGGCAGGGTAGAAACACCCTGACCCCTAGGTCTGCTCAGGGGTCCCACAAGGACCCCCTGGGCAGAAAAAAGCATTTTTTTTTTAAATCGGCAGGATGCGCTCAGGGTGCGCGGATCCTGCCAAAAAAAAATCTGAGCGCGGTCTCCGCGCTTCGATGCAAATTGCCCCGGGTGGCCCAAGTCCCGGGGGCATGCGAGGGTGGGTTTATTGTTTATATGGGGGGCCTCTAAGGCCCCCCAAGCCCCAGGGACCGCCACCCCCGGGGCTTAATAAAAAAAATGGTGCGGGAGGGCTCTCCTGCCCTCCCGCAGCCCCGGGGACCGCCACCCCCGGGGCTTCTTTTTTAAAAACAAAATTAGCTGTGCGGGAGGGCTCTCCTGCCCTCCCGCAGCCCCGGGACCGCCACCCCCGGGGCTTCTTTTAAATTTGAAATAACGTGTGGGGGCTCCAGCCCCACACGCCCGAGACCACCACCTCCCCGGGGCACATAGAAAATAAATGTGGGGGTCCGTTACGGACCCCAGAGCCCTGGGGACCACCACCTCCCCGGGGCTGTGCAATTCAAGGGAGGGGGCCGCGCGGCCCCCTCCTGGAGCCCTTGATGGCCCTGGGGACCACCACCCCCAGGGCCGGTTCCTGCAGTGTCCCGGGGTGCCTACCCCGGGACACTGTAGTTTGCTAGGACAGGACGGGAGCCTCGCGGCTCCCGTCCTGTCATTGCAAACTGCTTTGGATATTGGAAGAGAGAGCAGGAAACCTGCTCTCGCTTCCAATATCCAAAGCACATTGCTTTTCCACATGGGGAGCTGCATGTTAGCAGCTCCCCATGTGGAAAAGCAATGCCGGCTCTCAAGGGACGCAGGGAGCCGGCGGGACTGTGGGGGTATTGGGGACCCCCCCCACAGTCCCCAACGGAGAGGGCCAGCCCCGGGGGTTGGGGTCCCCGGGGCAAGTAGTGGCCCGGGAGGGGGGCCACGCAGCCCCCCTCCCCAAATATATATATATTTTTTTTAAAAAGGGCAAGGCCGGCCGCGGGGGATGGGGTCCCCGGGGCCTTAAATGGCCTGAGGAGGGGGGCCACGCAGCCCCCCTCCAAATATTAAAAAATTTAAAAAAAGAGGGCATGCCCTGGGGGATGGGGTCCTGGGGGCCAATACAGGCCCAGGGAAGGGGGGCCACGCGGCCCCCTTCCCGTTTTTAATAATTTTATTAAAAAAAAAACTCCTCAGGCCCCGGGGGATGGGGTCCCCGGGGCAAAAAGTGGCTGAGGGAAGGGGGCCACGCAGCCTCCCTTCCAATCAAAAAAAAACAAAAAGACCGGCATCGTGCCGGAGGCCCGCCCCCTCCCTGCAGCAGTCTGCAAACGCGCCCCCTGGCGCGTTTTGAGAAGGGAAGTAATTCCCCTTGAATACTGGGGGTCCCTGGGGGCAAACTAGCCCACCAGGAACCTCCAGTATGCGCCAGGGGCTGCGTTGCAGAGAGGTGTACAGAGGCCATGCCCCTTTTACACCTCTCTGCAACGCAGCTCTGTGGCGCTTTTGGAAGTACATGGTGGGCTAGTTGGACTCCAGGGACCCTCAGGATTCAAGGGGACTTAAACCCCCAACTTAAAACGCACCACGGGCGCGTTTGCACAGTGGTGAAGGGAGGGGCGGGGCTTCAGGTGACATGTGTGCAAACAGGCCCCGTGGCGTGTTTTAAGATGGGGAATTAAATCCCCTTCAATCCTGAGGGTCCCTGAGGGCCAACTAGCCCAACAGGTACGTCCAGAAAGCGCCACAGAGCTGCGTTGCAGAGAGGTGTAAAAGGGGTGTGGCCTCTGTACACGTCTCTGCAACGCAGCCCCTGGCGCATACTGGAGGTTCCTGGTGGGCTAGTTGGCCCCAGGACGCTCATGATTCAAGGGAACTTAATCCCCCAACTTAAAACGCGCCACGGGCGCGTTTGCACAGATGTCACCTCAGGCCCCGCCCCCACCCATCACCATTGTGCAAATATTACTCTAAAATCAGCCGAAAAACGAAATACGATTTACTCACCTGTTATCAGGAGAGACCTCAGTGCTGCATCTTTCAGCCCAGTACTGGTCCTGAAAAGTAATTCTAACCGTACTTACCAGTAACTTGAATTTCCTTCCATAGGCTAACATTGACTGGTTTCACTTGGAAATTCTTCTAAGTGTGCAGATTTGGAACTTTATAATATTCCTCTAAAATCAGCCGAAATACGGATTCCGATTTACTCACCTGTTATCAGGAGAGACCTCAGTGCTGCATCTTTCAGCCCAGTACTGATCCTGAAAAGTAATTTTAACCGTACTTACCAGCAACTTGAATTTCTTTCCATAGGCTAACATTGACTGGTTTCACTTGGAAATTCTTCTAAGTGTGGAGTTTTGGAACTTTATAATATTCCTCTAAAATCAACCGAATTACGAATTCCGATTTACTCACCTGTTATCAGGAGAGAACCCAGTGCTGCATCTTTTAGCCCAGCACTGACCCTGAAAAGTAATTCTAACCGTACTTACCAGTAACTTATATTTCCTTCCATAGGAATCCATTGTCTGGTTTTCAGCAGAAAAGTTTCAAAGTGTCGATTTTCACAAACTACAAATATTCCTTAAAAATCGCCTGTATGACTTAAACGCATTCTTTCAACTGTTTACAGGAGATGCACCAGTGCTGGATCCAGGATCCAACACTGAGTAAGAAAAAGTAACGATAACACTACTTACCTGCTAAGTGAATTTCCTCCCATAGGATAACATTGGTGATTCTATGTGAAAAAGTTTCGAAGTGTCAACTTTTAAAATACAATAATATTCCTTAAAAATCACTACTGTAACCAAAACGCTTTTACTCAACTGTTTACAGGAGATGTCCCAGGACTGAATCTAGGATCCAGTCCTGTGGTTAGAAAAGTAATCCATAAAGTAACTAATTGCATTTAACTAGAAATTCACATTGAGGTCAATGTTGCATTGTGTTTGAAATTGTGTTGCCCATTGCAACAACTGTAACTACTGTACTTAAAACTCTATTGCCTATTTGCAAACTATTTAAACTAAAGTAATTCATTCTGAGAAAGTATATTTTGTAATGTAATGTATAATGTAATTACAATGTAATTTAATAAATAAAATATCTAAAAATAAATAGTTTTAAAAAATGTAGTAAATCAGTATCAAAAAATAAATATAACAATTAATACATTTAAAAATTGTCATTTACAAAACCTTTGAAATTCACTGAAAAAACCATAGGTTTTACGGGCGTTATAGTTAGAAATTAGCATTTAAAAAACATTTGAAATTCACTGAAAAAACCATAGGTTTCAGGCACGTTATAGTTAGAAATTAGCATTTAAAAAACCTTTGAAATTCACAGAAAAAACCATAGGTTTCAGACACGTTATAGTTAGAAATTAGCATTTAAAAAACCTTTGAAATTCACTGAAAAAACCATAGGTTTTAGGGACAGTTATAGTTAGTTGGACATTTCACTCGTACAAAACCCGTGAAATTCCCCCGTTATAGTTAGTTCAGCTAACTATAACTCGCGCCCCGCAATGCACTGCTGATGACGTCACATATTACATCACTCATGACATGGTCAGTGACATCACTGATGACATCACTGATGACATCTCAAATGACATCACTGATGACATCACTGATGACATCATCCACGTGATAATCTGATGCACCTCCTCACACCCTAATATAACCTTTGATACACCCACTCTAAATTACAGACTGCCATTCGCAAAACCATAGACACTCCAACACCAATAACTACATACCCACTCACTGATTCTTAGGTCTACACACACACATCCACTCACTCACCCGTACAGTCACTCATACTTACGCTCACTCAGTACAGGACTATCATATGCACTCTTACTCCTATATAGACACTCAAACACCGCCACTCATCCATAGAGGAACTCACACACCTAGTCAGTCATGCAAATAATTAAACACACTGCCATTTACTCACCTATACAGTTATACACACACCAGCTCACTTAATCATACAAATACTAGCACATTGTTACGCTCTTATACAATCACTGATACAAGCACACACTCATCCATACAGCCACTATCACAATAACTCACTCTCGCTTATAGCTATTTATATACTCCAACACACATATATACTGCCTTTCACATATGTAGTTACTCACACATGTACCACTGGGACATACATTCACTCACTAACACACTCTTACACACACTTACCCACCCATACAGTCTATCACAGATGCACTCTTGAAACCATCCACCCAGTGAATCACCCACTCACACATCTATACACAGAGTCGCACACACCCCTCCCACACAAACACTCAGGCACCCATACAGATACTCAGACAACCATTCAATAACTCATATACACACTCATGTAGCTATTCACAAACACATGCAGTCACTTACACAGCAACAGACAGACGGATACAGACATTCACCCAGTTTAGTCACTAACCCATGCATTCAGTAATATACGTTAAATCACTCACTTATAGAGTCAGTCACGCACCTACTAAATCATCCATACAGACACTTATACACCCACTCATTCTTCAATACGTCTTTTCCGATATATATTAAAAATATTTAAACTTTAGAGAAACACACAGTCACTGCATGATGTCATCAGTGATGTCATTTGAGATGTCATCAGTGATGTCATCAGTGATGTCACTGACCATGTCATGAGTGATGTAATATGTGACGTCATCAGCAGTGCATTGCGGGGCGCGAGTTATAGTTAGCTGAACTAACTATAACGGGGAATTTCACGGGTTTTGTACGAGTGAAATGTCCAACTAACTATAACTGTCCCTAAAACCTATGGTTTTTTCTGTGAATATATATATATATATAAGTGAGTGATTAAACGTATCTTACTGAATGCATGGGTTAGTGACTAAACTGGGTGAATGTCTGTATCCGTCTGTCTGTTGCTGTGTAAGTGGCTGCATGGGTTTGTGAATAGCTACATGAGTGTCTATATGAGTTATTGATTGGTTGTCTGAGTATCTGTATGGGTGCCTGAGTGTTTGTGTGGGTGGGGTGTGTGCGACTCTGTGTATAGATGTGTGAGTGGGTGATTCACTGGGTGGATGGTTTCAAGAGTGCATCTGTGATAGACTGTATGGGTGGGTAAGTGTGTGTAAGAGTGTGTTAGTGAGTGAATGTAAGTCCCAGTGGTACATGTGTGAGTAACTACATATGTGAAAGGCAGTATATATGTGTGTTGGAGTATATAAATAGCTATAAGTGAGAGTGTGTGATTGTGAGAGTGACTGTATGGATGAGTGTGTGCTTGTATCAGTGATTGTATAAAAGCGTAAGAATGTGCTAGTATTTGTATGAGTAAGTGAGCTGGTGTGTGTATAACTGTATAGGTGAGTAAATGGCAGTGTGTTTAATTATTTGCATGGCTGACTAGGTGTGTGAGTACCTCTATGGATGAGTGGCGGTGTTTGAGTGTCTATATAGGAGTATGAGTGCATATGATAGTCCTGTACTGAGTGACCATAAGTATGAGTGACTGTACGGGTGAGTGAGTGGATGTGTGTGTAGACCTAAGAATCAGTGAGTGGGTATGTAGTTATTGGTGTTGGAGTGTCTATGGTTTTGCGAATGGCAGTCTGTAATTTAGAGTGGGTGTATCAAAGGTTATATTAGGGTGTGAGGAGGTGCATCAGATTATCACGTGGATGATGTCATCAGTGATGTCATCAGTGATGTCATTTGAGATGTCATCAGTGATGTCATCAGTGATGTCACTGACCATGTCATGAGTGATGTAATATGTGACGTCATCAGCAGTGCATTGCTGGGCGCGAGTTATAGTTAGCTGAACTAACTATAACGGTGGAATTTCACGGGTTTTGTACGAGTGCAATGTCCAACTAACTATAACTGTCCCTAAAACCTATGGTTTTTTCAGTGAATTTGTAAGGTTTTTTAAATGCTAATTTCTAACTATAACGTGCCTGAAACCTATGGTTTTTTCACTGAATTTCAAAGGTTTTTTAAATGCTAATTCCTAACTATAACATGACTGAAACCTATGGTTTTTTTCTGTGAATTTCAAAGGTTTTGTAAATGACAATTTTTAAATGTATTAATTGTTATATTTATTTTTTTATACTGATTTACTACATTTTTTTAAACTATTTATTTTTAGATATTTTATTTTTTAAATTACATTGTAATTACATTATACATTACATTACAAAATATACTTTCTCAGAATGAATTACTTTAGTTTAAATACTTTGCAAATAGGCAATAGACTTTTAAGTACAGTAGTTACAGTTGTTGCAATGGGCAACACAATTTCAAACACAATGCAACATTGAGCTCAATGTGAATTTCTAGTTAAATGCAATTAGTTACTTTATGGATTACTTTTCTAACCACAGGACTGGATCCTAGATTCAGTCCTGGGACATCTCCTGTAAACAGTTGAGTAAAAGCGTTTTGGTTACAGTAGTGATTTTTATGGAATATTATTGTATTTTAAAAGTTGACACTTAGAAACTTTTTCACATAGATTAACCAATGTTATCCTAAGGGAGGAAATTCACTTAGCAGGTAAGTAGTGTTATCGTTACTTTTTCTTACTCAGTGGTGGATCCTGGATCCAGCACTAGTGCATCTCCTGTAAACAGTTGAAAGAATGCATTTAAGTCATACAGGCGATTTTTAAGGAATATTTGTAGTTTGTGAAAATCGACACTTTGAAACTTTTCTGCTGAAAACCAGACAATTGATTCCTATGGAAGGAAATACAAGTTACTCGTAAGTACGGTTAGAATTACTTTTCAGGGTCAGTGCTGGGCTAAAAGATGCAGCACTGGGTTCTCTCCTGATAACAGGTGAGTAAATCGGAATTCGTAGTTCGGCTGATTTTAGAGGAATATTATAAAGTTCCAAAACTCCACACTTAGAAGAATTTCCAAGTGAAACCAGTCAATGTTAGCCTATGGAAGGAAATTCAAGTTACTGGTAAGTACGGTTAGAATTACTTTTCAGGATCAGTACTGGGCTCAAAGATGCAGCACTGAGGTCTCTCCTGATAACAGGTGAGTAAATCGGAATTCGTAGTTCTGCTGATTTTAGAGGAATATTTGTATGTTTCAAAAATCGACACTTAGAAACTTTTTCAGCCAAAAGCAGGCAATGATATCCTATGGAAGGAAATTCAAGTTACTGGTAAGTACGGTTAGAATTACTTTTCAGGATCAGTACTGGGCTCAAAGATGCAGCACTGAGGTCTCTCCTGATAACAGGTGAGTAAATCGGAATTCGTAGTTTGGCTGATTTTAGAGGAATATTATAAAGTTCCAAAACTCCACACTTAGAAGAATTTCCAAGTGAAACCAGTCAATGTTAGCCTATGGAAGGAAATTCAAGTTACTGGTAAGTACGGTTAGAATTACTTTTCAGGATCAGTACTGGGCTCAAAGATGCAGCACTGAGGTCTCTCCTGATAACAGGTGAGTAAATCGGAATTCGTAGTTCGGCTGATTTTAGAGGAATATTTGCACAATGGTGAAGGAAGGGGGTGGGGCCTGAGGTGACATGTCTGCAAGCACGCCCTGTGGCGCGTTTTAAGTTGGAGAATTAATTCCTCCTCAATCCCGAGGGTCCCTAGGGGCCAACTAGCCCACCAGATACCTCCAGTATGCGCCAGAGAGCTGCGTTGCAGAGAGGTGTTCAGAGGCCACGCCCCTTTTACAACACTCTGCAACGCAGCTCCGTGGCGCTTACTGGAGGTACCTGGTGGGCTAGTTGGCCTCAGGGACCCTCAGGATTGAAGAGGAATTAATTCCTGAACTTAAAACGCGCCACAGGTGTGTTTGCACACATGTCACCTCAGGCCCCGCCCTCCCTTCACCACTGTGCAAACGTGCCCGTGGCACGTTTTAAGTTGGGGGATTAACTCCCTTGAATCCTGAGGGTCCCTGGGGTGCAACTAGCCCACCAGCTACCTCCATTAAGCGCCACAGAGCTGCGTTGCAGAGAGGCGTAAAAGGGGCGTGGCCTCAGAACACCTCTCTGCAACGCAGCCCCTGGCGCATACTGGAGGTTCCTGGTGGGCTAGTTGGCCCCCAGGGACCCCCAGTATTCAAGGGGAATTCGTTCCCCCTCTGCAAACGCGCCAGGGGGCGCGTTTGCCGAGTGCTGCCAAGGAGGGGGCGTAGCCTCTGGCGCGATGCCGGTCTTATTTATTTTATTTTTTTTAAGAAGGGGGGCTCTGTGGCCCCCCTTCTTTTTCTAATTTATTGGCCCTGGGGACCCCATCCCCCAGGGCCTGCCCCCTAATATATATATATTTTTTTTAAAGAATTTGGAAGGGGCCGCGTGGCCCCCTCCCGAGGCCTTAATCGGCCCCGGGGACCCCATCCCCCGGGGCATGTCCTTTTTTAATTTAATGTTTTGGAGGGGGCTGCGTTGCCCCCTCCTCAGGCCACTTATGGCCCCGGGGACCCCATCCCGGGGCCGGCCTTTGTTTTTTTACAATTTTGGGGAAGGGGGCCGCGTGGCCCTTCTCCCGGGCCACTTGTAGCCCCGGGGACCCCATCCCCGGGGCTGGCCCTCTCCATTGGGGACCGTGGGGGTCCCCAATACCCCACGGTCCCGCCGGCTCCACGCGTCCCTCGGGAGCCGGCATTGATTTTCCACACGGGAAGCTGCTAAGATGCAGCTCCCCGTGTGGAAAACTAATCGTCTTTGGTTTTTGGAAGAGAGGCAGGTTTCCTGCTCTCTCTTCCAAAACCAAAGCAGTTTGCTATGGCAGGGCGGGAGCCGCGAGGCTCCCGCCCTGCCATAGCAAACTACAGTGTCCCAGGGGTGGGCACCCCGGGACACTGCAGGAGCCGGCCCTGGGGGGTGGCGGTCCCCAGGGCCATCACAGGCTCCAGGAGGGGGGCCGCGCGGCCCCCCTCCCTTCACATGCACAGCCCCCGGGAGGTGGTGGTCCCGGGGGCTTGGGGGTCCGAAACGGACCCCCACATTCAAATTCTTAGTGCCCCGGGGAGGTGGCGGTCCCGGGCGTGTGGGGGCTCGAGCCCCCCACACAGGTAATTTTGTTTTTAAAAAAGAAGCCCCGGGGGTGGCGGTCCCGGGGCTGCGGGAGGGCCGAGTGCCCTCCCACACCATTTTTATTGAAAGCCCCGAGGGGTGGCAGTCCCCGGGGCTTGGGGGACCTTAGAGGCCCCCAGAAAATGTTTACATAAACCCCCGCATGCCCCCGGGACTTGGCCCACCCGGGGCCAAATAACAACGAAGCGCAGGAGCCCGCGCTTCGTTTTTTTTTTTTCTCGGCGGGATCCGCGCATCCTAAGCGCATCCCGCCAATTTAAAAAAAAAAAGCAGGCCTAGGGGGTCAGGGTGTTTCTACCCTGCCCCCTTTTTGCATTTTGCGCACTTGTTTCTTGTGCCTCGGTTCTACCGAGGAACAAGATGGCTGCCAACACTTCCTGGTTTGGAGGGTGCGCTCAGGGTGCGCGGACCCTCCACGGCCATAGATATATATGTGATTTTACTTTTGATTTTCTCAGGAACTACTGAACGGATTTACACCATTTAACCAAAAGGCACGACTCTGAACCAAGGGCTACCTTTTTGCCAAATTTGGTGTAATTCCGTTCAGCAGTTCGGGCTGTAGCTGCGACTAAAGCTTCCTATGGAAAATTGCATGGGGAAAACACGTTTTGGGACACCCCTTTTTTCTCAGCCCCCACTTGACGAATCACCCCGAGACTTTCAGGATAGGAGCGGACCGGAGCGCCCCACGAGTTTTGAAACTTTCGTGAAGATTCGTCAACCGGCGCCAAAGTTATTGGGAATAGAATGTTGCAGATTTCCTATGGAAAATAGGTCCTAACTATAACTATCTACTGGCGACCGCCAGTAGATAATATATATATATATATAGCAAACGCCGTTCTTCGTAACTTTCCTTCTCATGGAAAAGGACGGAACACGAACCCAAATCTTTGTGCTTGAACTGTTTATTGCTCACAACACCACAATCGCCCTGACGCGTTTCGGCCTGACACGGCCTTGATCACATGACGCGTTACTGAAGCCAAAATGCTACATTTAAAGTGCAAGTGCCCTACACTTGATAGCCAATGCATAGACATGGAAGAAATACACATATTTGAGTTTATTTACGCTTATTTTTGTGCAAAAATAGCTTTTAGAGTTGTGCAAAACCTGCCATAAATATATATATTATAAATAACATTTGTATTTCTGTATCAAAATATATATATATATATATATATATATATACAATATTTGGTTAAATCCATCCAAAAGTGCATGTTTAAATATATAAAAAACACATTTCATATAAAATACATAAAAATGTCATATATAAATAAATATCCACATTGCATCTCAAATGAATCACAATATTTAAAAACATATTGTTGTAAAATTAATATGTTTAAAAAGAGGACTGGGTAACCGCAATTCATAAAATGTCTGTATAATACATTGTAAATCACAGAACTTAAACCCAACCATCTTATGGCAGTCGCGTATACTCAACCCATATGGTATAATACCATACGTGGCCCAATTCCTGTGTGACAATTTTCCATCTCAGTCCATTGTGCTAGTTGAAGTGTAAAATTGAAAAAGAAAAAAGTGCTCCCTAAGAACAGATCCCTGTTCCTGGTAGAAAAATAGAAATTAAAATTAAAATGGCATATAAAGCAGAATTTTTAAGATATTGATTTAATCTAAAAATCTGTTTAAAAAAAAAAAAGCTAAAAATGCTTATAGCAGTGTACTGCGGAATTTGAACATATTAGTCTATCAATATAGAAGACATGGTATTTTTATTTTATTTTTATTGTTATTTTGTATTTATATTTTTATTGGAAAAACAGCCTGTATGATATATTCACCAAATTTGGACATTATGGTTATTGTAAAAATTACTTATAACTATGTATAAAAATCTTCGCTGGAATTATGTCCATTGGGGGTCTTTGTATCAAGTTCAACAATGTATTGTGTTTCTAGACGTCTCAATTTCGCCTCTCTGTTACCCCCACGTCTAGATGTTGGAATGGAATCAATCAGGAAATATGTAAGATGTTTAAGGTCGCTGTTATGCTTGTCCTTAAAGTGGCGGGCTATTGGGTATGTAGGATCGTTGTTGGTGATTGCTCTCATGTGTTGCAGTATGCGCTTGTGGGCCTGTAACTTGGTACTGCCCACATACTGCAACCCACAAGAGCAAATCAACACGTAGACAACAAACTCCGTACGACAAGTAAGAAATTTGGTAATCTTAACATCTTCCTCATAAAAAGGGGTTTTATATGAGGTTGTGTTTACTGCAAATTTACATGCCCGACAATTATTGCATTTGATAAATCCTTTACGGGCGGTGAGCCAATTTGCTGATGTTAGTAATTCTGGGCTACTCTTGACCAGTGAATCCCGCATCGATTTGGATTTTCTAAATGTGATGCAGGGATGTTTTGGCAGCACTCTGCCCAACACTGGATCACTTTTGACAACAGGCCAATTTTTGTTAACAATCTTTCGTAGAGAGTTATGCTGACGACTATAAGTGAGAATAAGCCTAGTCTCAGACTCTATAGCGTCAGTTTTACTTTTGTTCTCTTGAATAGTTTTTTAATAAATTGTGTCTATCCAGGCCATTGGCTTTTTTATGGCTATGTCAATTGTCTTTTCATCATAGCCACGTTCCAGAAATCTGATTTTACTCGAATGTTGGGCTTCTGCAAGGTCACATGCGTTACTACATGCACGCCTGATCCTCAGCATCTCTCCATACGGAATACTTTGGATTAGATGCAGAGGATGATGACTTGTTGCATGCAATAAGCTATTGCCAGCAGTTGGTTTACATTACAGCTTTGTCTCTATTTTTTCATTGTTGATGTACACCTCTACATCCAAAAAATATACATTGATGTTACAAATGTTGGCAGTGAAATGAAGATTAATGCTGTTTCGATTGATCATATTTACAAATTCATGGGCCGACTGCTCTGTACCTTGCCATACAACAAATAAATCGTCGATGTAACATAGCCATAGTTTTACATGACCATCTACGATTGCCTTATGTTCTCTGTTTAAAATCAGTTCCTCCCACCAACCCATAAGGAGGCAGGAGTAGCTAGGGGAAAAACAGGCCCCTATAGCCACTCCTCCTATTTGCTGAAAAACCTGATTTGAAAACAGAAAATAATTGTTGTTAAGACAATATGTTAGGATTGTGATTAACATTCTGTTATGATGACACAGATGTAGTGGTCTTGAACTTAAGTAGTGTTCTATGGCTCTGATTCCATCTTTGTGATGAATACATGTATACAAAGATGTTACATCCAAACACATTAAAAGGTAACTTGAGTCCCATTTGAATGTACTCAATATTCTCAGGAAGTCTCCCGAATCTTGTACAAAAGAAGAAGAAGTCTATATATTTCGAGCTGTTTTCTAACAGACCTCCTCTTACATTGTAATTACATTATACATTACATTACAAAATATACTTTCTCAGAATGAATTACTTTAGTTTAAATACTTTGCAAATAGGCAATAGACTTTTAAGTACAGTAGTTACAGTTGTTGCAATGGGCAACACAATTTCAAACACAATGCAACATTGAGCTCAATGTGAATTTCTAGTTAAATGCAATTAGTTACTTTATGGATTACTTTTCTAACCACAGGACTGGATCCTAGATTCAGTCCTGGGACATCTCCTGTAAACAGTTGAGTAAAAGCGTTTTGGTTACAGTAGTGATTTTTATGGAATATTATTGTATTTTAAAAGTTGACACTTAGAAACTTTTTCACATAGATTAACCAATGTTATCCTAAGGGAGGAAATTCACTTAGCAGGTAAGTAGTGTTATCGTTACTTTTTCTTACTCAGTGGTGGATCCTGGATCCAGCACTAGTGCATCTCCTGTAAACAGTTGAAAGAATGCATTTAAGTCATACAGGCGATTTTTAAGGAATATTTGTAGTTTGTGAAAATCGACACTTTGAAACTTTTCTGCTGAAAACCAGACAATTGATTCCTATGGAAGGAAATACAAGTTACTCGTAAGTACGGTTAGAATTACTTTTCAGGGTCAGTGCTGGGCTAAAAGATGCAGCACTGGGTTCTCTCCTGATAACAGGTGAGTAAATCGGAATTCGTAGTTCGGCTGATTTTAGAGGAATATTTGTATGTTTCAAAAATCGACACTTAGAAACTTTTTCAGCCAAAAGCAGGCAATGATATCCTATGGAAGGAAATTCAAGTTACTGGTAAGTACGGTTAGAATTACTTTTCAGGATCAGTACTGGGCTCAAAGATGCAGCACTGAGGTCTCTCCTGATAACAGGTGAGTAAATCGGAATTCGTAGTTTGGCTGATTTTAGAGGAATATTATAAAGTTCCAAAACTCCACACTTAGAAGAATTTCCAAGTGAAACCAGTCAATGTTAGCCTATGGAAGGAAATTCAAGTTACTGGTAAGTACGGTTAGAATTACTTTTCAGGATCAGTACTGGGCTCAAAGATGCAGCACTGAGGTCTCTCCTGATAACAGGTGAGTAAATCGGAATTCGTAGTTCGGCTGATTTTAGAGGAATATTTGTATGTTTCAAAAATCGACACTTAGAAACTTTTTCAGCCAAAAGCAGGCAATGATATCCTATGGAAGGAAATTCAAGTTACCGGTAAGTACGGTTAGAATTACTTTTCAGGATCAGTACTGGGCTCAAAGATGCAGCACTGAGGTCTCTCCTGATAACAGGTGAGTAAATCGGAATTCGTAGTTTGGCTGATTTTAGAGGAATATTATAAAGTTCCAAAACTCCACACTTAGAAGAATTTCCAAGTGAAACCAGTCAATGTTAGCCTATGGAAGGAAATTCAAGTTACTGGTAAGTACGGTTAGAATTACTTTTCAGGATCAGTACTGGGCTCAAAGATGCAGCACTGAGGTCTCTCCTGATAACAGGTGAGTAAATCGGAATTCGTAGTTCTGCTGATTTTAGAGGAATATTTGTATGTTTCAAAAATCGACACTTAGAAACTTTTTCAGCCAAAAGCAGGCAATGATATCCTATGGAAGGAAATTCAAGTTACTGGTAAGTACGGTTAGAATTACTTTTCAGGATCAGTACTGGGCTCAAAGATGCAGCACTGAGGTCTCTCCTGATAACAGGTGAGTAAATCGGAATTCGTAGTTTGGCTGATTTTAGAGGAATATTATAAAGTTCCAAAACTCCACACTTAGAAGAATTTCCAAGTGAAACCAGTCAATGTTAGCCTATGGAAGGAAATTCAAGTTACTGGTAAGTACGGTTAGAATTACTTTTCAGGATCAGTACAGGGCTCAAAGATGCAGCACTGAGGTCTCTCCTGATAACAGGTGAGTAAATCGGAATTCGTAGTTCGGCTGATTTTAGAGGAATATTTGCACAATGGTGAAGGAAGGGGTGGGGCCTGAGGTGACATGTCTGCAAACACGCCCTGTGGCGCGTTTTAAGTTGGAGAATTAATTCCTCCTCAATCCCGAGGGTCCCTAGGGGCCAACTAGCCCACCAGATACCTCCAGTATGCGCCAGAGAGCTGCGTTGCAGAGAGGTGTTCAGAGGCCACGCCCCTTTTTACAACACTCTGCAACGCAGCTCCGTGGCGCTTACTGGAGGTACCTGGTGGGCTAGTTGGCCCCCAGGGACCCTCAGGATTGAAGAGGAATTAATTCCTGAACTTAAAACGCGCCACAGGGCGTGTTTGCACACATGTCACCTCAGGCCCCGCCCCCTCCCTTCACCACTGTGCAAACATGCCCCGTGGCACGTTTTAAGTTGAGGATTAACTCCCCTTGAATCCTGAGGGTCCCTGGGGTTCAACTAGCCCACCAGCTACCTCCATTAAGCGCCACAGAGCTGCGTTGCAGAGAGGCGTAAAAGGGGCGTGGCCTCAGAACACCTCTCTGCAACGCAGCCCCTGGCGCATACTGGAGGTTCCTGGTGGGCTAGTTGGCCCCCAGGGACCCCCAGTATTCAAGGGGAATTCGTTCCCCCTCTGCAAACGCGCCAGGGGGCGCGTTTGCCGAGTGCGGCCAAGGAGGGGGCGTAGCCTCCGGCGCGATGCCGGTCTTATTTATTTTATTTTTTTTAAGAAGGGGGGCTCTGTGGCCCCCCTTCTTTTTCTAATTTATTGGCCCTGGGGACCCCATCCCCCAGGGCCTGCCCCCTAATATTTTTTTTTTTTTTTTTAAAGAATTTGGAAGGGGGCCGCGTGGCCCCCCTCCCGAGGCCTTAATCGGCCCCGGGGACCCCATCCCCCGGGGCATGTCCTTTTTTTTTAATTTAATGTTTTTGAGGGGGGGCTGCGTTGCCCCCCTCCTCAGGCCACTTATGGCCCCGGGGACCCCATCCCCCGGGGCCGGCCTTTGTTTTTTTTTTACAATTTTGGGGAAGGGGGCCGCGTGGCCCCTTTCCCGGGCCACTTGTAGCCCCGGGGACCCCATCCCCCGGGGCTGGCCCTCTCCGTTGGGGACCGTGGGGGGGTCCCCAATACCCCCACGGTCCCGCCGGCTCCACGCGTCCCTCGGGAGCCGGCATTGATTTTCCACACGGGAAGCTGCTAAGATGCAGCTCCCCGTGTGGAAACCAATCGTCTTTGGTTTTGGAAGAGAGAGCAGGTTTCCTGCTCTCTCTTCCAAAACCAAAGCAGTTTGCTATGGCAGGGCGGGAGCCACGAGGCTCCCGCCCTGCCATAGCAAACTACAGTGTCCCAGGGGTGGGCACCCGGGACACTGCAGGAGCCGGCCCTGGGGGGTGGCGGTCCCCAGGGCCATCACAGGCTCCAGGAGGGGGGCCGCGCGGCCCCCCTCCCTTCACATGCACAGCCCCCAGGAGGTGGTGGTCCCGGGGGCTCGGGGGTCCGAAACGGACCCCCACATTCAAATTCTTAGTGCCCCGGGGAGGTGGCGGTCCCCGGGGCGTGTGGGGGGCTCGAGCCCCCCCACACAGCTAATTTTGTTTTTAAAAAAAAGAAGCCCCGGGGGGTGGCGGTCCCCGGGGCTGCGGGAGGGCCGACTGCCCTCCCACACCATTTTTTATTGAAAGCCCCGAGGGGTGGCGGTCCCCGGGGCTTGGGGGGGGCCTTAGAGGCCCCCCAGAAAATGTTTACATAAACCCCCGCATGCCCCCGGGACTTGGCCCACCCGGGGGCCAAATAACAACGAAGCGCAGGAGCCCGCGCTTCGTTTTTTTTTTTTCTCGGCGGGATCCGCGCATCCTAAGCGCTTCCCGCCAATTTAAAAAAAAAAAGCAGGCCTAGGGGGTCAGGGTGTTTCTACCCTGCCCCCTTTTTGCGTTTTGCGCACTTGTTTCTTGTGCCTCGGTTCTACCGAGGAACAAGATGGCTGCCAACACTTCCTGGTTTGGAGTGTTGACAGCCAATTAGCATACAGCTCGTGATCGGGAGGGTGCGCTCAGGGTGCGCGCACCCTCCACGGCCATAGATATATATGTGATTTTACTTTTGATTTTCTCAGGAACTACTGAACGGATTTACACCATTTAACCAAAAGGCACGACTCTGAACCAAGGGCTACCTTTTTGCCAAATTTGGTGTAATTCCGTTCAGCAGTTCGGGCTGTAGCTGCGACTAAAGCTTCCTATGGAAAATTGCATGGGGAAAACACGTTTTGGGACCCCCTTTTTCTCGGCCCCCACTTGACGAATCACCCCGAGACTTTCAGGATAGGAGCGGACCGGAGCGCCCCACGAGTTTTGAAAATTTCGTGAAGATTCGTCAACCGGCGCCAAAGTTATTGGGAATAGAATGTTGCAGATTTCCTATGGAAAATAGGTCCTAACTATAACTATCTACTGGCGACCGCCAGTAGATATATATATATATATATATATATATATATATATAATATATATATATATATATATATATATATATATATATATATATATATATATATATATATATATATATATATATAGCAAACGCCGTTCTTCGTAACTTTCCTTCTCATGGAAAAGGACGGAACACGAACCCAAATCTTTGTGCTTGAACTGTTTATTGCTCACAACACCACAATCGCCCTGACGCGTTTCGGCCTGACACGGCCTTGATCACATGACGCGTTACTGAAGCCAAAATGCTACATTTAAAGTGCAAGTGCCCTACACTTGATAGCCAATGCATGGACATGGAAGAAATACACATATTTGAGTTTATTTACGCTTATTTTTGTGCAAAAATAGCTTTTAGAGTTGTGCAAAACCTGCCATAAATATATATATTATAAATAACATTTGTATTTCTGTATCAAAAAATATATATATATATATATATATATATATACAATATTTGGTTAAATCCATCCAAAAGTGCATGTTTAAATATATAAAAACACATTTCATATAAAATACATAAAAATGTCATATATAAATAAATATCCACATTGCATCTCAAATGAATCACAATATTTAAAAACATATTGTTGTAAAATTAATATGTTTAAAAAGAGGACTGGGTAACCGCAATTCATAAAATGTCTGTATAATACATTGTAAATCACAGAACTTAAACCCAACCATCTTATGGCAGTCGCAGTATACTCAACCCATATGGTATAATACCATACGTGGCCCAATTCCTGTGTGACAATTTTCCATCTCAGTCCATTGTGCTAGTTGAAGTGTAAAATTGAAAAAGAAAAAAGTGCTCCCTAAGAACAGATCCCTGTTCCTGGTAGAAAAATAGAAATTAAAATTAAAATGGCATATAAAGCAGAATTTTTAAGATATTGATTTAATCTAAAAATCTGTTTTAAAAAAAAAAGCTAAAAATGCTTATAGCAGTGTACTGCGGAATTTGAACATATTAGTCTATCAATATAGAAGACATGGTATTTTTATTTTATTTTTATTGTTATTTTGTATTTATATTTTTATTGGAAAAACAGCCTGTATGATATATTCACCAAATTTGGACATTATGGTTATTGTAAAAATTACTTATAACTATGTATAAAAATCTTCGCTGGAATTATGTCCATTGGGGGTCTTTGTATCAAGTTCAACAATGTATTGTGTTTCTAGACGTCTCAATTTCGCCTCTCTGTTACCCCCACGTCTAGATGTTGGAATGGAATCAATCAGGAAATATGTAAGATGTTTCAGGTCGCTGTTATGCTTGTCCTTAAAGTGGCGGGCTATTGGGTATGTAGGATCGTTGTTGGTGATTGCTCTCATGTGTTGCAGTATGCGCTTGTGGGCCTGTAACTTGGTACTGCCCACATACTGCAACCCACAAGAGCAAATCAACACGTAGACAACAAACTCCGTACGACAAGTAAGAAATTTGGTAATCTTAACATCTTCCTCATAAAAAGGGGTTTTATATGAGGTTGTGTTTACTGCAAATTTACATGCCCGACAATTATTGCATTTGATAAATCCTTTACGGGCGGTGAGCCAATTTGCTGATGTTAGTAATTCTGGGCTACTCTTGACCAGTGAATCCCGCATCGATTTGGATTTTCTAAATGTGATGCAGGGATGTTTTGGCAGCACTCTGCCCAACACTGGATCACTTTTGACAACAGGCCAATTTTTGTTAACAATCTTTCGTAGAGAGTTATGCTGACGACTATAAGTGAGAATAAGCCTAGTCTCAGACTCTATAGCGTCAGTTTTACTTTGTTCTCTTGAATAGTTTTTTAATAAATTGTGTCTATCCAGGCCATTGGCTTTTTTATGGCTATGTCAATTGTCTTTTCATCATAGCCACGTTCCAGAAATCTGATTTTACTCGAATGTTGGGCTTCTGCAAGGTCACATGCGTTACTACATGCACGCCTGATCCTCAGCATCTCTCCATACGGAATACTTTGGATTAGATGCAGAGGATGATGACTTGTTGCATGCAATAAGCTATTGCCAGCAGTTGGTTTACATTACAGCTTTGTCTCTATTTTTTCATTGTTGATGTACACCTCTACATCCAAAAAATATACATTGATGTTACTAATGTTGGCAGTGAAATGAAGATTAATGCTGTTTCGATTGATCATATTTACAAATTCATCTGCCGACTGCTCTGTACCTTGCCATACAACAAATAAATCGTCGATGTAACATAGCCATAGTTTTACATGACCATCTACGATTGCCTTATGTTCTCTGTTTAAAATCAGTTCCTCCCACCAACCCATAAGGAGGCAGGAGTAGCTAGGGGAAAAACAGGCCCCTATAGCCACTCCTCCTATTTGCTGAAAAACCTGATTTGAAAACAGAAAATAATTGTTGTTAAGACAATATGTTAGGATTGTGATTAACATTCTGTTATGATGACACAGATGTAGTGGTCTTGAACTTAAGTAGTGTTCTATGGCTCTGATTCCATCTTTGTGATGAATACATGTATACAAAGATGTTACATCCAAACACATTAAAAGGTAACTTGAGTCCCATTTGAATGTACTCAATATTCTCAGGAAGTCTCCCGAATCTTGTACAAAAGAAGAAGAAGTCTATATATTTCGAGCTGTTTTCTAACAGACCTCCTCTTACATTGTAATTACATTATACATTACATTACAAAATATACTTTCTCAGAATGAATTACTTTAGTTTAAATACTTTGCAAATAGGCAATAGACTTTTAAGTACAGTAGTTACAGTTGTTGCAATGGGCAACACAATTTCAAACACAATGCAACATTGAGCTCAATGTGAATTTCTAGTTAAATGCAATTAGTTACTTTATGGATTACTTTTCTAACCACAGGACTGGATCCTAGATTCAGTCCTGGGACATCTCCTGTAAACAGTTGAGTAAAAGCGTTTTGGTTACAGTAGTGATTTTTATGGAATATTATTGTATTTTAAAAGTTGACACTTAGAAACTTTTTCACATAGATTAACCAATGTTATCCTAAGGGGGAAATTCACTTAGCAGGTAAGTAGTGTTATCGTTACTTTTTCTTACTCAGTGGTGGATCCTGGATCCAGCACTAGTGCATCTCCTGTAAACAGTTGAAAGAATGCATTTAAGTCATACAGGCGATTTTTAAGGAATATTTGTAGTTTGTGAAAATCGACACTTTGAAACTTTTCTGCTGAAAACCAGACAATTGATTCCTATGGAAGGAAATACAAGTTACTCGTAAGTACGGTTAGAATTACTTTTCAGGGTCAGTGCTGGGCTAAAAGATGCAGCACTGGGTTCTCTCCTGATAACAGGTGAGTAAATCGGAATTCGTAGTTCGGCTGATTTTAGAGGAATATTTGTATGTTTCAAAAATCGACACTTAGAAACTTTTTCAGCCAAAAGCAGGCAATGATATCCTATGGAAGGAAATTCAAGTTACTGGTAAGTACGGTTAGAATTACTTTTCAGGATCAGTACTGGGCTCAAAGATGCAGCACTGAGGTCTCTCCTGATAACAGGTGAGTAAATCGGAATTCGTAGTTTGGCTGATTTTAGAGGAATATTATAAAGTTCCAAAACTCCACACTTAGAAGAATTTCCAAGTGAAACCAGTCAATGTTAGCCTATGGAAGGAAATTCAAGTTACTGGTAAGTACGGTTAGAATTACTTTTCAGGATCAGTACTGGGCTCAAAGATGCAGCACTGAGGTCTCTCCTGATAACAGGTGAGTAAATCGGAATTCGTAGTTCGGCTGATTTTAGAGGAATATTTGTATGTTTCAAAAATCGACACTTAGAAACTTTTTCAGCCAAAAGCAGGCAATGATATCCTATGGAAGGAAATTCAAGTTACCGGTAAGTACGGTTAGAATTACTTTTCAGGATCAGTACTGGGCTCAAAGATGCAGCACTGAGGTCTCTCCTGATAACAGGTGAGTAAATCGGAATTCGTAGTTTGGCTGATTTTAGAGGAATATTATAAAGTTCCAAAACTCCACACTTAGAAGAATTTCCAAGTGAAACCAGTCAATGTTAGCCTATGGAAGGAAATTCAAGTTACTGGTAAGTACGGTTAGAATTACTTTTCAGGATCAGTACTGGGCTCAAAGATGCAGCACTGAGGTCTCTCCTGATAACAGGTGAGTAAATCGGAATTCGTAGTTCGGCTGATTTTAGAGGAATATTTGCACAATGGTGAAGGAAGGGGTGGGGCCTGAGGTGACATGTCTGCAAACACGCCCTGTGGCGCGTTTTAAGTTGGAGAATTAATTCCTCCTCAATCCCGAGGGTCCCTAGGGGCCAACTAGCCCACCAGATACCTCCAGTATGCGCCAGAGAGCTGCGTTGCAGAGAGGTGTTCAGAGGCCACGCCCCTTTTTACAACACTCTGCAACGCAGCTCCGTGGCGCTTACTGGAGGTACCTGGTGGGCTAGTTGGCCCCCAGGGACCCTCAGGATTGAAGAGGAATTAATTCCTGAACTTAAAACGCGCCACAGGGCGTGTTTGCACACATGTCACCTCAGGCCCCGCCCCCTCCCTTCACCACTGTGCAAACATGCCCCGTGGCACGTTTTAAGTTGGGGGATTAACTCCCCTTGAATCCTGAGGGTCCCTGGGGTGCAACTAGCCCACCAGCTACCTCCATTAAGCGCCACAGAGCTGCGTTGCAGAGAGGCGTAAAAGGGGCGTGGCCTCAGAACACCTCTCTGCAACGCAGCCCCTGGCGCATACTGGAGGTTCCTGGTGGGCTAGTTGGCCCCAGGGACCCCCAGTATTCAAGGGGAATTCGCCCCTCTGCAAACGCGCCAGGGCGCGTTTGCCGAGTGCTGCCAAGGAGGGGCGTAGCCTCTGGCGCGATGCCGGTCTTATTTATTTTATTTTTTTAAGAAGGGGGCTCTGTGGCCCCCCTTCTTTTCTAATTTATTGGCCCTGGGGACCCCATCCCCCAGGGCCTGCCCCTAATATTTTTTTTTTTTTTTTTAAAGATTTTGGAAGGGGGCCGCGTGGCCCCCCTCCCGAGGCCTTAATCGGCCCCGGGGACCCCATCCCCCGGGGCATGTCCTTTTTTTTTAATTTAATGTTTTTGAGGGGGGCTGCGTTGCCCCCCTCCTCAGGCCACTTATGGCCCCGGGGACCCCATCCCCCGGGGCCGGCCTTTGTTTTTTTTTTTACAATTTTGGGGAAGGGGGCCGCGTGGCCCCTTTCCCGGGCCACTTGTAGCCCCGGGGACCCCATCCCCCGGGGCTGGCCCTCTCCATTGGGGACCGTGGGGGGGTCCCCAATACCCCCACGGTCCCGCCGGCTCCACGCGTCCCTCGGGAGCCGGCATTGATTTTCCACACGGGAAGCTGCTAAGATGCAGCTCCCCGTGTGGAAAACCAATCGTCTTTGGTTTTTGGAAGAGAGAGCAGGTTTCCTGCTCTCTCTTCCAAAAACCAAAGCAGTTTGCTATGGCAGGGCGGGAGCCACGAGGCTCCCGCCCTGCCATAGCAAACTACAGTGTCCCAGGGGTGGGCACCCCGGGACACTGCAGGAGCCGGCCCTGGGGGGGTGGCGGTCCCCAGGGCCATCACAGGCTCCAGGAGGGGGGCCGCGCGGCCCCCCTCCCTTCACATGCACAGCCCCCAGGAGGTGGTGGTCCCGGGGGCTCGGGGTCCGAAACGGACCCCCACATTCAAATTCTTAGTGCCCCGGGAGGTGGCGGTCCCGGGCGTGTGGGGGCTCGAGCCCCCACACAGCTAATTTTGTTTTTAAAAAGAAGCCCCGGGGGTGGCGGTCCCCGGGGCTGCGGGAGGGCCGACTGCCCTCCCACACCATTTTTTATTGAAAGCCCCGAGGGGTGGCGGTCCCCGGGGCTTGGGGGGGCCTTAGAGGCCCCCCAGAAAATGTTTACATAAACCCCCGCATGCCCCCGGGACTTGGCCCACCCGGGGGCCAAATAACAACGAAGCGCAGGAGCCCGCGCTTCGTTTTTTTTTTTTTCTCGGCGGGATCCGCGCATCCTAAGCGCATCCCGCCAATTTAAAAAAAAAAAGCAGGCCTAGGGGGTCAGGGTGTTTCTACCCTGCCCCCTTTTTGCGTTTTGCGCACTTGTTTCTTGTGCCTCGGTTCTACCGAGGAACAAGATGGCTGCCAACACTTCCTGGTTTGGAGTGTTGACAGCCAATTAGCATACAGCTCATGATCGGGAGGGTGCGCTCAGGGTGCGCGGACCCTCCACGGCCATAGATATATATGTGATTTTACTTTTGATTTTCTCAGGAACTACTGAACGGATTTACACCATTTAACCAAAAGGCACGACTCTGAACCAAGGGCTACCTTTTTGCCAAATTTGGTGTAATTCCGTTCAGCAGTTCGGGCTGTAGCTGCGACTAAAGCTTCCTATGGAAAATTGCATGGGGAAAACACGTTTTGGGACCCCCCTTTTTTCTCGGCCCCCACTTGACGAATCACCCCGAGACTTTCAGGATAGGAGCGGACCGGAGCGCCCCACGAGTTTTGAAAATTTCGTGAAGATTCGTCAACCGGCGCCAAAGTTATTGGGAATAGAATGTTGCAGATTTCCTATGGAAAATAGGTCCTAACTATAACTATCTACTGGCGACCGCCAGTAGATAATATATATATATATATATATTCACTGAAAAAACCATAGGTTTTAGGGACAGTTATAGTTAGTTGGACATTGCACTCGTACAAAACCCGTGAAATTCCCCCGTTATAGTTAGTCCAGCTAACTATAACTCACGCCCCGCAATGCACTGCTGATGACGTCACATATTACATCACTCATGACATGGTCAGTGACATCACTGATGACATCACTGATGACATCTCAAATGACATCACTGATGACATCACTGATGACATCATCCAGTGACTGTGTGTTTCTGTAAAGTTTAAATATTTTTAATATATATAGGAAAAGACGTATTGAAGAATGAGTGGGTGTGTAAGTGTCTGTATGGATGATTTAGTAGGTGCGTGACTGACTGTATAAGTGAGTGATTTAACGTATCTTACTGAATGCATGGGTTAGTGACTAAAGTGGGTGAATGTCTGTATCCGTCTGTCTGTTGCTTTGTAAGTGGCTGCATGTGTTTGAGAATAGCTACATGAGTGTCTATATGAGTTATTGAATGCTTGTGTGAGTATCTGTATGGGTGCCTGAGTGTTTGTGTGGGAGGGGTGTGTGCGACTCTGTGCATAGATGTGTGAGTGGGTGATTCACTGGGTGGATGGTTTCAAGAGTGCATCTGTGATAGACTGTATGGGTGGGTAAGTGTGTGTAAGAGTGTGTTAGTGAGTGAATGTATGTCCCAGTGGTACATGTGTGAGTAACTACATATGTGAAAGGCAGTATATATGTGTGTTGGAGTATATAAATAGCTATAAGCAAGAGTGACTGATTGTGATAGTGGCTGTATGGATGAGTGTGTGCTTGTATCAGTGATTGTATAAGAGCGTAAGAATGTGCTAGTATTTGTATGAGTAAGTGAGCTGGTGTGTGTATAACTGTATAGGTGAGTAAATGGTAGTGTGTTTAATTATTTGCATGACTGACTAGGTGTGTGAGTACCTCTATGGATGAGTGGCGGTGTTTGAGTGTCTATATAGGAGTATGAGTGCATATGATAGTCCTGTACTGAGTGACCGTAAATATGAGTGACTGTTCGGGTGAGTGAGTGGATGTGTGTGTGTAGACCTAAGAATCAGTGAGTGGGTATGTAGTTATTGGTGTTGGAGTGTCTATGGTTTTGCGACTGGCAGTGTGTACTTTAGAGTGGGTGTATCAAAGGTTATATTAGGGTGTGAGAAGATGCATGAAATTATCACATGGATGATGTCATCAGTGATGTCATCAGTGATGTCATTTGAGATGTCATCAGTGATGTCATCAGTGATGTCACTGACCATGTCATGAGTGATGTAATATGTGACGTCATCAGCAGTGCATTGCGGGGCGTGAGTTATAGTTAGCTGGACTAACTATAACGGGGGAATTTCACGGGTTTTGTACGAGTGCAATGTCCAACTAACTATAACTGTCCCTAAAACCTATGGTTTTTTCAGTGAATTTCAAAGGTTTTTTAAATGCTAATTTGTAACTATAACGTCCCTGAAACCTATGGTTTTTTCAGTGAATTTCAAAGGTTTTTTAAATGCTAATTTGTAACTATAACATGTCTGAAACCTACGGTTTTTTCAGTGAATTTCAAAGGTTTTGTAAATGACAATTTTTAAATGTATTAATTGTTATATAAATTTTTAAAATACTGATTTACTACATTTTTAGAAACAATTTTTTTTTACATATTTTATTATTTAAATTACATTGTAATTACATTATACATTACATTACAAAAAATACTTTCTCAGAATGAATTACTTTAGTTTAAATACTTTGCACATAGGCAATAGACTTTTAAGTACAGTAGTTACAGTTGTTGCAATGTGCAACACATTTTCAAACACAATGCAACATTCAGCTCAATGTGAATTTCTAGTTAAATGCAATTAGTTACTTTATGGATTACTTTTCTAACCACCTGACTGGATCCTAGATTCAGTCCTGGCACATCTCCTGTAAACAGTTGAGTAAAAGCGTTTTGGTTACAGTCGTGATTTTTAAGGAATATTATTGTACTTTAAAAGTTGACACTTAGAAACTTTTTCTCATAGAATCACCAATGTTATCCTATGGAAGGAAATTCACTTAGCAGGTAAAAACTGTTATCGTTACTTTTTCTTACTCAGTTTTGGATCCTGGATCCAGCACTGGTGCATCTCCTGTAAACAGTTGAATGAATGCGTTTAAGTCATACAGGCGATTTTTAAGGAATATTTGTAGTTTGTGAAAATCGACACTTTGAAAGTTTTCTGCTGAAAACCAGACAATGGATTCCTATGTTAGAAAATATAAGTTACTGGTAAGTACGGTTAAAATTACTTTTCAGGGTCAGTGCTGGGCTAAAAGATGCAGCACTGGGTTCTCTCCTGATAACAGGTGAGTAAATTGGAATTCGTACTTTGGTTGATTTTAGAGGAATATTATAAAGTTCCAAAACTCCACACACAGAAGAATTTCCAAGAGAAACCAGTCAATGTTAGCCTATGAAGGAAATTCAAGTTACCGGTAAGTACGGTTAAAATTAATTTTGAGGATCAGTACTTGGCTGAAAGATGCAGCACTGAGGTCTCTCCTGATAACAGGTGAGTAAATCAGAATTCGGATTTCGGCTGATTTTAGAGGAATATTTTAAAGTTCCAAAAATCAACACTTAGAAACTTTTTCAGCAAAAAGCAGGCAATGATATCCTATGCAAGGAAATTCAAGTTACTGGTAAGTACGGCTAAAATTACTTTTGAGGATTAGTACTGGGCTGAAAGATGCAGCACTGAGGTCTCTCCTGATAACAGGTGAGTAAATCGGAATTCGTATTTCGGCTGATTTTAGAGGAATATTTTAAAGTTCCAAAACTCCACACTTAGAAGAATTTCCAAGTGAAACCAGTCAATGTTAGCCTATGAAGGAAATTCAAGTTACCAGTAAGTACGGTTAAAATTACTTTTCAGGACCAGTACTGGGCTGAAAGATGCAGCACTGAGGTCTCTCCTGATAACAGGTGAGTAAATCGGAATTCGTATTTCGGCTGATTTTAGAGGAATATTTTAAAGTTCCAAAACTCCACACTTAGAAGAATTTCAAAGTGAAACCAGTCAATGTTAGCCTATGGAAGGAAATTCAAGTTACTGGTAAGTACGGTTAAAATTACTTTTCAGGACCAGTACTGGGCTGAAAGATGCAGCACTGAGGTCTCTCCTGATAACAGGTGAGTAAATCGGAATTCGTATTTCGGCTGATTTTAGAGGAATATTTTAAAGTTCCAAAACTCCACACTTAGAAGAATTTCCAAGTGAAACCAGTCAATGTTAGCCTATGAAGGAAATTCAAGTTACCGGTAAGTACGGTTAAAATTACTTTTCAGGACCAGTACTGGGCTGAAAGATGCAGCACTGAGGTCTCTCCTGATAACAGGTGAGTAAATCGGAATTCGTATTTCGGCTGATTTTAGAGGAATATTTGCACAATAGTGAAGGGAGGGGCGGGGCCTCAGGTGAAATCTGTGCAAACGCGCCCCGTTGCGCGTTTTAAGTTGGGGGATTAAGTCCCCTTGAATCCTGAGGGTCCCTAGGGGCCAACTAGCCCACCAGGAACCTCCAATATGCGCCAGGGGCTGCGTTGCAGAGACGTGTAGAGAGGCCACACCCCTTTTACACCTCTCTGCAACGCAGCTCTGTGGCGCTTTCTGGATGTACCTGTTGGGCTAGTTGGCCCCCAGGGACCCTCAGGATTGAAGGGATTTAATTCCCCATCTTAAAACGCGCCACGGGGCCTGTTTGCACACATGTCACCTGAAGCCCCGCCCCTCCCTTCACCACTGTGCAAACGCGCCCGTGGCGCGTTTTAAGTTGGGGGATTAAGTCCCCTTGAATCCTGAGGGTCCCCGGAGTCCAACTAGCCCACCATATACCTCCAAAAGCGCCACAGAGCTGCGTTGCAGAGAGGTGTAAAAAGGGCGTGGCCTCTGTACACCTCTCTGCAAGGCAGCCCCTGGCGCATACTGGAGGTACCTGGTGGGCTAGTTGGCCCCAGGGACCCCCAGTATTCAAGGGGATCGTTCCCCTCTGCAAACGCGCCAGGGGCGCGTTTGCAGAGTGGTGAAGGAAGGGGGCGGGGCCTGCGGGCCCGATCGTTTTAAAAAAAAATAAATTCTCCTCTGAAGGGGGCTGTGTGGCCCCCTTCCTTTTTCTTTTTTGGGCCCTGGGGACCCCATCCCCCAGGGCCTTACCCCTTTTAAAATAACCTTTAAAAAAAAAAAACGGGAAGGGGCCGCGTGGCCCCCTTCCCTTGGCCTGTATTGGCCCCGGGACCCCATCCCCGGGGCATGGCCTCTATATTTTTTTTTTGAGGGGGCAGCGTGGCCCCCTCCTCTGGCCATTTTAAGGCCCCGGGGACCCCATCCCCGGGGCCGGCCTTTCCTTTTTAAAAAAAAATTTTTGCTCTTTTTTTGGGAGGGGGCCGCGTGGCCCCCCTCCCGGGCCACTACTTGCCCCGGGGACCCCATCCCCCGGGGCTGGCCCTCTCCGTTGGGGACTGTGGGGGGTCCCCAATCCCCCACAGTCCCGCCGGCTCCCCACGTCCCTTGGGAGCCGGCATTGCTGTTCCACATGGGGAGCAGCTGACATGCTGCTCCCCATGTGGAAAAGCAATCGCTTTGGATATTGGAAGAGAGAGCAGGTTTCCTGCTCTCTCTTCCAATATCCAAAGCAGTTTGCTATGGCAGGACGGGAGCCGCGAGGCTCCGTCCTGCCATAGCAAACTACAGTGTCCCGGGGTAGGCACCCCGGGACACTGCAGGAGGCGGCCCTGGGGGTGGTGGTCCCCAGGGCCATCAAGGGCTCCAGGAGGGGCCGCGCGGCCCCCTCCCTACATCAGCACAGCCCCGGGGAGGTGGTGGTCCCTGGGGCTTCGGGGGTCCAAAACGGACCCCCATTTTAATTTGTTAGTGCCCCGGGAGGTGGCGGTCCCCGTGCGTGTGGGGGGCTGGAGCCCCCCACACAGGTTGTTTAATTTTTAAAAAAGCCCCGGGGAGGTGGTGGTCCCCGGGGCTGCGGGAGGGCTCAGAGCCCTCCCGCACCATTTTTAAAAGAAAGCCCCGGGGGGTGGCGGTCCCCGGAGCTTGGGGGCCCTCTGAGGCCCCCCATACATAAAATAAACCCCTCAGCATGCCCCCGGGACTTGGGCCACCCGGGGCAAATGCAACCGAGCGCGGAGACCGCGCTCGATTTTTTTCGGCAGGATTCGCGCACCCTGAGCGCATCCTGCCGATTTTTTTTTTTAAATGCTTTTTTTTGCCCAGGGGGTCCTTGTGGGACCCCCTGAGCAGGCCTAGGGGTTAGGGTGTTTCTACCCTGCCCCCTTTGTGCGTTTTGCACACTTGTTTCTTTTTTTTTCTCGGCGGGATACGCGCACCCTAAGCGCATCCCGCCGATTTAAAAAAAAAATCTTTTTCTGCCCAGGGGGTCCTTGTGGGACCCCTGAGCAGACCTAGGGGGTCAGGGTGTTTCTACCCTGCCCCCTTTTGCGCTTTGCGCACTTGTTTCTGTCCCTCGGTTCTACCGAGGACAAAATGGCTGCCAACACTTCCTGAATCGGAATGTTGACAGCCAGCTGACAGCCAATTAGCATGCAGCTCGTGATCGGGACGGTGCGCGCAGGGTGCGCTGAGGGTACGCGTATCCGACGCGCCCATAGATATATATGTACTTTTACTTTTGATTTTCTCAGGAACTACTGAACGGATTTACACCATTTAAGCAAAAGGCACCAGTCTGAACCAAGGACTACCTCTTTGCCAAATTTGGTGTAATTCCGTTCAGCAGTTCGGGCTGTAGCTGCGACTAAAGCTTCCTATGGAAAATTGAATGGGGAAAACACGTTTTGGGACCCCCCTTTTTTCTCGGCCCCCACTTGACGAATCACCCCGAGACTTTCAGGATAGGAGCGGACCGGAGCGCCCCACGAGTTTTGAAAATTTCGTGAAGATTCGTCAACCGGCGCCAAAGTTATTGGGAATAGAATGTTGCAGATTTCCTATGGAAAATAGGTCCTAACTATAACTATCTACTGGCGACCGCCAGTAGATAATATATATATATATATATATATATATTCACTGAAAAAACCATAGGTTTTAGGGACAGTTATAGTTAGTTGGACATTGCACTCGTACAAAACCCGTGAAATTCCCCGTTATAGTTAGTCCAGCTAACTATAACTCACGCCCCCGCAATGCACTGCTGATGACGTCACATATTACATCACTCATGACATGGTCAGTGACATCACTGATGACATCACTGATGACATCTCAAATGACATCACTGATGACATCACTGATGACATCATCCAGTGACTGTGTGTTTCTGTAAAGTTTAAATATTTTTAATATATATAGGAAAAGACGTATTGAAGAATGAGTGGGTGTGTAAGTGTCTGTATGGATGATTTAGTAGGTGCGTGACTGACTGTATAAGTGAGTGATTTAACGTATCTTACTGAATGCATGGGTTAGTGACTAAAGTGGGTGAATGTCTGTATCCGTCTGTCTGTTGCTTTGTAAGTGGCTGCATGTGTTTGAGAATAGCTACATGAGTGTCTATATGAGTTATTGAATGCTTGTGTGAGTATCTGTATGGGTGCCTGAGTGTTTGTGTGGGAGGGGTGTGTGCGACTCTGTGCATAGATGTGTGAGTGGGTGATTCACTGGGTGGATGGTTTCAAGAGTGCATCTGTGATAGACTGTATGGGTGGGTAAGTGTGTGTAAGAGTGTGTTAGTGAGTGAATGTATGTCCCAGTGGTACATGTGTGAGTAACTACATATGTGAAAGGCAGTATATATGTGTGTTGGAGTATATAAATAGCTATAAGCAAGAGTGACTGATTGTGATAGTGGCTGTATGGATGAGTGTGTGCTTGTATCAGTGATTGTATAAGAGCGTAAGAATGTGCTAGTATTTGTATGAGTAAGTGAGCTGGTGTGTGTATAACTGTATAGGTGAGTAAATGGTAGTGTGTTTAATTATTTGCATGACTGACTAGGTGTGTGAGTACCTCTATGGATGAGTGGCGGTGTTTGAGTGTCTATATAGGAGTATGAGTGCATATGATAGTCCTGTACTGAGTGACCGTAAATATGAGTGACTGTTCGGGTGAGTGAGTGGATGTGTGTGTGTAGACCTAAGAATCAGTGAGTGGGTATGTAGTTATTGGTGTTGGAGTGTCTATGGTTTTGCGACTGGCAGTCTGTACTTTAGAGTGGGTGTATCAAAGGTTATATTAGGGTGTGAGAAGATGCATGAAATTATCACATGGATGATGTCATCAGTGATGTCATCAGTGATGTCATTTGAGATGTCATCAGTGATGTCATCAGTGATGTCACTGACCATGTCATGAGTGATGTAATATGTGACGTCATCAGCAGTGCATTGCGGGCGTGAGTTATAGTTAGCTGGACTAACTATAACGGGGGAATTTCACGGGTTTTGTACGAGTGCAATGTCCAACTAACTATAACTGTCCCTAAAACCTATGGTTTTTTCAGTGAATTTCAAAGGTTTTTTAAATGCTAATTTGTAACTATAACGTCCCTGAAACCTATGGTTTTTTCAGTGAATTTCAAAGGTTTTTTAAATGCTAATTTGTAACTATAACATGTCTGAAACCTACGGTTTTTTCAGTGAATTTCAAAGGTTTTGTAAATGACAATTTTTAAATGTATTAATTGTTATATAAATTTTTAAAATACTGATTTACTACATTTTTAGAAACAATTTTTTTTTACATATTTTATTATTTAAATTACATTGTAATTACATTATACATTACATTACAAAAAATACTTTCTCAGAATGAATTACTTTAGTTTAAATACTTTGCACATAGGCAATAGACTTTTAAGTACAGTAGTTACAGTTGTTGCAATGTGCAACACATTTTCAAACACAATGCAACATTCAGCTCAATGTGAATTTCTAGTTAAATGCAATTAGTTACTTTATGGATTACTTTTCTAACCACCTGACTGGATCCTAGATTCAGTCCTGGCACATCTCCTGTAAACAGTTGAGTAAAAGCGTTTTGGTTACAGTCGTGATTTTTAAGGAATATTATTGTACTTTAAAAGTTGACACTTAGAAACTTTTTCTCATAGAATCACCAATGTTATCCTATGGAAGGAAATTCACTTAGCAGGTAAAAACTGTTATCGTTACTTTTTCTTACTCAGTGTTGGATCCTGGATCCAGCACTGGTGCATCTCCTGTAAACAGTTGAATGAATGCGTTTAAGTCATACAGGCGATTTTTAAGGAATATTTGTAGTTTGTGAAAATCGACACTTTGAAAGTTTTCTGCTGAAAACCAGACAATGGATTCCTATGTTAGAAAATATAAGTTACTGGTAAGTACGGTTAAAATTACTTTTCAGGGTCAGTGCTGGGCTAAAAGATGCAGCACTGGGTTCTCTCCTGATAACAGGTGAGTAAATTGGAATTCGTACTTTGGTTGATTTTAGAGGAATATTATAAAGTTCCAAAACTCCACACTTAGAAGAATTTCCAAGTGAAACCAGTCAATGTTAGCCTATGAAGGAAATTCAAGTTACCGGTAAGTACGGTTAAAATTAATTTTGAGGATCAGTACTTGGCTGAAAGATGCAGCACTGAGGTCTCTCCTGATAACAGGTGAGTAAATCAGAATTCGGATTTCGGCTGATTTTAGAGGAATATTTTAAAGTTCCAAAAATCAACACTTAGAAACTTTTTCAGCAAAAAGCAGGCAATGATATCCTATGCAAGGAAATTCAAGTTACTGGTAAGTACGGCTAAAATTACTTTTGAGGATTAGTACTGGGCTGAAAGATGCAGCACTGAGGTCTCTCCTGATAACAGGTGAGTAAATCGGAATTCGTATTTCGGCTGATTTTAGAGGAATATTTTAAAGTTCCAAAACTCCACACTTAGAAGAATTTCCAAGTGAAACCAGTCAATGTTAGCCTATGAAGGAAATTCAAGTTACCGGTAAGTACGGTTAAAATTACTTTTCAGGACCAGTACTGGGCTGAAAGATGCAGCACTGAGGTCTCTCCTGATAACAGGTGAGTAAATCGGAATTCGTATTTCGGCTGATTTTAGAGGAATATTTTAAAGTTCCAAAACTCCACACTTAGAAGAATTTCAAAGTGAAACCAGTCAATGTTAGCCTATGGAAGGAAATTCAAGTTACTGGTAAGTACGGTTAAAATTACTTTTCAGGACCAGTACTGGGCTGAAAGATGCAGCACTGAGGTCTCTCCTGATAACAGGTGAGTAAATCGGAATTCGTATTTCGGCTGATTTTAGAGGAATATTTTAAAGTTCCAAAACTCCACACTTAGAAGAATTTCCAAGTGAAACCAGTCAATGTTAGCCTATGAAGGAAATTCAAGTTACCGGTAAGTACGGTTAAAATTACTTTTCAGGACCAGTACTGGGCTGAAAGATGCAGCACTGAGGTCTCTCCTGATAACAGGTGAGTAAATCGGAATTCGTATTTCGGCTGATTTTAGAGGAATATTTGCACAATGGTGAAGGGAGGGGGCGGGGCCTCAGGTGACATCTGTGCAAACGCGCCCCGTTGCGCGTTTTAAGTTGGGGGATTAAGTCCCCTTGAATCCTGAGGGTCCCTAGGGGCCAACTAGCCCACCAGGAACCTCCAATATGCGCCAGGGGCTGCGTTGCAGAGACGTGTAGAGAGGCCACACCCCTTTTACACCTCTCTGCAACGCAGCTCTGTGGCGCTTTCTGGATGTACCTGTTGGGCTAGTTGGCCCCAGGGACCCTCAGGATTGAAGGGGATTTAATTCCCCATCTTAAAACGCGCCACGGGGCCTGTTTGCACACATGTCACCTGAAGCCCCGCCCCTCCCTTCACCACTGTGCAAACGCGCCCCGTGGCGCGTTTTAAGTTGGGGGATTAAGTCCCCTTGAATCCTGAGGGTCCCCGGAGTCCAACTAGCCCACCATATACCTCCAAAAGCGCCACAGAGCTGCGTTGCAGAGAGGTGTAAAAGGGGCGTGGCCTCTGTACACCTCTCTGCAAGGCAGCCCCCTGGCGCATACTGGAGGTACCTGGTGGGCTAGTTGGCCCTCAGGGACCCCCAGTATTCAAGGGGAATTCGTTCCCCTCTGCAAACGCGCCAGGGGCGCGTTTGCAGAGTGGTGAAGGAAGGGGGCGGGGCCTGCGGGCCCGATCGTTTTAAAAAAAAAAAAAAAATTTCTCCCCTGAAGGGGGCTGTGTGGCCCCCTTCCTTTTTCTTTTTTGGGCCCTGGGGACCCCATCCCCCAGGGCCTTACCCCTTTTTAAAATTACCTTTAAAAAAAAAAACGGGAAGGGGGCCGCGTGGCCCCCTTCCCTTGGCCTGTATTGGCCCCGGGGACCCCATCCCCCGGGGCATGGCCTCTATATTTTTTTTTTTGAGGGGGCAGCGTGGCCCCCTCCTCTGGCCATTTTAAGGCCCCGGGGACCCCATCCCCCGGGGCCGGCCTTTCCTTTTTAAAAAAAAATTTTTTGCTCTTTTTTGGGGAGGGGGCCGCGTGGCCCCCTCCCGGGCCACTACTTGCCCCGGGGACCCCATCCCCCGGGGCTGGCCCTCTCCGTTGGGGACTGTGGGGGGTCCCCAATCCCCCACAGTCCCGCCGGCTCCCCACGTCCCTTGGGAGCCGGCATTGCTGTTCCACATGGGGAGCAGCTGACATGCTGCTCCCCATGTGGAAAAGCAATCGCTTTGGATATTGGAAGAGAGAGCAGGTTTCCCTGCTCTCTCTTCCAATATCCAAAGCAGTTTGCTATGGCAGGACGGGAGCCGCGAGGCTCCCGTCCTGCCATAGCAAACTACAGTGTCCCGGGGGTAGGCACCCCGGGACACTGCAGGAGCCGGCCCTGGGGGTGGTGGTCCCCAGGGCCATCAAGGGCTCCAGGAGGGGGCCGCGCGGCCCCCCTCCCTACATCAGCACAGCCCCGGGGAGGTGGTGGTCCCCGGGGCTTCGGGGGTCCAAAACGGACCCCCATTTTAATTTGTTAGTGCCCCGGGGAGGTGGCGGTCCTCGGGCGTGTGGGGGGCTGGAGCCCCCCACACAGGTTGTTTAATTTTTTTAAAAAAGCCCCGGGGAGGTGGTGGTCCCCGGGGCTGCGGGAGGGCTCAGAGCCCTCCCGCACCATTTTTAAAAGAAAGCCCCGGGGGTGGCGGTCCCCGGGGCTTGGGGGCCCTTTGAGGCCCCCATACATAAAATAAACCCCCCAGCATGCCCCCGGGACTTGGGCCACCCGGGGGCAAAATACAATCGAAGCGCGGGAGACCGCGCTTCGATTTTTTTTTTTTCGGCAGGATTCGCGCACCCTGAGCGCATCCTGCCGATTTTTTTTTTTTTAAAAATGCTTTTTTTGCCCAGGGGGTCCTTGTGGGACCCCTGAGCAGGCCTAGGGGTTAGGGTGTTTCTACCCTGCCCCCTTTGTGCGTTTTGCACACTTGTTTCTTTTTTTTTCTCGGCGGGATACGCGCACCCTAAGCGCATCCCGCCGATTTTAAAAAAAAAAATCTTTTTCTGCCCAGGGGGTCCTTGTGGGACCCCTGAGCAGACCTAGGGGTCAGGGTGTTTCTACCCTGCCCCCTTTTGCGCTTTGCGCACTTGTTTCTGTCCCTCGGTTCTACCGAGGGACAAAATGGCTGCCAACACTTCCTGAATCGGAATGTTGACAGCCAGCTGACAGCCAATTAGCATGCAGCTCGTGATCGGGACGGTGCGCGCAGGGTGCGCTGAGGGTACGCGTATCCGACGCGCCCATAGATATATATGTACTTTTACTTTTGATTTTCTCAGGAACTACTGAACGGATTTACACCATTTAAGCAAAAGGCACCAGTCTGAACCAAGGACTACCTCTTTGCCAAATTTGGTGTAATTCCGTTCAGCAGTTCGGGCTGTAGCTGCGACTAAAGGTTCCTATGGAAAAATGAATGGGGAAAACGCGTTTTGGGACCCCCTTTTTTCTCGGCCCCCGCTTCACGTATCACCCCGAGACTTTCAGGGTAGGAGCGGAGCGGAGCGCCTCAACAAGTTGGAAACTTTCACGAAGATTCGTCAACCGGCGCCAACGTTATTTCAAATAGAATGTCGCGGATTTCCTATGGATAATAGGTTGTAACTATAACTATCTACTGGCGACCGCCAGTAGATTACATGCATATATATATATATATATATATATATATATACATACATATATATATATATATATATACTTGCTATATATATATATATATATATATATATATATATATATATATATTTTTTTCCATATATAATTTTTATTGGCCTTTCGGGGTCCCCTTTATAGTAGGGAATATTCCAGTGCTTATGACTATTGATGGGGATCCCCTGGAAGAGAACCTTGGGATCACTGCAGTCCATCTACCGGGCGTCCAGAATACACAAGCAGACTCCCTCAGCAGGTTAAAAAAACAACAAAAAAACATGAGTGGGTACTAAAACACTCACGTGCGTCATGATGTCTTCTGCGCTTGGGGTTTCCTCATAGATATCTTTGCAACCCCGCCGATAAAGAACAAAAAATGCCACACTTCGCCTCAAGGTTTTACATACCAGGGACAATAGAAATGCCACTAGGGACCGACTGATCTGGCTAATTTTTCTACTCTTTTCCACCGAAATACCCCTGATTCCAAGAGGGATCATCAAGCTGTCTTACTCGAAGGCCAGAATGATACTGATAGCTCCAGAGTGGCCCCAGATAGTGGTGGTTCACAGATCTGCTTCACATGTCGGAACACCCACACATTTGACTGCCGTGCAGACTGGACTCTCATGAAGTTTGAAGGCCAGGTGGTTCATCCCAGCCTTTCCTCTTTGAGTTTGGCAAAGCATGGCTCCCTGAGCGAACTCGTACAACATGGACATTTGAATTTGCCGTTTGCAGAGTGCATGAAAATTCAGAAAGAACACTAAACATCCATCCAAACGTATTTTTATCAATTACACACTTAAGCACGACTTTCGCCTAAAGGAGGTATCCGGCAGCTCAGGGTTAAAGCCTTTCCAACAACTAGAATCAAGCCACAGAAAAACACTTTTCAGTCCATCTCTAGGAGATACATCCTTTAGAGTCCATCTTCTAGCATGCAGCTGGCTATTTGGAAAAGAGGCAGGTTTTCAGATCCTTCTAAATTGAAGGAGGCTCTTACTGGCCCTTAAAGGTACTGGTGAGCTTGTTCCACAGTTGGGCTGCCCTCACTCCGAAACGCCCGGCCTTCATATCTCCCACTTTACGAAATTTCGAGATGCATAATAGATTGGCTGAGGAGGAGCGTAGGTTCACTTGCTGGAGCGTGATGTTTGAATTTTCTTTGTGTAGCAGCCTGGTTCCTGTTTAGCTTTATTGCCTTTTACACATACACAATGGTTTAAGAAGTGATCCTCTCTTTCACTGGGAAGCCAGTGGAGTTCCTTAAGGTGCCAGAAGAAGGAGGCATGTCTAGGTATATCGAATGCAAGTTCTGCCGCTGCTGCTTGCACTCTATATAGCCTTTTTATTAAGTAGTCTGGAGCTCCAGCAAGCAGCACATTGCAGTAGTTGGTGCCTGCTTGAGAACTGTACTTTTGCACCACTAGCTCTCTTGCTGGCTGTGGCAGTGGTGGTACAATTTTCCTTAGGTTCCGGAGTAGTCCAAAAACATGCTTAGCTACCGTCTTATTGACATGTGTTTCCGTAGAGCAGCTTGTCATTACCATATGCTCCCAAGTTACGCACTGACTTTGGGGTTTCTAAGTTGCCTGTGTGCTTGTCCAGGGCCAGAAATTGTTCAGGAGTAACTACAAGGGTCTTTAGGGGGCGAGAGCAAAATAGAAATTCAGTTTTCTCACGATTTAATTTTTTGTTAGTTGCTGTTCAAATATTCTGCCATCTCTCTCAGATAGTTATGGAATGCTTCTGGTGAAGTGTTGCCTAACACCATCTAACTTGAAAGGATCAGCTGCGTATCATCTGGCATAGTTCACAAAGCTGATGCCGTGCCATTGGATAACTGTCACCAGTGGGCAATAGTCTCACCAATGGGCGTAAATAAATATTAAAAGAGGATCAGGCGAAGGGCAGAGCCCTGGAGAAATCACCTGTGTTCTACTTTTTACTATTCTGAATAGAAGGGGGCAGTGAGGGTGCTTGGGTTTCTATTTGAAAGGTAAAGATTCAGTAAGCACTTTAATAGTGTCCCATCTCACCAACATCTGCTAATCTGGATAGAAGTATTTGATGGTTGACAGTGTTAAGCGCGGCTGACCTGGGCAAGCAATATCAGGACTGCTGCTTAACCTCTGTCAACCATCAAATGGAGCTCATCGATGGCTAGGATCGAGTGCGGATGCTCTGTACAATTTGCAGGTCTAAAAGGCCAATTTGTTCTTTTCTAAAGAGTTTATGATCTTCTAGATAGTTTGACATATTTTTGAAAACAGCCTTATTCTTTTAAGCGATAAGAGATTTTGTATCTGGTGGCCATGACAAAAACATTAACCCAACCACGTGGCAAAGAAGCTTTAATTCCATACTTTACTTAATTCAGCCAAATCTGGTTTATAATTTTATTCTATTAAAGTCCATTTGGCAGCTATTACTGACCTACAGAAAATGTCCTTCCCAAATCTCTTTTTCCAAAGTCCCAGTTATTAAGGGCATCAAAAAGCCCCCTCTCCACCCCGATTACACAGTTCTTGAGAAATCTTTCCAAGTTTTTAATAATGTTTTGACCTTTTTCTAAATGTAAATTAAAGTAATTGGCCAATATAGCCAACTTTATAGGCTGCAAGCGCGTTTTTAACAAATTATGTGCTAGTCGTGGCCTTCCTGAGAGTTAGGCGAATGATAGATTTTAAAAAGTGCTCCGTGATCCCCGCACTTTCAGCAAAGATTAGGCACAATGGGGTTGTCCCACTGTTTTCACAAATCCTTAGGATTCCAAGAGATAGATTACAAATTAGATATGGAGTGGTGCTGTAATTCCGGTGGTGAGAAAGCTTCGAGGCAGAACGAGCACAGAGACTATAGTCTGCACACCCAATACAGGTCAGGAAGGTTTCCTTCGTACATTTCTCAACAGCCTCTGATCCTGTCCTAATTGCAAAAGCAATTGCATTTTAAAAGCAATTTGTTTTAATTGTATTTCGAGATGTACATAGTGTAATAACGACATTACATAAATGGGAAACCAAATTCATTTACTAATTCCGGTAAAAGAGGTGATCCTACCGCATTGGAGTCAAAAGGATCCTGCATTGTAGAACTTCAATGGCTTCCAGAAAATATGGTTCCTGTGGAGCCATGAAAAATAACGCCACCACGAACAAGTTACTTGCCTTCGATAAACGCTTTTTCTGGTAGATGCAGTATCTACCTGTGGATTCACTCACTTTTTGAACATCCCCCATGCGCAGCATTTCACAGAAACTTTTCACTCTAAGCTCTCCCATGACGACTAGTATGTCACAATAGCACGGCTCCATGGCGCGACTCCCCGTGACATAATCAGAGCCATAAGAAGACCTGCAGACTGCGTGCTGACACATCAGTTTCCACCCATTTTCATGTGCCGCCTGAGACAAGCGGGGTGAACTAACAATGCATATGCCGTAGCATATGGCATGGAGCCAATACAATCTTATACATATATAAACATAACTAAAATGCACTTCTTCTGATGGATACATCTACCTGTGGATTCCTCGCCTTTTGAAAAGAATCCCCAAGCAGTCCACACTCTGACGTGATATAGGTGCCTGAGTGCCTATACCAAAAATCCTGTAAAACAGAATGAGCAAAATGGCCGTCCCTCCTCACTTCCGAATCCAAGCAATAATGCTTTGCAAAAGTGTGAAGGGAGGCCCAAGGATTGCCGCTTTCCAAATGTCAACCACAGGGACACCTCTAGCTAAAGCAGAAGTTGAAGACTTAGCTCTAACAGAATGAGCTCTAATACCTGTAGGTGGCTCCTTCTAAGCATGGCGTAGCAGATCTTGATACACAGGATTATCCATCTGGACAAAGTCCTCCTGTGTCACTGCTTTCGCTCTCATTTTGCCCACATATCCAACAAACAGATGGTCATCCATCCAGAACTCACGAGTTCCGTCTGTATAAGCTCACAGCCGTCTTAGGGTCCCAAACAATGTAGTCTCTCCTCCTCCTTCGATGGATGCGGGGGAGTGTAAAAAGTAACAAAGTTATAGACTGTCCCAAGTGGAGCAGGTGCCCACCTTTAGCAGGAAAGCAGCTCTGGTTCTAAAGCACCACCTTAACCATATGAAAGGTTGTGAAAGGGAGGCTTAAAGTACTAAGGGCCTGCAGCTCACTCACACTTCACAGCATGGGGTTATCGCTACTAAAATATAGTCTTAAAAGTAAGAATCCTCAACGGGCTACTATGGAAGGGTTCAAGCGAAGAACAGATAAGATATGCTTAAGCACTAGATTAAGAGGCCCAGAGGCATAGCAAGCGGGTGGGAGGGAAGCTTTATTAGTGGCCGGCTTAATGAACCTTAACACCATGGGGGATTTAAAGGGTGGGTTGATCGGGACCAAACAAAGGAATGCCGATAGGGCAGACAAATGCCTCTGCACCGTTGCAACTGCACAGCCTTGCTGTGCCAGGGGAGAGCGCAAAACTCAAAACATTAAACAAATGGGCCTCCAGCGGGTCAACAGAACTCTCTCACACCATTTCACTAATTTCGCCCATCTGCCAGCATAGACTGTCTTGGTGAGCGTGTCTTCTGGCAGATAAAATAACATCCACAACTTCCAAGTGGGAGAGAGAAAAAGCTCAGGTTGCGCTTACAATCTCCCAGGCATGCAGGTGCAGGCTCTGGAGGTGGGG
>CAWUFW010017735.1:200000-249660 GCA_963921515.1 Calotriton arnoldi | reverse complement strand
CAGACTCGTCCTCGTCATCCCTGGCACATACACATCAGCCAATACCTACAATGACTCCACCGGCTCACAGAGGAGAAAGCAGTCAGCTCCAACATCCTCATCTCATGCCTACAAATGCCTACACAACAATGGACACAAATACCTCAATTACAGAATCAACTTACACGCACCCAAAAGAAAACCACAATTTACAAAACTATCACTGGCCAAAAACCCTCGCATCCACGGAGCCTGAGCATGCGGAAGATCCTTCTGTAACATTGCAGCCAAGACCTGACCCAAGCTACCGACAGACATCAGACACGCTCCCTCCATGAACACGTTCCTGAAGCCCCTCAAGAGCTCGCTCTTTGGCCAACAGATCTGCGCACCACCACCCCAGCGCCTCGTGACCCCCACGGTTGAGTAGCACACTTACAATTCCCCTGATTGATTGATTTTATTGTTGTGAAATATGCAATTATGGTGTCAGCTGAGGTGAAAGTTGCAATTTAGGGTGTCATGTGTTGTGAAACATCATATTTAGGGTGTCATTTGTGTGCTAATCAAGCATTTCATGTTGTTATAGATGTCTGAAATGAATTTAGCTCTAAGACTGTACATCTGTGTATGAATTTGCTGTAAGCGTGAAGATCTTGCCGCTACAACGATAACGCAATGTTGTTTTTTACTCGCCCGATGGAAAAATACATCGCTCAACATATTGTACAATGCTAAATATTACTCATGAGCCTATTTGCGTGCAGATTTTACCGCTTTCTCAAAAACGGGCCGTATTGAGACAGGAAGTGATGTCTGCATGCTTCCTGTCTACTGGAGTAGTGTTTTGCACTTTCACTTTCTCTTTTGAGCACATTGCTGGTGATTGTGGAGAGTGTTGGAGGTGTTTGGTGGTGTGTGCTGCAGTGTTGAGATTTTGAGAGTGTTGCTGTGTCCTGTGTCCTGTTGATAGTGTCTGTGAAGTGTTGTGTACTTATTTTGTGTTTTTGTCTCTTGTACTCAAATTTGTCGGGTGTTTGTCTGGGGTAGTTAACTTTCTTAGTAGTTTTGGGGATATATTAGAGAGTTATAATTTTTGGCTGTGGGCTCTCAGGTGTGCAGGGAGATGCCGGGTGTGGGCAGGGAGGGCAGGATGTCCGAGGGGGCATTGGGGGGCTTCCTCTAGATGATAAAATTCTACCTGCCCTTGATGTTGGAGTGGGGAGGCCGTATCCTTCAAGGATACAATGTCAGTGTGTGGAAGATGAGGTGGGAGCGTGTGCGGGTGCAGATGCTCCGGTTCTTTGGAGTGGACCGTACCGTGCGCCAGTGGAAGCACCGCTGGCAGCATCTGCTGGCCCGTGAAGCTGACCTCTTGGACTACACGGGAGTCATGACTGGCATACAGGGTGGTAAGTACAAACTCTACATTTAATTGTGATTGCTTAAACTAAAATAAATTAGGACGTGTGTGACACTGGTGTCACAGTGAAAAAGGTTGCTGAGTGAGGTGGAGATGTAATGCACTCACGCATAACATTGGCACATCCGAGACTCAACGCTGCATCATATTGACAAGCATAGGGTGCTAGTATATGTTAACCTTTGGCAGGAGCAACACCTAGCACTGTTGTGCCATAAGCTAGCACACCTGCACAAAAGTGCGTGCATGCAGGAATATTGTTTGTGTACGGCAGGGTGACTGTACATGCACTATCCAAGGAACTGTTCATGTGAGCAGTGTGCTGGCCAAAAGGTAGTGTTAAAATGCTTTCCTCATGAATTGTGTTACGTTACCTACGCTGCCCCTGTGAACATAGTTGATGTGTGACAATGTATTTAATAGGAACAAATGGTCAAAGGAAATTGGACATGTCCAGATTGTCATACACCAACAAGCTCTGTGAAACTGCCTTGTGCGATCGGCAGCAATGCAATTGTACAAAGAGCATGTATAACATCATGATGCATGTAGTAATGGTGCCTTGTGGATGTCTCACACTACTAGCATGTGCATGTTAGCTAGCATTACAGTCTGGTTTGTCCCGACTCAGCATTCACTGTTCTGTTGTGAATGGCAGTCAAAGTGGACACAATCATGTATCAACATGAAACAGCGACACTACAGTTACGTGGCATTTTCTGTTATGGTGATGATTGGTATGAGGAATATGACTCATATGATTTAACGTCTGATACCAACACATATATTTTTCTTGACTCACAGATGGTCGGCCACCATTCACACAGGGGGACATCGACAGCTTCGAGGACCCACATGCCACTGGTGAGTTTGGACATAATATATTGGCATAGTGCGGTGTCATGGATGTCTGGGTCAAATGATCAACGTTGTAGTATGCAGTATGGGTGTGTATCACATGTCCCTTGCCTACAGTGTGATGATGTATTGTTGAAGTCAGAAGTGTGCACAAATCAGTAAGTGAAGTATGAGCAATGCACTAGTCTCACTGTTGTAACCTTGCCCATCCCCAGTCTGTGATACACATAGTAAGTAAGGTGCATATCATCGAGACCCTATTGCCAACACAACATCACTTTTATTGAAGTGGTGTTGTCAATAGGGGCCTAGCATCATGAGCGAGCCAGCGTTAATCCACTTCACGTGTAATAACGCTTCATTTGTAATAAGGCACACTTTCACGCTGTGTTTAGCGTGAAAGTGGCGTGCAGTAAGTGTTGCGGTTGGCGTTCCACAGCAACACCCATTGTATTTGACGATGCCACCTATGTACAAGTGTAGCGTTGATAGATGGCAGCGCACAATTTAACAACAGTGACATCCTGGTCGTAATCTGGCTAAATGAGGATGAATCTTTTTTTCTCATCATTTTCTTTTTACATGTGAGCTGCCTTGTGCAGCACACATTGAAGTAAGCAAAATGACATGGTTTGGATATGTACAGGACGGTGGCCCTTCCTGTACATACAGACAAACTTTACAATAATCAAAATTGTATCTTTCCTGTGTGCTGCACGACTCAGCACACATGAAAGTTACAACATGGTATACTAGGATTGGTCATGGCCATGAAGGGGCACCTTCCTGTACAGAAAAAACCTCCCTGCACACACACACACCCTTGCACTCGGGTGCATGTGTGCCTGCCTAGCCGATAAGTTGTGAGACTTGCCGCCATCACTGGGGGAACGCAAGTCTGCACCACATCCTTGGTAATATGGTGCAGACATACTTTTCCAAATTGGCGTGAGAGGCGTTAAGCCAAAGAGGCTAACGCCTGTCTCCGCCACTTCCTTGTCAATATGCCCCTAGGTCTATGGGTACTGTCACCACAGCACATGCCTGTGGATTGACAGGACACTGATAGGAGAGGAGACATGTAAGTGGGGTTGCTGATGACTATCAGATGACATGGAATGCATCTACATCCTTGCATGAGATGACTGTGCAAGTGTGTCCGATGATGCCCAAGGAGGCATTGCTTCTCAGTCTGTAAGTGCGCAGACACAGTTTGGCACTGTGAATTTGTAGGTATGCTGCATGCCATCTTCAAAGAAGTGGCAGTGTGTATCTTTGAGCCAAGCATATCAATGGCACGTTCCCCAAACACACAGCAAAGGTGGCCCGATGAATCTCATTGGCATGTTTGTCCCCTGCAATGGTGTTGACAAGCTGTCTCCTTGAGGCCATTCCCTTATTGACTCTGGACCAGGTGTGGGAACTCCTCTGTCCCAAGTGTTGTCATTACTGTGCATGCATTTCCCACGCATGGTTTGGCTCTGCCTCCATTGCTGTGCCATTTATTTTGCAATGCAGGGCTATCAAACGCTATCTGTGAGAAAGCATTACCCCTAAAAACACTATGAGCATCATGACTGAAGGGTGCCGTTACAATGGGGAATGCATTGTGACTTTTTGCATTGTAAAGGCATGCTTATATTGATTCACTATGGAGTGAGCTTAGCGGATACAAGACATGCATGAGTGATTGAGAATTTGGAGGAAACGATGTTTCCCCCTCTCTGCGGCAACACTTCACATATTGTGTAGTAGTGTTGGAGAGCGGGACAGCGCATCATGTATAATGCAGCGTTCATCCATACAACGGGTTTACATGTGTGCTGCATGATGCAGCATAGTTGAAAGTGTGAGTAGGGCTGTCCCCGGATAGCTCCAGAGCAGGTTGGGTAAACTTCCAAAACATTTACCAGGCCCCCAGCACACAGACACCCATGCACTCTTGTGCAAGAGTGCCTGTGTTGGCGCTAACTTGATGAACTGCACACAGTTGCTGGGGGACACACAGGCCTGCACATGGGCATTGCACATATCATGCAGCACTGTGTCACAGGAGAGGGCGAGGGTGGTGCTACACACGGAGGGATAATGCCTCCCTCCTCCGATTGCTTGTACATGTCACCCTCAGTCCGGGTATGTCATGGCACCATCGTTTGACACTGTCAGTCCCATTTGGTTGTGACAGTACATGTACCATGCCATGCACTGTCATGTCAGTCTCCCCAGCATGTAGTCACTGATCCATGCTTCAACATTTCATTGTCCAGGTCACTGTCTGACTTCACATAGTTACGCTGGAGTGTAGGCTCCCATGTTTAAGTGATCTTGTATTACAGATGTTATTGCAGAACATTGACATAGTCTAAAGGACTCAAAATTTCCATTGTTGATATTTTACAGACGACATGACGCCAGCGGAACAACATGCCTTCCAGGTGAGGAAGGACCGCTTCAAGCACGTAAAGAAGGTGGCAAAGGGTTATCGCAACATGGCCAAGAGGCACCAGGAGGAACGGAAGAAAGGGACATGGAAGGTGGTGCCTGAGATTTTGACAATTGGCACACAGCCCATCCCAGGCCCCTCTGGCGTCAGTGGTGGGTCCCAGCCTGGACAGGTGCCACATCCCCCTATGGCCACACCCCCCCAAGTGACAGTCCTACCTGCACCTGGCGATCAGGTGGTGCCATTTACAATTAGGGACAGGAGGGTGATTCATGATAACAATGTGTTTCTGGCAGAGATGAGGCGGGAAATGGCTGATATGAACAGGCATTTAACGGACCTTAAAAAACATTTTGGACTGCCATGATACCTGGAGATGTTGGACCCCATCCCCCTCTTCTCCCTTCCCCCAATGTTTTAAGATCTGTTATTAGGTAGTGTTAGGTTAGTTCTTTTAATTGTTAGGTAGTGTAGTTTTAGCGTAGGTTATAGTTAGTGTTAGCTTTTAAGGTAGATTTTAGATATTTATTATTATGCTGTATTTGGGGATAAGATTCCTTTTCCTTTGGGTGGGGGTTGATGTATTTTTTGGAAAATAAAATACAAAAAAATATATCTTTGTGTAGGTTACATGTGTAGTTAGTTTATGTATAGCTTAGATGTCTTTGTCCTGTCACGTGGTGTGCCTGAAGGGTGGGAGGGGGGTTGATGTCTAAGATATGATGTTGTGTGTTTAGGATTAGTTAGGGTAGGTAGTTTAGGTAAGTAAGATTTTTCTAGTTAGTTTAGGTTTTAGTAGTAGTTCTAGTGTTCAGTGTTAGTTTAGGGTCATTAATTATTTTTACTGTTCAAATAAAATTGTAAAAATTTGTATTTCTGCTTGCACTTCTGTCAGGGATGATGTTGGGGAGAGTGGCTTATTGGCTTGTATGCAACTCATACCATCACTGGACAATCCATGGAATGTGTAAGTCTGGTCATGACATGTTACTTAGCATGATGTATTGTGTCAGGATACCTTAGATGTGAGCACAGTGAACTTGCATGGATGGCAGTGTGGCAAGTAGTATTTATGGCCTAGTCTAGGGACTGTTGTTTGTCATGTTCTACATCTTAAGTGTGACTCACATAGTTGTACTACAGCAAACAAATGATGGACGGAATGCTGACAATGCAAACATTCTCCCCCAGTCAAAAGATCTGGGTTAAATCCATCGTTCTTTTGCCCACTACACCACCCCAGTTTGGACCCAGCCATATGCAAATCAGTCTTGACCCTGTGCCCCATGGGAACAGTCCAGACCGAACTGCCAGGCCAGGTCCTCCCTGGACCGGAAACAAGCATCCTGGGACCGGTTTCAGGGTATGTGACCCTTCTTCAGCCAGGCTAGCTTGAATCCAGTGGCGCAGGGAGCAAGGGACCCACGTCTGGGCATATCCATCCCACTTAGGGCAAAAAGTGTTACAGCAAACAAATGATGGACGGAATGCTGACAATGCAAACATTCTCCCCCAGTCAAAAGATCTGTGTTAAATCCATCGTTCTTTTGCCCACTACGCCACACCAGTTTGGACCCAGCCATATGCAAATCAGTCTTGACCCTGTGCCCCATGGGAACAGTCCAGACCGAACTGCCAGGCCAGGTCCTCCCTGGGCCGGAAACAAGCATCCTGGGACCGGTTTCAGGGTATGTCACCCTTCGTCAGCCAGGCTAGCTTGAATCCAGTGGCGCAGTGAGCAAGGGACCCACGTCTGGGCATACCATCCCACTTAGGGCAAAAAGTGTTACAGCAAACAAATGATGGACAGAATGCTGACAATGCAAACATTCTCCCCCAGTCAAAAGATCTGGGTTAAATCCATCGTTCTTTTGCCCAATACGCCACCCCAGTTTGGACCCAGCCATATGCAAATCAGTCTTGACCCTGTGCCCCATGGGAACAGTCCAGTCCGAACTGCCAGGCCAGGTCCTCCCTGGACCGGAAACAAGCATCCTGGTACCGGTTTCAGGGTATGTCACCCTTCTTCAGCCAGGCTAGCTTGAATCCAGTGGCCCAGTGAGCAAGGGACCCACGTCTGGGCATATCCATCCCACTTCGGGCAAAAAGTGTTACAGCAAACAAATGATGGACAGAATGCTGACAATGCAAACATTCTCCCACAGTCAAAAGATCTGGGTTAAATCCATCGTTCTTTTGCTCACTACGCCACACCAGTTTGGCCCCAGCCATATGCAAATTAGTCTTGACCCTGTGCCCCATGGAACATTCCAGACCGAACTGCCAGGCCAGGTCCTCCCTGGACCGGACACAAGCATCCTGGGACCGGTTTCAGGGTATGTCACCCTTCTTCAGCCAGGCTAGCTTGAATCCAGTGGCACAGTGAGCAAGGGACCCACGTCTGGGCATATCCATCCCACTTAGGGCAAAAAGTGTTACAGCAAACAAATGATGGACGGAATGCTGACAATGCAAACATTCTCCCCCAGTCAAAAGATCTGGGTTAAATCCATCGTTCTTTTGCCCACTATGCCACCCCAGTTTGGACCCAGCCATATGCAAATCAGTCTTGACCCTGTGCCCCATGGGAACAGTCCAGACCGAACTGCCAGGCCAGGTCCTCCCTGGACCGGAAACAAGCATCCTGGGACCGGTTTCAGGGTATGTCACCCTTCTTCAGCCAGGCTAGCTTGAATCCAGTGGTGCAGTGAGCAAGGGACCCACGTCTGGGCATATCCATCCCACTTAGGGCAAAAAGTGTTACAGCAAACAAATGATGGACGGAATGCTGGCAATGCAAACATTCTCCCCCAGTCAAAAGATCTGGGTTAAATCCATCGTTCTTTTGCCCACTACGCCACCCCAGTTTGGACCCAGCCATATGCAAATCAGTCTTGACCCTGTGCCCCATGGGAACAGTCCAGACCGAACTGCCAGGCCAGGTCCTCCCTGGACCGGAAACTAGCATCCTGGGACTGGTTTCAGGGTATGTCACCCTTCTTCAGCCAGGCTAGCTTGAATCCAGTGGCGCAGTGAGCAAGGGACCCACGTCTGGGCATATCCATCCCACTTAGGGCAACAAGCATTACAGCAAACAAATGATGGACGGAATGCTGACAATGCAAACATTCTCCCCCAGTCAAAATATCTGGGTTAAATCCATCGTTCTTTTGCCCACTACGCCACTCCAGTTTGGACCCAGCCATATGCAAATCAGTCTTGACCCTGTGCCCCATGGGAACAGTCCAGACCGAACTGCCAGGCCAGGTCCTCCCTGGATCAGAAACAAGCATCCTGGGACGGGTTTCAGGGTATGTCACCCTTTTTCAGCCAGGCTAGCTTGAATCCAGTGGTGCAGTGAGCAAGGGACCCACGTCTGGGCATATCCATCCCACTTAGGGCAAAAAGTGTTACAGCAAAGAAATGATGGACGGAATGCCGACAATGCAAACATTCTCCCCCAGTCAAAAGATCTGGGTTAAATCCATCGTTCTTTTGCCCACTACGCCACCCCAGTTTGGACCCAGCCATATGCAAATCAGGGACATGGCATTGAGAGTATATATATTTTGCTAATGTTATCCATCATTGAGATGGATGTATGCGCAGGGTAACACAGATTCCGACACACACCTGCATATCAGATGCTCCTGGCGCTGAGTCCATCTACATTGCACAGACCTTTGCACACTTTCTGCGTATTGCCAGTGTGTCAGCTTCCTCTGAATTATATGTTCCTGTGCATGGATGCTCAAACTCAGGCACATGCATGAGTTAGTAAATTTGTGTGTCCATTGTGTACGGCACATGGCACAACAGTCATCCTGATTCAGATAAGTAATCTGAGAGTAAGTAATGACTTTACATTTTACGTTATTCACAAATGGCATTTATGAGTAGTACAGTTAGGTATACTGACTTCACTTCTCATCAATGCCTTTCCTGACTCACTTAATTTTTCAAACTGTGATTTTGTCACAGGTAACGTTTTGTTGCGTGCACACTGTTCTGCTGCACACAAGGGGGTAAATGTTGCATTGCTACCTGTAGTGACAGTGTCATAGACACTTGTCCCAGCTGTTCCTCTGGCATTGTCTCATAGTGATGCCCCCCTTGAAATGTTGGCCTTGCATCTGACTATATGCTAAGTGCAGTGCACCACACATCCCTAGACACATTGCCCAATACGCTCACAGTGATCACAGCATGAGAGGGGTAAAAATTTGTTGTGCATTGTTTGTCCACAGGAAGGGGCTGACTGACGCATTGCACTTTTGTGTGAGTCCCTATTGGCAACTCAACTTCACTGAGGCATACATTGTGGTTCCTTTTGTGTATGGTAGACATGTGCCCTTACGTGTCTTCATCAATGTGAATATGGTGTGCACCATCTTGGGATGTGACATGCAATGCGCACCATCACAACAGGCTAAGTCCACCATGTAGAGGGTGAGTAGATATGCCAAGAGAAAATTGTTTGCAATTGTTAAGGGGGACACTACTTGTGGCCTGCTACAAACTTTGACATTTTAGCACACATGCCAAATTCCGTATTGGACGTGGGTATAGGTTGTGATATAGCTAGATTGTATTTCTTTTGCAATGAGGGCACAGATAGTTGACACATACACAAGCATCTCACTGCCTATCTGTGTCAGGTAAAACATGTACATTGCTCGTATTTCCCTTGGGGTACCTTCTGGTGGATTCATTGTCCATACACTTTTTACAGACTTCTATACTTGATTGTTCATAGACAACACACAACAGTGTGAGTTCAAGATTTTAATGTGCATTAACAGAATGAAGACTGGGCCAGTGCTTGGCCATACAACCACACATTGCATGGATGCCTGTTAGAGGGCCAGACAGAGTCCTTTGTTGGTAACAGGTCCAAGGGAAGAGGCACAGTTCAGTCCGCAGGCTGATTGCAGTGTCATTGGTAAGAAAAATATGATGTGGCAGTCCATGTGGAGGTCCAAGGTGAGTTTTGGGGGACAGTGGAAGTCAGTGGAAGATGATCTTCCGTGGCATGATACTAAGCCCAGAACCAAGGAGAAACAGGCCTTTTGGTGTCGATGTATGCTACCGCTTTCTCCTTTGCAATGATGCACTATCGTCCTCATCTTCGTCGTCTGCTGTGTCATGTGCCTCACATGTGGGTGGTGGTATAGTGGGTGCAGCACTGTGAGGCACTGACACATCAGGGGGCGGAGCTGAGGATGTAGAAGCAGCAGCAGCATTCATTGACACCAGACCTTGGGGCAGCAATGCAGTGATGAGCAGCTGCAGGGCATGATAGATTCCAGCAACATCGCGCTGGTGTTCAGCCCTGGCAGCCAATTGTTATGCCTGCCTCAGCTCCATGCTCTCCATTATCTTACTAATGTTGAACAAATCCTGGCTGAGATTGCTGGAGCCACTCTGACCAGACAGTTGGTGTTGTTTCAGAATCATGACTCCAGCAATGTCAGCCATGGACCGTTGGAGAGCATCGAGCGGGCTGTGGGTGTCCGTGAGCTTCTGTATGTGGTCCCGGATGGGACTCAGACACCCACGTATGGCATCAAGTTTGGCCGCCAACATCTCAAACCCCACCCGCACCTGATCAGCCATCTCCCGCTGGACCTCTAGCACACGGCATTGGAAGGCCAGATGTGGGTCCTCGAGGTCCTGGGAGCCAGATGTGGGGGAGGTGCTTGCTGCTGGTTGGTTTGTGCAGGGGTGGGGTTGCCGCGATGCTGCTGGGTTGCCCTGATCCTGGAGGTGGGCTGCTGAGTGAATTGAGCAGAATTTGCAGTTCAACCTGATTAATGGTGGTGTAATCGTCCTCGTCATCAGTGAAGGTTGGGCCAGTCTGCTGTCCAGGAGGTGGTGTCTCTCCCTCTGCAATGTGATAGGGGAGATAAATATTAACAGTGTGTTTCATGTATGATCATGCATTGTATGACTTTACAAGCAGACTGCAGGACAGTGTACATTCTGACTGTTTATTGGGAGATGCCTATTTGTTGCGGGATAGTGATTATTTTGAGGACATAACCGATGTGATGTTGTTGTTGTACATTGTCATCTCACAGTTTACAGCTATGACAAAGGATGCTTGTCGTATTTGTACCCAAAAACGGCACATGTTGTTTCCTATGTTCATTTGTGTGAGTGATCCAGTTTGTTCCACATATTAGTCAATGTTGATGAGCTAAGATTTGTATGTGTGTGCACTGCATTGTGTGATTGTGGCACCTGCAGCTTTAGTTTTACTGCCCGTTATACCTTTCAGGCAGTGAGCCTTTCACTTCTGTGCATTTACAATGCTGAGATGTCGCAAGCTGGGTGGAATATGGCTCTTGGTGAGAATTGGGAGACTTGTGTATTGTTTGTCATCAAATGTCTTGTTTACGTCAGGGGTTGTATGTACACAAGGATGTGTGACCTGCTCCTTTAAGGATGTGGTCCACACTCAGCCACCTCAGTGAGGTGGCTGGCACCATGTTAAGATGTTGGGCCTGCAGGCATGCTATTCATCATGCACTGTCACTTGCCTTGTCAGTGTGGCACATGGACACGCAGCTTTGCACGGTAATGCACCTGTGCATGTGTTTTGTGCAAGATGAGTTATGTGTGAGGAGGGCCCCCTTTGTGCACATTAGCAATGAGAGCCTACTTGGTGTTTCAACGTGTGCTGCACTATGTAGTACACATGTGCATCCAGGTAGCTTTGTCTATTGTCATTGTTCTTGTGTGCATGTCGTCCATCATTTTTATCTTGCATGCATTGATTACTGCCCTCCTGTTGGCTTACCTGTTGTGAGTATGGTGCATAGTGAGTTTCTATTGTTGTTGCTGCTGTCTGAACTGACAGTGTCAACACCCATTACCCTCAAGGTTGACCCCACGTGTGGTGTGTAAGTGCTCTGTGATTTGATGTATGTGCATTTCATGATGCCTATTTATGGTGCTCAGGCCTTGTCACCGCCACCCTCAGAAGAGATGCAAATGGCAGGGTGATGTGTGTTTGTGTATGTGCCACGCAGCTGCTGACATGGATGATACATGCTGTCCTGGTTCTGGTTATCTATGGCTGGCTTAGTGTGTGGGTTATAACTACCTGACTGCAAAATAGTTCACTGACACAGTTGACTTACCAAACAGTTAAGTTTAATTGCACATGATGGTGTGATGGGCAACTCACATCAGGACTGATGTGGAATGCTGTTTTCTGTATGGCAGATGTGTAGACTTGGGGGTGGAGGAGTGCAATTTGACCTAAGGGTTGAGGGTGACATTTCTGACTTTCTCTTTAATTGTTGCATTTTTGCTATCCTTGCTTGTTGTCATACTTTGGTTGTCATACTGCTTTACAGGCACATTTAGGTTCTGTGAGTATGTCACACATACAAGGCATGCAGTACATAATTGTGTGACACATTCCTAATCTGCATTGTCCACGTACTGTGGTGTTGTAGGCATACCCCCCCTGCAAATTGTATTCCATCGCACTTTGAGTCAAGTCTGCTGTTTGTGTGCATTTTTGGATGTGCATCTTTTATCCAGCGGCCTATATGGTCACTTTGTTGTGACATTGCATGTGTGTCTGGTATGCAGACTCACTAGATACTTCCCCACTTGGTGTACACAGGACTGCATCTCATGAACAGGCAAGTGTGCACATTGCCTGGAGATGCGTGAGGATGTCATGATTTCCCCCTTGCCTCATCAGCACACATATACCAATCGTCTGCACAAGGACACATCTCTCTCTGACACCAAAATGATGATGCACTGTGCAGGTGACTGATCATGTGCACGAGTAGGCATGCCACCACCAATGTCAGCACACCTGCAACATTGTGCACATGTGCCTGAGTTGTGTGCAAGGTTGTGTATGTGCAGTAAAGTCCACCTATTTGCACATGCACATTCCTGCACACAACTCAGACACACGTGCTCAATGTTGCAGGTGTGCTGACATTGGTGGTGGCATGCCTACTCGTGCACATGATCAGTCAAATTCACAGTGCATCATCAATTTTGCATCAGAGAGAGATGCGTACTTGTGCAGGCAATTTGTATATGCGTGGTGATGAGGCTAGGGGGCCATTTTGCCACCCTGCCGCATCTCAAGTGAAACATCCAGGGTAAATGAATTCAGGATACAGGATGTCTGAGTTGAGGAATTTATTCCAAGATAGAAGATCTCATCCAGCAACAAGCAGGAGTCATAAGTAACTGACTTATTCAGAATCTTCTAATCCCAAGAACCTAATGACATGTCTAACATTCCACTTTGGCATGGCATGGATGTTACATTCTGGGATAACTACAGAACTGTGAACAAGCAATAATGAAATACCACACATCTCCCTTCTTTACATTTCAATATTAACGAATAAACACTGTACACTTAGCCTAGATAAATTAAACAAAGTCAACGAGATATCCAGGTTTTCTAATCACCCTAGACGAACTTCTAGCACTTTTGATGCTTTGTCCACAATAAGTTTGGGACACATGGAGGTGTGATCCTCCCGTGACGCAGCCACATTTTTCTCACCATCAACATTACCCTTAACAACCACCACTCTGTTCAGATTCCAAATACGATGATCTTGAGTTTGTAAAGCATTATTGAAAATCTTAATGACTTTGATAGGTTTCATGAATTTGGTTGTAGAGCTTCCTAATATACCAGGACGCTTAACCATAACCCAATCACCTATTTTTACTTCAGTTTTCTTTACAGCATTCTTGACATCAAAGTATTCTTTCCTCTTCCTGGCTTTTTCTTCTTCCATTCTCTGTACCAATAATTTATCACACACACTCTCTTTCCCTTTTCCAATTCATATTTGTTAACCCACTGTGGTTCAACACATGTATTAGGCACTCTACCACGAAACAACAAGAAGGGAGTTTTTCCTGTCGTAGCATGAGGAGATAACCTATACTCTTCTACTTTTACCATGACCTCTTTTTCCAATCTAAATACATAGACTTGGCTAAAATTATGGTTTCTTTGATGACTTTGTTAAATCTCTCAACCATACCATTTGCCTCGGGATGATAAAGAGAACAAGTTTTATGGACAATACCCCTAGAAAATAAAAAATTCTTCCATCTCTTTTGAAATTAATTGCACACCATTGTCTGTCAAAATGGAAACCGGTAACCCTTCTCTAACAAAAGGCTTTTCAAACATTGAATGACATTGTTTGAATCCACAACAGATAAAAAGAAAATTTCAGGCCACCTAGAATACATATCAATCACCACTAACAAATAAGTTTGTGTCCCTTTACCATGAATTGGACCAACAATATCCAAGGCAACATCTTGCCAAGGTCCACTGGGACGCCTTCTTAACATCATGGGTTGAACATGTGTGCGCTTGGATTTATCACCCAGAGTGCATGGAACACAATCTCTTATAATGCGTTCCACCATCTTATCCATTCCAGGCCACCAATATGACATCCGTAATCTCTCCTTGCTTTTAGATAAACCGGAATGAGCTACATGTACTAAATCAAACAATTCCTTTCTAAGACTGTTGGGGGAACAAGCTTCGTGCCACGAAACAACAAACCATTTTCCACAGACAGCTCATTACGTACAGCCCAAAATGGTTTAGTAGATTCTGAACCATCCTTAATTCTAATCCATCCCTTTTTATTAGGGACATTACTTCACACAGAGTTGTATCTAGATCGGAGTTCTTCACACCACCTCTTCTCTGAAATGATATCGTGGTCCACCACACACACCAATTCATCCTCCTCATCCGATGCAACCTCATGAGTATGATCAATGTTAACCAACCTTGACAACACGTCAGCCACTCCATTATCGATTCCAGGGATGTACTTAAGCGTAAAATTATATTCTTGTAAACCAATAATCCATTTTGTTATCCTACTAGAAATTAAGTCTAAACCCTTTTTACTAAAAATTTCTACCAAAGGTTTGTGATCAGTGTGTACTTCAAAGTCTAAACCCCAAAGACATTTTTTGAGTTTTTTTATTGCCCAAAACACTGCCAGTGACTCTCTCTCTACAACCGAGTAACGAGTTTCAGGATCCCTCAAACTTCTTGACAAGAACATTATGGTTTGCATTCCCCCTGGACCACATTGCTGTAAGACAGCACCTAAGCCCTTCTCACTAGCATCGGTAATGAGAATAGATTTGCTCGTGGGATTGAAACTTCTAAGAGAAGGTGATGTGTGGTATTTCATTATTGCTTGTTCACAGTTCTGTAGTTATCCCAGAATGTAACATCCATGCCATGCCAAAGTGGAATGTTAGACATGTCATTAGGTTCTTGGGATTAGAAGATTCTGAATAAGTCAGTTACTTATGACTCCTGCTTGTTGCTGGATGAGATCTCGGTTGTAGAGAGAGAGTCACTGGAGTAGTGAAGTCCTTCAAAAGAAAAGAGGCTCAAGTGAATTGCCAGCAGTTTCAGGTGGCGCAGAGTCACAGGTGTGCCTTCAGTAGAAGAGGTAGCTAGTTCCAACATGTGAAATTAAACACGTTGAGCAAGTGGTTGAAACGAGGGCTTCAACAGTAGTAAAGATGGTAAGATGGGAAAGTTTGAAGTTAGGCTTCATGCAGCTTGCCAGTTAGGTGAACATTCAATAGAAAGAATCTCTCACCAAATCTTCGTGTTGAGATCTTCTCTCTTATCCTGCCGACTACGCCAGTGAAACATCCAGGGTAAATGAATTCAGGATACAGGACGTCTGAGTTGAGGAATTTATTCCAAGATAGAAGATCTCATCCAGCAACAAGCAGGAGTCATAAGTAACTGACTTATTCAGAATCTTCTAATCCCAAGAACCTAATGACATGTCTAACATTCCACTTTGGCATGGCATGGATGTTACATTCTGGGATAACTACAGAACTGTGAACAAGCAATAATGAAATACCACATCAAGTTAATGTGCCACTTTGCCATTTCCTGTGGCATTTATTTTGTGGTCTGAGGGTGATCTATAACTATATTGTGCTTAGTTTTCTGTGCACATTTCAAAGTCTGTGTGCCCACCAATATGTGTCTTGCAATGCATTGTTTGAGTAAGGTGATATGTGTCTGTGCCACCATGTACAAGGGTATCCAGGACATGATCCACAGTAATTATGTGTATGCACTGCAAGATATTTAATATTTATGTTCTGTCTGGTCACGGTCAGCAGTGTCCTGACCCGCAACTCCAACCACCGTCTCCTCCCTGATGACTCGGGAAACCTGCTCCTCCAACTCATCCAGCTCCTCCTGTGGCGCTGGACTCCCACCTCCAGTCTGCATTGCTGCTTTCAGGTTGGCTGCTAGTTTCTCCTTGGTCTTGCGCTTAGTATCATGCCAGCGCTTCTTGCAGTCGTCCACTGTCCTCCTCCTCTCTCCGACGGCATTCACCTTGGCCACAATGTCCTGCCAAATTTCTTTTTTTCTTGCCAATGTCACTGTGGAGGTGACAAACAGTTCTTGTTGGTGTTCAGTCTCCTCCGCAATCAGGACCTGGTTTTCCTGCGGGCTGAACTTGGGGTTCCTCTTCCTCTTGGCCTTCACATGGGGCTCTGGCTGGTCCTCCTGGGTATTTGTGGGGTTGTTGGTGGCCTCTGCACTGGTACCAGCTTCATCCCTGGCTCCTCTGCTATTTTCCTTTTATTTTTCTTTCCTGCTTGGAGGGCCTTTTGTAGTGCATTTTCACGCCGAACGTGAGAAATGCAGGCCTGGTGCCAATTAGCGATCAGATTCCGTCGCTAATTGGCACATCAGCACTTTTTTTACGTTAGCGTCAGGCTTTTTATCGCCGTCACGCTAAATCTATCGCCGTCCATTTCCGCCGGAAAGGGAAGCTATCGCCTGTTAGCGGTGTGTTGCTAATACGCCACTAACACAGCGATTGATTCCAGCGTTCGACGGCGATAAAAAATATTGCGCTAAACGCGGTTAGTGATAAATATCGCCATTTGTTGCTAATATCCCCCTTAGTTTTCAGCAATTACTCATCATATTTGGAGAGTGGGTTACTCAGAGATAGTGCTCAGGTATATCAATTTATAATTGTGGGTATGAATAGTTATCTGAATGTCAAGATACTTAAAATATCATTTCTGTACATTCCGCAGACCTCATGGAGCATCCAAATGACAAGGCAGCAGTAGTGGAGTCCTGAGTCTCTGTTTTCTCTATTATGCCATTTTGATCTCCCCACCTCTACAAGTGACCATAGGAATTCTGTGTTTGTGGTCACTAGTGCAGGTTGTGAGAGATGGAAAAGAGAATCGCTTCCACTGGAATCTGTGCACAAGGATAGAGCAACCTGACAGAAACTTTCCAAAATGTTTGACAGCAATTAATAATATGTTTGAATACATTTTAAACTTCAAGACTGGGATCTTAAAAAATTAAAACCCCTACCAAAACAATCTAAGAAACTGAGTTAACATGCAAGTATTAACTCCAATGAGGTGACATTTTTGTGTACAATAACAAGAGTGCTGGCAATAAACCGTGCCATTTTTGTTGTTTGTTATGTTGGTGGAGATTCTGACAAAAATATTCTGGTACCACTCCTTTCGGACCAGTTATTGAGGATCCTAATGGGTTGTGTGACCATGTTCAAAACATCACAATCATTGACATAGCATCATTTTGGGTTAATGTTAGTCTTGAAATATATAATTAATAGGGACTTTTACGTTTATTCCATTGATTAGGATGCAGATTGTTTTCATGAAATTAGTTGCAGAGATGGGGATCCTTTCAAGGTTACCGCCACGACTTGGTGCACAGATTTGATGGCTGTAACAAAACAAACTTTTCATTTATCCACCTTTTCTAATGGGATATCTGTAAATATGAGGAGCTCCAATGGAAAATTGTTTGCATGCTTTCCTGAGCAAAGAGATTCTTGCCAGCATCAGGCTCATGTTCTGTCTGGCACTGATTCTGAGAGTCCTGTAAGACAGGCTATTAAGGCTTGTACAGAGAACCTGAGGTGATTCTACAAATGTCTAAAAAATGTCTACAGCGACGGTTGACCGTTAAAGGCTTGGCTGATAACTTCAAATTTGATATTGGTTTTTCAATCTAGAATTCTGAGAAATGCTATTGCTGCTTGTCATTTAAGTGTGGAGCCTGAAGCAGAAAGAGAGGCTACTCATTTAAATGGCCGAAAGACAAAGTAAACAAAAATCAAATTCAAAACAAGTAACTAAACCGTAGTCTGACATTGAAGAGATATATAGAGTATTCTGCAGGGTCGGCTCTCTCATATGTGCGACAAGGCTCTAACCCTTTTACTACTAATAGTGAAAAATATACTGCTATTCAGTAAAGTAGAAAAAATACAGACCTTCACTGCTAGAGAGGGTCCTGCAACAATCTGTCTGATGACTGGTGCATGCACATGAGGGTCCTGCACCAGCAATACTCTTTCCAGGGCTGTTGAAGCCAAGTGCAGTGATAAACCATTGATATATACCTTTGTGACTTGCAAATATCAGAGGATGCTTCTTTCAGCCCCCCCTTCTAATTGTGATGCAGAATGGGCTGCAAAACCAGGGCTTGCAAATGCGAAGGTATTTAGTGCATCGTGCCCTAGGAGAAGTGATAACTTCTTTCAGAAATGTTGGGTTCTTAAGCACTCCTTGTTGTGAAATTTAAGGGCTGTATCATGCAAATGTGAGCATAAGGGCACCTGTCTTGGCTGCACATTTTGCATTCTTTCATATTATTGAAAGTAATCTTAGCACACTGTACTCAGCATTCTTTAATTTCTGGCGCAGCAGCCAGAGCTGCCGACTCAGGAGCTGCGGGGCTCGGTTTGAGTCTTCGCGTCAGTGCACATTCTGTGATTCTGGGCAAATCACTTAATCTCCCCGTGCCCATGGACAGCGCTTGAATACCCTCACGGGTGATAAGTTGCACTATATAAGCTTTCATAAGCTCTGCATATTTATTTGAACATGCCAGAGATTGTGAGGGGACTCCAAGTCCCAAAACTCGACGATGAGGCCAGAAAAACTCGGGCCAACACTAGTGACTGTGCTATAAAGCACCTTGAAGTTCCCCCGCAGTGTGGGTCACCCTAGAGACCACAAGGAAACTAAATCCCAGAACTCCACACTGAGGTCAGGGGAGGCAGTGCCAACTCGAGTGGCTCTCTGCTATAAAGCACCCTGAGGTTCCCCATGGGATGCGCTAAAAAGAGCAATGGGACTCCAAGTCCCAGAGCTCCACGGAGAGGCCAGGGGAGGCAAGGCCAACACTAATGATTGTATGTTATAAAACGTCTTAAGTTTCCATGCGGCGTCGGATGAGCGAGGAGAACGCCCGAGATAAGCCCGGCCAAGGGTGGGCAAGTCTGTGCCAGTCAAAGCCCGGAGAAGGCTGGGTCATCCCACTAACATCTTCCACTCAAGATACTGTGTTAGGGAATTCGAGCAGATTGCATATTTTGCCACTAAGGCCTTGGCTTAGGTACCTCTGTGTACTCTCATCCTTTTTCTCTGACTTTGTCAATTTGATGCTGGACATTTAGCTATTGGTTCATAACTACTTAATTGATCTTAGTGTTTATGTTCATTCGCTATCAACTAGTCATGTTTGCAAATATTGTTTAGCCATAAATTGGGATTTGGCGTCGCCATATACCATGGTCTGCAGCACAGTGCGAGGCCTTAAGTCAAAAATCGCCCACACCCAATTCAGAGGTGACAACTATAGCACAAATGTTTCAACTTATGTCATCAACACCACCCTACCCAATATGAAAAGGAAGATGAGGAATCAAGGGGAGCCACGTAAACAAATTGGCAGAGCACTACAAAATAGGATCATCTCGCATCTTGAGGGGAAGGATAACGTAAAACCTACTGGCAAATGGAATATAGATCAGAATTCCTACCACATGATCCACTCCATACTAGAATCCTGGCACACTAAAATTGAACCTGTAAGAAATTCCTCTCTGTCACCAGTTATATCTAGATGAACACCATTGGAATTGACACTCTTCCATATACAAAATGCAGGTATCTTTGTATAGGGGGATGTGAAGGATGACACAACTCCCCTGCAACATAAGTCACAGAGCGGGGGGCATATCAGCCCACATTCAAAATCTATGATAGAAAAGCGATGTAGTAACATAGACAAAGAGAGGAGAATTATGGGTGCCGACCTACCAACCACCCGTAGGGCTCACTATGAGGTAGGAAAGCGTCAGAGGGAGGGTGAAAGTGGTAAGCAATTAGGAACAATACTTGGGCCCTCACAAGATAGGAACACCCTTGACCAGCTCAGAGGGCCTGCTCCCGAAAACAAGCTGTTGCTCAAAAGGGGGAAAACAAGCCCATAGACAGGATAAACTCACTACAAGGGTGCACCTTCCCCCAGCCTCCTCCCCACTGGTCATGGTTTTCTCCTACATTCCTCAATTCATGGAGGATAAGAATGAAACAACACCTCAGCTGATGAATAAAGTGATACATTGGTGCCGTTCTCACATCAAGGGAAGAGATAATTTTGTTAATCACATTATTATGGTCCAAAGAACAGAGTAGGTAAGCAAGGGTCTGAAGAAGGGAGAAAGGGATTGCGTCATTGTGAATTTTGATAAGTGGTAGGTTACAGGGCAATCACATCTCTGTCTCTAAGTTGTAAACTGAGGCATCCTCACAAGTTCTCCCCATTTGCTTGGGGTCGCACTTTGGTTCCCGAATGGAACTGATTTGCTTGTGGTAAATCTTTATAATTCAGATAATGCTCAAAATGTTACGGAAGAGCTAATAGTTTTAAGGTATTTTTTGGCTGACTAGCCAGAGGATGTACACACATATACACCTGTTGTCCTTCTATGGGATTTTAATATTCACCCATGTTAAGGGAGTTGTTATCTATCAGGTGATGGGGATGAGAGGATTAGTATGGTCCTAGCTAGTTATGAACACAAACCTCAAGGTGATTTGTTGAGCTCCGTATTAGTGGAATTTAATCTTGTTCCACCAAAGTTACAGAACAGGACGGTTCTAAATCGCCCAATATACCGACATTTATAGGAAGAGGAATGAGCTTGATTATCGATTATGGTTTTAATCTCTCTCTCCCTTAGAAGGAAGTGTCATATTGGTGCTTTGAAACCTCAACCACCAAACAGGCCATAGGTATCTTGCTACCATGAAGATTACAAAATAGCACTGAAAAAGAGGAAGAAATCATTACAAGCTGACTCATGGGATAATCTTGTGAAAACGAACACCCTCAAATCTAGTGAACAATTCTGGGAAATAGTGAATCGTCCCATCTTCTCCCCTGATTGCCTCTGTCTGGATAGCCCATTGCAAATCTATATATGGAGAGAAAGTTATTGACTGCAGAAGTAGTCATGCATTACTCCCCCGGTGGAGAGAAACCTCATTTTTAAGTTCAAGGAGGTTATCAAGGACATTAGGCTTTTTTCTATAAAGAAAGCCCCTGGGCCGGATAGGGTCCTCCCGGATATATATATATATATATATATATATATATATATATATATATATATATATATATATTTCACCCTTAATTGATTGGGTGCCAGTCTTGATCATTATCATGAATGCTGCTGCTAGAGGATCTGTTCCCAAGGCCTGGAGAATCCTGTTATCGCCCAATCTACCTAATTGAATCTTTCGTGAAGATGGTGGGAATGATCATACTCTCCAGGCTGTCGACATCGGCTAAGGAGAACAATATCCTCTTTGATTTGCAGTATGGGTTTAGGAAGGGTGGATGTACCCTTGATCAGTGCCTGAACCTACACTTGCCAGTGGTGGAATACTCTACTTTGCCTTAATGGACCTAACTTCAGCTTTCCACAGAGTCTACAGGGGAAAATTTGGGGACATAGGGGCACATGTACAAGAGGATTGCACCACTGGAATGTCACTTTTACTGACGTTCCAGTGGCGCAATGACCGGCTCTATATTTACAAAGTGGTGTTTAGCCACTTTTTGTGGCTTAACGCAGCTTTGTGAATATGGTGCCCTTTCACGCAGGTATCTACGTGAAAGGAGCGTGCAATGGGTGTTGCTGTGGGCGTTCCACCGCAACACCCATTGCTTTTTTACGCTGCCCCTTTTGACGCTTACAAGGATCTGTAAATCTGAGGCAGTGCCAAAAACGAATGCCATGGCAATGCAGGCGTAAGATTGGTGCAACAAGGAGAAATAGTTAAATTTCTCCTTCTTTTTGCTTTTTTTATGTGTGCTGCATTCTGCAGCACATAAAGAAAGAGCGAAATGCCATTAATTATTGTTTCTGTGAATGAAGGTGTCCCTTCATGCACAAAAGCAATCATTAAATATTGGCGATTTGCTGCTTCTATGTGTGCTGAGCAGACATAGAAACAGCAAATCACCATTATTGTTTATGTGCAGGAAGGGACACCTTCCTGCACATAAACAATCATCCCTGCAATGCAGGCACCTTGCGCTATGGCACAAGGGTGTCTGTGTTGGCGCTAGGCAGCTATTTTTAGCGCTAGGGAAAACACAGTGGTGCGCCATATTTTTGTAAGTACAGCGCATCCCTGCTTTATGCAAATGGTGCATCGCAACGCTATAAAATTTGCCCCAGCGCTGTGCCATTTCCTTGTACATAAGTCCCATAATGTCCAGCATGGGAGTTGATGGGCCATTAGTCCCTTTTCCAAGAGAACTACACCAGGACCTCTCTGCAGTGGTGAGATACGACACAGAGGGTACTTGCACGAACCCTTACAAGTACGATTGTTGAGTCCGGTAAGGCATATTTTCGCCCCATTTTTTTCCTATTATATATCAAAAATCTAAACATGGTTTTGTGATATCCCAAGGGTGGGGAAGCAGTACATCCCAGCACTCCTTTATGCGAACAACGCTTCACTCTGGGCTTGCAACCTCTCCTAGATAGCTTTGTGCAATTCATGAATAGGTTGGACTTCAGTATCAATTATAAATGGTCACATATTATGGTAATAGGTCCTAAGAACATGAAATCAAAACGATATATGCTGGAGGGGGGAGAACTAACTAAAATATAGGACTTTCCTACTTGGGCGCCACTTTTGACAACAAAGGTACCTGGTCGCCTGCACAGGTAGCGAAGAAATTAGTTATGACCAGATGTGGGCCAGCAATGTTTGACTTTTCTAAAAGACTTTGGAACGGAGGCACTGTTAAAACTATATCAATCCAATTGTTTATCCGCAGTTTTATATGGTGCTGACATCTGGGGTTATACCAAGATTTCTTCCTTGAGGTAGGGGAAAATAACCTCCCTACCTCAGTCTATCCCACCTATATATTTGTCTGTTGTCCCTACCTCAGTCCACCCCACCTATATTCTACATGAGTAACTAGGGATACTTTACCTCTCTAAGTATTGATTTCAGTTTATAAAATCATCTTGATAAAAGTGTGTGCCATGAAAATAAAATTACATTTTGCATGTTCTTCCAAATATCCCATCTTTGTGGCAGCTTCAACTCATGGCTGCCTTCAAATTATAACTGTGGTGACTGTATATGATTGACTTAGAATCTCCTACTAATTCTACTAGTGACTTAGCAAGGATTCCATGGGCTTTAATGCAAGCAAGAAAAAAATGTCCCCTTTCAGAAAGTAAAATACATTTATGATTGGGTTGCAGGCATCCCCTCACATCCTTCGGCTCCAATACTGCACATGCTGCACTCTTGAAAGCTGTGCCTCTGAACTCTGCCAAGTCTCACAGATGGTTTGTCATTACATGAGAGTTGAAAGGAGGGCCTGCAGAACTACATTGCGAGAATTGATTATCAATTGGGAATTAGAGTAACTCAATACTGCTCATTGTGTGTTTATGCTTACAGTGTTTGCCTGCCTGTCCTCCATCCCTCCTCCTAATGATGGTGCTACTCACGTTTTAACCATACCCGTGGCCTTCACTTTGCTGTTTTAAAGCAACACGGGCATAAACTAAGGGGTACACGTGAACAGAGATTTGAAGCGGATATCAACTATATAATTAATTAAATAAGTAATGGAATCAATGCTTAGTTTTGCATGTAGTTGAAAGTCATGGAACGGTCATCATTAGACTTTCGTCAGCGAAATTGAGAAAAAGCCAAAAAAAAGCCAGCTTGCTAGAGGAAGAAAGCGATAGCAAACACCGACAAGGAAAGAAAACAGGGATTTAATTGGACCTGCAAGAGTGCAATAAAGCGAACGCGACCCCGTCAATCAGCAGCACAGTCAGCAGGCTCGTAAGAGAAGCTTGGGCTCCTGCACTTGTACCTATTAACGAGGACACTAGAATGGTCTGCCTCCATATGAACGACTAAAACAGGTGGGTTTACATAGGGAGATATCTCTGCATGGTGTATTCAGCCAAAGAGTTTTAGGATAAAAGTCACTTCCACTCGGAAGCAGTTCAGTAATTTTCCCCCAGAGAACTTACAGACGTGTTTAGTCCTTGACTTGTGGCCTGCCAGCCACTATGCCAGCGGAAGCAACTGCCTCTGTTCTTCTAATGAAGGATCGCCTGCACTATTTGAGATCTCTGCCTGCCTTGTGAGGGTATCGCTGCCTTTAAAGCAACTGACCAGATGGCAGATGATCTGAAAGGAAAAGGGTCTGCCATGCAGGTGTCCAGGGCTGGACTGGGAACCCAAAGCAGACCTGGCAATTATGTTGGACCAGCTCAAGGGAGTGGGGGGGGTGGGGCAGGGGGATTGGGCGCATTGCAAGTGTGAAGCACTTTTGTTACAGGGGACCGATATTGCAGCACTGCTGCAAAGCCACCCCCGCCACAAAACCGGCACCCACTGCTGCAAAACCAGCCACACCCTTCCAGCCTCCTGCTGAAACGCCTGATGCCCGGTATGGCCAGTCTGGCCCTGCAGGTGTCAAGTTATGTTGGCTCGACAAACTCTCTTGATTTTCAAAACAAGCTGCCACAGTGGAACTTTGTTTGATGAAAAACAAATAAAATTGCCATAGCATGCAGAGCGTTCTTCCCAGCATGCACGGGCCATTGTTGAATGTAGCTGCTTCGATTGGCAGTTCCAACAGAGGGCCTAATTACAATGTTGGTCGGACGAGCATCCGACCAACACCGTTGCGGAATGGAATCAACCGACCATAGGTCGGCGGTTCCACCCGCTGTATTTGGATGTGACCGCCCTATGGGCGGTCGGAAACATCCATTTTTCATTGCCAGTTTGTGCAGCTGGCGGAAAAGGGCCTCAGCACAAGCTACAATTGAGTAGCTTGTGCTTGTGAGTGTTGTTCCTATAAACCTATATAGGATCTGCATGTTTAGACAACATACACTGTAGGATTGGTGTCCAGACTGATTCTAGACACCCCCACCGGGTGTGTTAGCCTGTATACCAGCTAGCTCACAGTGCCACTAGAAACCCCTCTTACTAAGGAGAGAATAGTTCTTGGCAACAATCGAACATGACAACTCTGTCCCATCAGGGATCGTGGAAACAGTGCTATACTTTTCGCTCAGTCACTCGTGCTCACTTTGTCTCAGAGAAATACAGAGAATAAACAGTGGGGACGTTTTCCAATAAGCATTTATTGAACCAGCGTCATTCTAGTGTAAAATAGGTGTGCTGAAGCAACCATTAGACAGAAACAGATATAAATGATTAGAAGCACTAACAGAGTAAAAGCATGGTAGATTTCTACCACTGTGCTAAAACAATGAATACAGGCAAGTATATAAAATACATGACAGTAAAAAATGCGTACTCCTACGATGCAACCCTAACTAGATGTACCTAAGTGTACCTAGCATGTATGTAGGTGTAAAGCCAAGAACTCCTCTAGGATAAAGTCAACCCTGTTACCTGAAGTGAGAGACTGTGGGACCTCGTCTTGGTCTCAAGATGAACACCCCCGAGGGATGTCAGACCACTGCGAGCTGGAGTGTCTGCGTGCAGGAACCTCAGCGTCTCGCGTCAGTGTGTCAGCATGGAAGTCCTTTTCTCCTCTGACTACCTCAGCATGATATGGTGTTTGTATACCCAAAGTGGTACCCTCAGGGGTTCTACCTTGCTGTGTCATTTCGGACTTAGGATGACGAAAGGAATGACCCTTATACATAGTTATTATGCAGGAGATGGTAGTCCTGCTGAGTTTCCAAGAATCCTCATGCATAATGGATGAGGCTAGTTTTCAGGGAAAATCCCACGTCCTGTTAGCAGTACCGTAACCAGGTAAAAGGTCAGTCCCAAGAACCGTTAGGTAGTGTAATGGTAGGGGAGAATATAGGTGAAACGGTAGGTTGCTACCTGAGCCTATATTGGGGTACCTATATGGAACATAATAGTATCGCTGCCTTTATAGCAACTGACCATATGGCAGTCGATCTGAAAGGAGAAGTGTCTGCCATGCATGTGTCCAGGGCTTGACTGGGAACCCAAAACAGCCCTGGCAATTATGTTGGACCAGCCCAAGGGAGTGGCGGTGTGTGGAGCAGGGGGATTGGGCGCATTGCAAGTGTGAAGCACTTTTGTTACAGGGGGTCGATATTGCAGCACTGCTGCAAAGCCACCCCCCAGCAACAAAACTGGCACCCACTGCTGCAAAACCAGCCACACCCTTCCAGCCTCCTGCTGAAACGCCTGATGTCCGGTATGGCCAGTCTGGCCCTGCTGGTGTCATGTTATGTTGGCTCCACAAACTCTCTTGATTTTCAAAACAAGCTGTAAACACTAGGGGGTAACAGTTCCTATGACTAGAATAAGTCGGCAAAATTTAGTCGCTTCTCTGGGTCTTTCAGAAAAAATCTCTCTGAATAGATAGGAAAAAGTAAGAAAAGATACAGGAGAAAAACAAGGGGGGGAAATTCCTCCTTTTAGAAGAAGTGCCCTCACACACCCTCGCAGGTGTCATGCTTCATCATCCGGGTTGCTCCTCATGGGGCTGGCGATGCTGTCCCCCACGGGCCCCGCGAGAGGGCACTTTATCGGAGATCTTTTATTGGAGTAACGCCGCAGTTGTGAGTGGGGGTGTGTGGGCTGGAAAGTGTGTTGATAAAAAACCACGTTGGTACTCCGTAGTACCTTTATTAAGGAGTCCAAGTGGCCTAGATCAAAATGGTAGGTGATGGAGACAACTAGGAGCTCAGGGGAATTTATACCTGAGAGGTGGCTATTTTCCTTCCGTTTCTGTATAGCGATAGTGAAAATTGTTTTTTAAGGTCTAGGCCCACACACCCGCACTCACAACTGCGGCGTTACTCCAATAAAAGATGAAGCAATGCACCTGCGGGTGTGTGAGGGCACTTCTTCTAAGGAGGAATTTCCCCCTTGTTTTTCCTGTATCTTTTCTAACTTTTTCCTATCTATTCAGAAGATTTTCTGAAAGACCAGAGAAGCGTACTAAATTTGGCCAACTTATTCTAGTCATAGGAACTGTTACCCCCTAGTGTTTACTGCATTAACTTTGGGAGCACGGTAACTGGACCTCTCTTTTCTTCAAGCTCCCGGTCCCTCCCCTTTTGTGATTTGTGTTTCAAAACAAGCTGCCACAGTGGAACTTTGTTTGATGAAAAACAAATAAAATGGCCATGGCATGCAGAGAGTTCTCTCCAGCATGCACGGGTCATTGTTAAATGTAGCTGCTTCGATTGGCAGTCCCAACAGAGGGCCTAATTACAATGTTGGTTGGACGAATATCGGAATGGAACCACCCGACCATACGGGCGGTCGGAAACATCTATTTTTCATTGCCAGCTCTTGCAGCTGGCAGAAAAGGGCCACAGCACAAGCTACAATTGAAAAATTGATGTTTGCAAACATCCCTGCACCTTGTGGCAGGCACACGGTGCAGGGATGTTTAGGGGGGCACCATAGGTGGCCCCCAGGCCACATAGCGGAGGGCCAGGGGGTAAGGAGACCCTGCTAGGGGCACCCAAAGTCACTTTCCGCCTGCCTTTTCATGGCAGGTGGACTGCCATGAAAGTGCACGGGGAAAGCAACATCATAATCCCGACGGAGGAGCCGAGTCTGACTCTGGCATCCATATGGGATTATCATTCTGCCCGCCGCCCTGACAGGCTCTGTGAGCCCGTCAGAAGCAGAGCGGAATCCGCCTATGGGTTTCCGTCCGCCCGCTAGTATTATAATACGGCGGTCTGAGGGAAACCATAGATGTCGGGTGGATAGCCTCCGACTAGCTGTCGGATGGCATTCCACCCGACAAAGTAATCAGGCCCAGAGTGTTCAAGTGATGTCATCTCTTCACTTCAGGGCAGGGTAACCATCACTGCAGTCTGGCAGATTGCGGTAGATGCAGTGGATGGGCCAGCTGACCCTCCACTGGTGAAAATCCTGAGGTCCACCATCTGTAAATGAGCTGGAGGACCGGTGAGCTTAGAGGTAAGGGTGAACTGCCAATTTATGGCAGTTCACCCCTCTCTGCCAAACTATAAATGACTACCTTAGTTTATTTTCAATATGTCATCCATTCTGGATGACATATTGAAAATAAACTAAGGCAGTCAAAACTTTGAGGCCTTGAGGCTACGATCCTAGCCAACATCACATGAACTACACACAAGGGGAGCTGATCAATATCACTGTCTTCAGCAGTAATGTATGTCTTTCATGGCAGATGAAGCAGTGATTGCTCAAAACACTGCTTTCCACCTGTTGGAAAACGAGGCAGTATCTGTGAGGCCTGCACAAATAACATGTCACATTTGTCCTTCACTGGGAACCAAACACCCTAGTGCAGTGCCTGACTCTCAGAGGGTAGCGTTGCAGAGCAGTCTAAGGCTTACTCAAGGGAGGTGGTGTGGGCTAGTAATCGCCATTACAGGTGCGCAGAAATAACACTCAATAATTGATTGTCCAGTCTGTACTTTGCTTTATAAAAGTAAGAGTACATTTATTAAACACACACACTACTCAATACTATGCACCAATTTACAAATATACATAAGCTGTTGGAATTACTTTGTGACATTGCGTAACATCTCCCCCCGCAGGAGGTGGAGTCTAGTACCACCACTCCCAAGTATGCACATCATCTTGCCCCTAATGCGGTTAGTTGAACCTAACCTGGAGCGAGGGCCCGGCGCACTGGCACCATCCCAGTGGCGACCCACCCCATTATCTCAACAAGCATTTAAAATAGGCACACCTGCCCTGGTGACACATAACCCTGACTGAGTATCTCATACTGACCATACAGTATACACCTCTACATCTTTTGTGGCTAACAGTCCAGGTTGTTCTTCACCTAAGCGCAGCAGCAAGAATACATGTTTAAGCATCACTTTAGAATGACAGTACTCATCACATTTGCTGATCATTATAATGCATTGCAATTACAGCCCCTAAAGGCATCACAGATGAATCACAGGATTAAGCATATACAGCCAGACACCCTAGCAGGAATGTCTGGCAACATAACCCCACTTTGCTTATGACATCACCTTACACAAGTACTTCACATTACACATGTGACTTTCAGTCCCTCTAAAAGAACAACATTAGTAAATGCCTTTCTGGTGCACTTACACCTCTTCACCTCCAGGGGATGCCCTTTCAGACCTCCCCAACTCAGACCTCCATGTCATGGTGCAGTCCTTTAGACACCCCAGCTGCAGAACAAAAGTTCCAGCCATGGGGATGCTGATGATGCTTGCCTGAGCCCTTGAGGGGTTGTTCTTTATAAGTCCCCATGAGACTTAGGGAGGGACGTTCCATTTCGTGCTGGGGAGACTGCGTTGCTCCTGCAGCTCCCCGACACCTTTGCACACATCTCGCGGTGACCCCATCCCCCTGGGGCCACCTCCAGCCAGAAAAGCTGCTTTCCCTTGCAGGCCGGTCCGGGCCTGCAAGGCATTATGGGGCGCTTCTCCTTAGCCCCGTGCATATCGTATCAGCGGCTCCCCCGCTGTGCTGGGAGAGCCGCGCTGTGGGCCTCCGGCCCTGTCCTGGCGTCATTGGAGGGTCCGGTCCCACCCGGACCCCCAGGTGAGTGATCCAGCTCGGGGAGCCCACCCCCGGCTGTTCTTGCCGATTTTCGGGGGCCCGGTCCCACCCGGGCGCCTGGCTCCTCCTCTTTGGTTTCGGGGTCCCGGTCCCACCCGGGACCCCCGCCTGCTTCTCTGTTGGAGGGCAGCCCGGAGAGCCCACCCCCGGCTGCCCCCGCCGGCTCCCCGCCCGGGCTGCACCCTCGCGTGCTGCCGCGGGAGCCGGCACCACAGTTCTGGTCTGCCCGCTCCGGTGGGCAGACACGGAGGCCAGCGCTGCTCCAGCTGGCCTTGGGGGAGTGCAGCGGCACTCCCCCCTCCTTCTCTCACCACTTCGGGGACCAGAGATGGGGTCCCGGGCCCCATAGGCATTTTTTCACGGGGAGCGCGATGGCGCTCCCCGGCTTGCCTTCCTCTTCGCCAGGGCCCAGAGTTGGGATCCCGGGCCCCTCCTCCGCCTTCACAGAGAGCACGGCGGCGCTCCCCGACTGGTGCTCTTCTGCGGGGGCCAGGGTGGGCTACTGGCACCCCACGCGCCCATCTTCGCCCGCGAGGCGGGTTGCGCGACGGCGCCCGCCCTCCTCCTCCTCGCCTTCATCGGGGCCCGGAGTTGGGGGTCCCGGGCCCCCGTGATCTCTCCGAGGGGGGGCGCGACGGCACTCCCCCTCCTCCCGTGGCTTTGGGGGGCCAGGGTGGGCTCCTGGCACCCCCATGTTGCATAACTTCATGGGGAGCGCGACGGCGCTCCCCGGCTTTGCTTCGGGGCCCGGAGTTGGGATCCCGGGCCCCCAAAAGGCCACTTTCAAGGGGGGCGCAACGGCGCTCCCCGTCTTCACTTCGGGTGGGGGGCAGCCCCGGGACCTGACCCACCCCGGGGGCATATCCAAGACCGGCGGCGGAGCCCCACGTGCTTCGCCGTCGGTCTGCCAGAGATCAAGGTTGTCTCACCTTCTGGGGGCCTATCTCAGCCCCCAGGGGTCCGATCTTTGTGATCTTGGCCTCTTCTTGCTCCTGGAGGCGCACCCCAGCCACTGGGAGCACTTTCCTCTCGCCCTCCTGGTCACACGGAGGGTGGATTCAGCAGGGAGCTGTCTTCACTGGCTCCCTGCGCCAGCCTTTCACCTGGCTCTCCTCCTGGGCCTCTCTTCTCCTTGTGCAGAGGCCCAGGCTTCTGCTCACTGGTCCTGGGCTCCTCTCGTGGCGCTATTCAGGATCCTGGGACAGTCAGGGGGTTCCGCCTTCCAACTACCCATGGCGCCTGGCTCCAGCACCCTCTGCCTCAGCAGACCACACCCCAGAGAGAGCTCCTCTTCCTGTGCAAGTTCTTTTTAAAGAACTGGGGAGGGGGCTGGCAGGAAGTCTCTGTTTGCCCTATCACACAGCGACACCTCACTTCTCTGCCCCTGCTCCCTCCTTCCTGCCCAGGCCTCTGGGTTTGTTCAAAATGGCATCATCCAGGGGTCTCATGCCACATGGTCTCTGAGAGCCCCTTCCCTCCTCGCTGCCTTCTCCCCAGAGCAGCCTGGTGCCTGGCACCAGGTGCCAGCTGCTGATGGATGAACCTGTAGCTCCACCCATCTTCTCTTCTTGGAGTGGAGGCCCTCGCCCTTGGAATGCTTGTTGTGCAGGGCTGGGCCTCTGAGGCTACAGCTTGGAGAGGAAGGTCATTAATTCAGCCTGCCAGGGTCAGCCCCCAGCCAGGCCCTGGTTATGAGCTGACTCAGAGAAATATGACATTTCTGGATGACCCAAAAGCGGTACAAATATGACTTTGGACTCTGCAGAATACTTCTTCTCACACCAGTTACAGTGGACTTTAGTGCGTGTCTGGAATTTGTAGGCCTTAGGAAAGTGAAACTAGCCCATGGGCTCCACATCCCCATAGGAGAATAATGAAGTGAAAAACAGTAAAACACACTGACTTTCCTTGGCATGTTTCTTCCCACTGTATAAAGCCTATTCCATGTCACCACCCAGCTCTGCATAAGTCCTGCCACACCATTCACTTTGTATCTGCTCCTGGGCTGCGCACGGCAGGAATCTCTCCTGCGCAGCCCTCACACTTGTGCACACACATGTACACACGTGTTTGCATGTAACCAGCCCAGTGCCCCTTACTCTGGCTGCAGCGCAGCGGCCTACCCGTGCCAGAGGGACACCGGTAAAATACACATGCCGTCCCTTTCATCATGAGTTCACTGTGGGTGAGTCCCAACTTATGAGGCTCTCCCACAGTAAAAGCTCAACACATAGGTGTTCAAAAAGTGAAAAATCCGGGCGGCTCAGATGGTCAGAACCACCTTCTAACACCACCATATCATAAAAGGAGAGATTATTGGTAGGTGGAATGTGGCAGGGTCCAACTGCACAGTTAACATACAAAAGTGTTTGTTGTTCGCACTTTGAATGAGCATCTTTTCAAACGATAATGACTTACAGTTTTTGATAGCAACACACCAAGGGGAAAGAGGTGCTTGAATGCCTTTAAAGTTAGGTGATGGAGGATGATTTAGAAAAAATATATAAATGCAAATTTACATTTGTTGCACATCAAATGTGAACATTTATTACGCTTTCATTTCTGAATTAAGTTACACTTTTGCCTTTCATTTCTGAATTAAAATTCATTTCTGTCCATGGTGCAATTCTTCAGGGTAGAATTACTACTTTTGCCTCGAAAAAAGATATCAATCGTTCAGAGAGCAGTTACTGAAAAATAACGTGCTCTACAATGTGAAGCAAGCATTGGCAAAATCAATAGATCTGTCATAGGCTGTCAGCTTCTTGGATTTGTTAATGCTTGTTTTGTTTTTCATGGTTTTTAAAAGGTTTATGTTGAGGAATCTACCGGGTCCTTGTCAATCTAAAAAAATACATAGGCTTAAAGAAAATGTGTTTTTCCATCTCAAAGAGCACACATTGCCATAGTAATCCCTGGCACTAAAGAGAACTAATATTTGTGTGCTTCTTCTGAGAGAGCAACATGCTATCACTCACAGTGAAGTTTGCCAATGAGTGAACTGGGATGACCCATGGCCTCATGCTGTATTCTGTAGCGGATGGATGAAAAATATGAATGATCCACTAACATAATGGATGAGGACGGCTGCCTCAAAGCCTCTATAAAAAGAGTTTAGTACATATAATTATATTAAAATCAAAAGGTCTTGGCTAACATCAAACCTAAAAAAAGGAGCAGTGCAAAAGATGGAGAGGATCCCCTCCCTTTATTTTCACTATGGACCCTAGCGATGCAAGGTGATGCAGTTGGAACATACATTTCTGAAAATCAAAGAATGTTAAATAAAGCTCTAATTAAAGCAAACATTTATCACTGTCAACTGTAGTAACATATCTCTACAGCATTTCCACTTCCTACTGAACCATTCAGGTTAAAGTCAATGCATGGTTCATGTCTTAAATTAACACATCACATGAGCACTTTGGGTGATATGGCTCAATTGTGTGTGTAGTGCAAAGTGTTTTATTATAATTTTGTAATGGACATTCACCCAGTTCATCACTGCTTTATCTGCATAGTTTAGACAGCTGTAGTGGCATAATGTCTTTGTATGGCATGAACTGAAAACCAAATGATTTCAGAGAACTTATGAGACTTTAGGGTGTCCATGTAGTCCTCCTGTAAGTGCTCATCAGATAACATTGCACCCTAAGGTTCTCTTCAGATATGCATTTTCCTCAGAGTGGCTGGAGTATGCATTAGCATTAAAATTGCTCGGCTGTAATAGAACACTGAAGTGTGAAAAAAGTGATGAATGGAATGCTTGAATTAATCTCAGCAACTGGTAATAACTCAAGGCACATCCCAGTCCATCATTACTTTGTACACCATGCCACCTCAGTTTGTAATCAGCCATATGCAAATCAATATTGACCCTGCACCAAAAGCACAATCCAGCCCAAACCGCGAGGTTAGGATCTCACTAATCCGGAACACAAGCAACCCAAGACTGGTTTCACCCAAATTAGGGCTTATCAGTCAGTTATTGTTTGGTTCCAGTGGGACAGTGTTCAAGGCACCCACATCTAGGGTTACCCATCCCACTTAGGGTGTCGCATTTAACTGTATTTAATCTCAGAAACTGGTAATTACTTGGGCCGCATCCCAGTCCATGGTCATTTTGCACACCATACCACCTCAGTTAGGAACCAGTTCATGTAGTGTTCCAGTATTGCCACAGAGTTCCACTCGCCCTAGGTCTATAGATCAGGAGATAGCAGAAAGGTGTATGGAAGGTATAGCAGCATGTAAAGACTTTATTGCATGATTAGTTAAAACCTTTGCAACCGAAAACTGTGCCATCAAATCACAGTTTACATATTTCATAGGTTGCCACATTTTTTTTAAAAATACAAGTTTAAAACATTAAAAGGTAAAAATGCATTATATCATAAAAGGCCTATATTACATGTTACTAACACGGTGGTGCTAAATGTAAAAGTGCATACATGTGTAAAGGATGGGGGTTAGCATCGTTACTCTAAAGGAAGGAAGGAACATGAGTATGTGGGAAATGTGTGCATACAAATGAGCTCCTACTGTGCTTAATCCATTTGTATGGACTGAAACATGTCTGTTGGTCAGTAAGCAGAAAGGAGGAAATATCATTGGGGGGGAGGGGTCAGTGGAGAAGGCCCAGTAGTGGACAAATTGTCTGTCGGCCTGTCGCTTGTACGAGTCAGCGCCACTATCTTCTTGGAAAAATGGTCCATAAATTTAACCAAGGCACAGTTCAAGGTGGTATTTGAAGGATCAAAGCAGGCCAGGACTGCTCCTCTGCAGGATCTTATGTCTTTAGCTATCCAACCCCTTCGTAGCAGAGCCCTTCTATCCTCTAGAAGAGTGGGGCACAGGCACAGTACGTTTGTTATGTCCTCTTTGCATTGATTGCAAAGCCGACACATTGTCTGAACCTTGAACCTTTTCCATGCTGGAAGATGACAGGCAATGGGGATGACCCCCATTCTCAGCTTCATGGACTGTAGTTTTGTCTTTTCCTTGTAGGGGATTATTTAAGTAGCACTGGGGTGTCAGTTGTTTATAGGTGGCTAAGGTCATCCAGCCGTGATCCCGTGCAGAGAGGCTGGACCTGTCTTCTATTGAAGAGAGGCTGCACCTGTCTTCTGTTGAAGAGAGCCGTTTCATGCTGATTTTTGCTAACCTTTTAAATTCCTGATGGCTGATGTGTAAGTCCCAGGAGGGTGCCAAGTCAAGTATGCTGACGGCTTGGGTCAGATAGTGGTTTCCCGCCGACCTGTGGTTTGTGGCCAAATCAATCCATAAATGGTGGGCCAGAGTACCTTCTTTGGAGGCCCTATGCTTGTAGCAGCTTATGGCAAAGGCCTCCATACGAGCCAGCACCTGTCTGCAAATTCCGAATTCCGGTCTTATTTGTGCTGGTGATGTGGGGGAGGGTAGCTGGAAAATGGTTCTGTAGATCTTTGTAAGTGTTTTGTCAAGTGTCCCGCTCTCCCGCCCTTTGAGAGCCTCAGACCCATATGTTAAGGTTGGGAGAACCTTTACCTGAGCAACCTGGAGGATCGGTGCAAAAGTGGGGCCTTTTAATTTTATGAATGCAGTTCTGAGAGCGGAAGACAGTGTGGTACCTTTCTTTTTTAATTCCATCAACTGGCTCGCGTATCTGCTGTTATTGTTAAAAAAGACGCCTAGATACTTGTGGTAGTTGGTAGCATCTAATTTCTCCTGGTCGAGAGACCAAGTTGGCTTTTGAGTCCTGGTAGCTCAAACTGCAAGGATCTTGCCGAACCACAAGGATCTATGGAAGAAGTATGGAAGGTATCTGGAAATGACTAAAAAAAAAAAAAGTCTAAATCCTTCACTCTTCTATCCCTCCACAATCCTTTTCAATCGAAATAACAGACTAACATGTCCACTTCTCAAATTTCATATTTCACTATACTAATTCACCACTAATCCTTTATGGGTTCCAGAGTAGCGTGCTACTTGCCGAAAAAAAGCACTTCAACACCTCATTAGGGGTAGCAAGCACTATATAAATGCAAACCTTTTTTCCCTCTTCTATCCCTCCGCTATCCTTTTCAATCCAAATAACTGACTAATATCCACCACTCAAATTACTTTCATATTTCACTATGCTATTTCACCACTAATCCTTTATGGGTTCCGGAGTAGCATGCTACTCGCCGAAAAAGCGCTTCAACACCCCATTAGGGGTAACAAGCATTATATATATATGCAAACCTTTGTCCCTCTTCTATCCCTCTGCTACCCTCCTCAATCCAAATAACTGACTAACATCCACCACTCAAATTACTTTCATATTTCACTATACTAATTCAACACTAATCCTTTAATGGGTTCCAGAGTAGCCTGCTACTCGCCAAAAAAAGCGCTTCAACACCCCATCAGGGGTAACAAGCGCTATATAATGCAAGCCTTTTCCCTCTTCTATACCTCCGCTATCCTTCTCAATCCAAATAACTGATTAATATCCACCACTCAAATTACTTTCATATTTCACTATACGAATTCACAACTAATCTTTATGGGTTCCGGAGTAGCGTGCTACTCGCCAAGAAAGTGCTTCAACACCCCATTAGGGGTAACAAGCGCTATATAAATGCAAACCTTTTTTCCCTCTTCTATCCCTCCGCTATCCTTCTCAATCCAAATAACTGACTAACCTATCCACCACTCAAATTACTTTCATATTTCACGACACTAACTCAATACTAATTCTTTATGGGTTCCGGAGTAGCGTGCTACTCGCCGAAAAAGCACTTCGACGCCTCGTCAGGGGAAGTAAGCGCTATATAAATGCAATTACAATACAACACAATTTCAGTTAAATAACAGGTTATTACTTTAGGTGCCTTTCAACCCGTTGCCTTTACAGAACAGGACCAACCATATGCAAACCAGACTTGGCTGCCCCAAAAATGGCAGGCTAGCTTGAAATGCTGAGCCATATTCTCTTGAAACCAAAGAACAAGTAACAACTTTTACCTTTGGGCCCCAACATTGAGGTCAGCCTGAGTACCTAGTTCAGTGAGCTTGAGACCTGCGTATAGGTTACAGATATCTTCAATGGTCATTCCCTTAGACAGATAATAATTGAAGGATGGAAATACTTAAATCTATGTAAACCACTAGTATTAGCTCTAGGAGTATTCTAATCAATGACTTTTAGCTCCTCTGTGCGATTACTGATAGGGAACAAACACATGCAAATCTGTTTTATACCTTCACTAAAAAGGACAGTTGAGTCCAAACAGCTAGTGATGCCTTAATCTTGTTGGGCCTCGTCATTGAGTTGCAGTGTGATTCCTTCTGGCACAGCAAAGTTGTACACTCATCTGAGACAGACAGAGGAAAGAGTGAGTGATTAAAGGGAGGACAAGGGTATGTAGATAAGCAGATGAAGAATGCAAAGAAAGGTAACTGAAGGTAGAAACCAATCATTATAAGAGACATGCTGAGGGTAGAGAATGAAGGGCCACAGTATTTTAATAACTTACCTTACGAACCGGCCTATGAACTAATAGGATGGCTAGCAAGATGAGGAATCAGACAGGGTTGCAAAAAAAAAACCTGACTAATTAAATTCATTAGGCAGCTCACAAACTGCAGCTTCCTCCTATTGACTACCTTCACAGGGACGGTGACCTGCAAGGGATAAACCACCATCGCTATGAAAGTATATCAAAATAGATCGTTTTTAAAGCACCTTTAAAAAAAGGTTTGGGGTTGCGTCAAAAAAAAGTTTCCATTTTCAAAAGCGTCAGTCAGAGCAGGCAGTGATTCCTGGACTACTGCCTACTCCACCTGATGCTGCCACCATGATTTCTAAAGAGAAAGTGGTTCAAAGGGGACACTTTCCCCATTGCGAATCAGTTATTTTACCAACTTGGGAGTTGGTAACTGTTCAATGGTTTGCAAACAGAATCACAGTCTATTAATACATAGGTTACTAATTCACAGTTTGGGTGGGATGCCTGAAGCACTCCCCTGCCAAAATGCAAATTGGCAACAATTTTGAAACCCCTTCAGCAATTCGGAAAAAGATTTCCAAAAATGATAAATGGGTTTAATACATCAGAAAAAGGGGTTTCCTAGTTGCGAACCATTTGACACTGGCAAAAACTTTTGTTCATCTGGTGTGAGGCGAGGTATATCAAGGGAAAGGGAGTGTGTGAGAGATAAGCTAATGAGAACAGTGAAACAAGAAATTTGTACAATAGGAAAGAAAGCTAATAGGGGAGAACTGGAGAATGAGAGAGTTGAGAAAGATTGCTTTGGGTGTAGCAGAGAACATATCAGGGGACATATGAGAGATGTGCAGTTGATAAAATAGCTCAGCATGTAGGAAAAGTGAGGTTATAATATATCTGCTGAAAAAGAGAGTGCAAAGATAGAGAGCAGATGTGATGACATGGGAGCTTTTGAGACCTTTAGAGAAAGAGAAAATAAGAAAAAGAATGAAACTGAGTATAAAAGGTGCGACAGTTTGACCAGAAACAAGGATTGAAGAGTAAAAGAAGTGGAAGTAAATCCACAATGTAGCATGCAAGACTTCAAAATCAAAAACTGTGTATTTCATTAGAAAAAGGGTGTTAGACATAATTAGAGAAAGGAAAAGTGAGTAGAACATTTTGAGCAGGATCAAAGGAAGCATGTGAGAATTGTGTAGAGAAAGAGAAACTGCAAAGAACGTTGTTGAGGGTCAAAAGAGTAAGGGAACGTTGTGCAGGGCAAGAGAGTATACAATCTTCATACAAACTTCTAAATCTGGAAAGAAAACGTTTTGTCTGGAATGAAGCAGCAACATTTATCTGGCTGTGGTCCATCGTGACCTAGCTGTCCACCATGACCTAACTTAAGGAAAACCTGAAAAGCAAACTAGATAAGGGACTGGAAGCCTTAAATGATGATTTGAACCCCAGATTCTGCTCTCTGAGAATGGATGCTGCTTAATTGGGAACAAGGACAGTGGAGCGAGAAAGAAAGATGGAAAATTCTGACTCAAACTGTCAAAAAATTGAAAGTGAATTGGAGAGATTGACAAAGACCTTGGAATTCACATTGGCCAAGTGTGAAGAATCGGAAAACCCCTTGCGAAGATAGAATATTTGCGTTAGGGGTCAAAAAGTAGGTGCAAAGGGGTCTGACTTGTAGACATTTGTGACAGAACGGTTTGCCTCTATCTTGAAGAAGAGGTATAACCTAGCCATGTATAAACTAAAGGATGAAAACATCAGATACAGATTAACTTTTCCCGTTTGTATTTTAATCGAAAATACCATGAAGTTTACCATTCCTCTAAAAGAGAAGATTCAGCTACATGTCTGGGTTTGAGTCTCTCCGATAGATCACCAAGAACTTCTTCCAGTCTGCGGCTCACTCAGGCATCACCAAAGCAATCTACCTTTAAGAGACCAAGGAATAAGGCTAGAACACAATGCTGTTGGGAAACAAGACAGAGAGAGAAGTAACAAAATAAACATTCATTGAGAATGAGGTGAGGTATAATCTGACCCAGGTATTTTGTCCTGATTAGATCAGGAGACAAATTCTAAACTAGCCCGCTGCTTGTAAGACAAGGACACCAAATTGGGAGAATTCAAGTATTTGTAGTAATTGGAGGGTTCTACACCGAGACGTGGCCCACTAAAGTAACTCAACACAAAGCTTGTTGGAGCTGCTATTTATATTATGTATTCTTACTCAAGAGACAGGGAAGGTGGGAGAGAATATTTGGGTATTCACCACACTCTCCTTCCATGGGTCAAATATTGTTTTCCACTTCGTGGGAGCGGGTGAGGGGCAGTACCTATTTGTATTCTCCTCTTTCCAGCATGACATCTTCAGTCAGGTTTGACTGACAACACAGTGCTAATTACACTATTAAGATTTGGGGGCATTTTCACAAGGAGCTATCTCCGAATTAACGGAACTTTATCGCAGCCAAAGTCGTGATAAATTTACCCCCCCATTCACAAGCCGGTGTAAACAGCCCACAGCACCAGTTTACCCGCGATAGCAGCCGCAAAAAACATCACCACATGACCCCCGCAAATATCGCTAATGAGATGCAGAGTGGGCGTTCCCGTGACAAAAGTCGAGACAACAGCACACCTCAACATTCACAACGACCAGCCACATCCGCGATAAAAACACAAAACAGGCGATAAGGCGCATTAGCACCAGGAAATCTACACCTGCTCTGACCTGGTGTAAACTCGGACGGCAGCCTGCAAACCAAAAGGGAGCACAGCCCAGGGCTACATCGGAAGGGCAACAGATGCCATGGAGCCACCCATCATGCGGCCCGGACACCCAAGAGGGCCACAACACCCACAGCCACCACCCCCAGGACCACCCCTCCCTGGCACCCCCCCGACCAAAGACATGCCACATCAGCCACACCTAAACATGTACAAAATATTCCGCTTGATGTAGCACAATTACAACTGGTGACATGCATGTGTCGTCACAGAAATGACCAGCACACATTCACTTTCGAAGCAACAAATGAAACTTTATTAAAATAGAACAACAAAATGAAATGAAGACACATGGCCGCTCCATTCCGGACAATACGTAGGTCACAGCCTGTAAGACAAAAAACATGATGAGAAGGTGTGTCCTGCGCACAGCAGAGGACACAGAGAGAGCGAAGGAGAGAGAGAGGAAGAGAGGGAGGGAGAGAGAGAGAGAGGAAGAGAGGGAGAGAGAGAGAGAGAGGGAGAAGAGGAGAGAGAGAGGAAGAGAGAGAGAGAGAGAAGAGGAGAGAAAGAGAGGGAGAGAGAGAGGAAGAGAGGAAGAGAGAGAGACAGTGCCGCCCCTGCGCACCCAGGCCACACTGCTCACCTGCTGCCACCGGTGTGTCTCCAACCACGCGCCGGTATGTAGTGCAGTTCACCAGGCCACACATCTCATTCAGAGCCGTCAGCTGAAACAGAGCCCAGATACATGACTGGCACAGTACACACACTTGCACAAGACAACATCGCCTGCCGGCCCATGCACACCCAGGCAGAGGCACCCCAACCTCACCTGCCGCCCATCAGAGCATGCCCGCCCATGCACACCCAGGCCCCAATGCTCACCTTCCACCACCTGCGCGTAGACAGGAGGTCCCACCACGTGCCACTGCAAGCCACAAGCCCGGGGCCCGCGGACATGGCACCCTCCACATCATGCAGCCCCACTCTGCAGGCCACCAGGTCTCACGTTTGGTGCTGGGTCTTGATTACTCCATGGCAGAGGACATACCAGTGCACCAGGCACCATCGCAGGCTGCACACCCGCTCAGCCCAATGGGTGCCACCAACTCTGGGATCCCGGAAGCGTCGCCACGTGGCGGTAGGCCCGCGCTGTCCGCTGGCTCTGGCCTACACTGCGGTCCAGCAGGGCACACAAAACCTGAGCTGTCCAGACCGCCGGGACGGGGCATCATCGCATCATCGCAGGCTGCACACCCGCTCAGCAGCTCAAGGTGCCACTGACTCAGTGCACCCAAAGTCACCGTCCCGTGGCGGGGTGCCTGTGCCGTCTGCAAGGCCCCGGGTGCCACTAACCCTGTGCAACACCAGTCTGCGCCACGTGGTGGTAGGCCCGTGCCGTCCGCAAGGCCCCGGGTGCCACTAACCCTGTGCAACACCAGTCTGCACCACATGGTGGTAGGCCCGTGCCGTCCGCAAGGCCCCGGGTGCCACTAACCCTGTGCGCAACAACTCATGGGCCCTACATGTGTGAGAACCGTGGAGCGGCTGTCATCCAGTTACCACCGGAAGAGGGGAATGTGACGTCGTCGGCCCCTTATGTTGGCGCAGTCACATGGCCTGTGACGCCTGTGCCGGTTGGGTGTGGTATGTGTGAAAACCTGCCCTCAGGGAGTGGCTGTGACATTCTGACAACTAGACCAGTGACCTGCACACCACCAGCGAGTACGGCTGCGATGGGTAGCAATGAGGGCCCCCCCTCGGGGCGTTAGCGGAGTGGACTGGCCTGCCGTACGCCCGACCAGCGCAGGACTTGCAACAATGACTCGTGGGCTCTGGGCGTGGTCCAGTCCATGTCCGGACAAGGAAGTGACTGATGAGTGTGTCCCTGTTGTAGTGTTCACGGAACCCGCTACACAAAATGCAATGTCGCACCCTCTGACTGGCATCCCACAGGATGAACATCATTGACGCAAGGGAAGACACTGTCCCCACATTCATCCACACATCCATACAGGAATGACGTAAGACATTACACAGCAGTGCGTCACTGGATGTTTATTTGCACATCCAGTGCAGTCATGCAGCTGGAGCGGTACAGGGCAATGCCGAGCACACTACACAATATGGGCCCGTGGAGGGCCAGCCAGTGTCCAACCCGGGATGAGCTGTACTGCGGAAGAGGAAGGGTACAGTCCGCAGTCTGTCCGCCGTGTCATTGCTCGTCAAACAGGATGTGGCAGTCCATGTCGCTGTCCAAGGTGAGTGCCTCGGAGTGTATCGGGGGTCAGTGGTAGGTCTTGAGGCCATGTGCGGCACCAAGCAGAAACAGGCAAGGTGGCGGAAATGGATGCTAGTGCCTGGCCCTCCTGACCACAGTCCCATCCACGTCCTCATCCCCAGGTGTGTGCCCTGCCCCACCTGTGGGTGTTGCAGTGCCGGCTGCGGCACTGTGTGCCACTGACACATCAGGGGCCGGAGGAGGATTGTCGGCTGCTCTGTGTGGCAGTGACACATCAGGTGCTGGAGTGGATACGCCTGCCGCACTGGGAGGCACTGACACACCAGGGGGCGGAGATGTGGATGGTGTGGGGGCAGCAGCATTCATCATCGCCACGCCTTGTGGCAGCAATGCCATGATGAGGACATGCAGGGCACGGTAGATCCCAGCTACATTTCGCTGATGTGCAGTGGAGGCTGCCATCCTTTCCGCCTCCATCCGCACCATGTCCTCCATGAGCCTCCGCATGTGTGCCAGCTCACGGCTGGCATCGCTGGGGCCACTCTGAGCGGACAGGTATTCTTCCCTCCGCGTCATGACTCCAGAGATGTCAGTCAGGGCTCGCTGGAGTCCATGGGGTGGACATAGACACCCAAGGATGGCATCCAGTTTGGTAGCCATGAGCTCGAACCCCACCCGCACCTGCTCGGCCGTCTCCCTCTGGCCCTCCAGCACAAGGCGTTGGAAGGCCATTTGTTGTTCCTGGGGGACTTGGGAGGGTGCCGGAGCTGTGGGTGCCTCCTGCTGGGTGGTTTGGGTGGTGGGTGGGGTCTCATAGATATAGCTGGGCTGCCCTGATCCTGGAGGTGAGTTGCGGATGAGGTCAATGAGGTCTTGGATGGTTTGGGTGTCGATGCTGGTGTTGTCCTCCTCCTCGTCATCAGTGAAGAGTGGCTGTGACTGCTCTGCAGGAGGTGTTGACGATGCCCCTGTGATATGAAGGGGAGATGGTGTGTTACAATGTGTCCACATGTATGTAGCCGCATGATACAGGTTGACATTCAGACAGCATGGCATTGTACATTGTGACAGTCTGTGGGTCTGGGCGAGGACCCAGAGTGATTGTGGGTGTGCACTGTGCCCTGCTTGCTTGTGCATGTGTGCCATTGTGGCCATCTCCCCCCGTCCCCCCAGTACCTGGTGGTCACTCACCCTGTTGCGGTTGTGTTGTGTCCTGTCGAGCAGTGTCCGGTCCCCCGACTCCGGCCACAGTCTCCACACTGATGACTGTCGACACCAGCTCCTCCATGTCATCCAGCTCCAGCTGTGGCGCTGGGCCCCCACCTCCGGTCTGCGTTGCTGCCTTCAGGTTGGTGGAGAGTTTCTCCTTGGTCTTCCGCTTGATGTCATTCCATCGCCTCTTGACCTCGTCCATTGTCCGCTTGTGCTCTCCGACGGCATTCACCTTGTCGACGATGTCCTGACATATTCCAGTTTTGGTGCCCAATGACACGTTGGAGGTGACGAAGAGTTGTTGATGGTGTTCCATCACCTCCGTGACTATGATCCTGTTCGCCTGCGGACTGAACTTGGTCTTCCTGGTCTTCTTGTCCTTGCCCTTCCCTGTCCCCGAGGTCACAGGCTGGTCGTCCGGGGTGCTCGTGGGGTTGCGCTCGTCCTCTGCGCCTGCTCCGGCTGCCTCCATGGTGCTTGTGTGTTGGTCAGTTTGTGTGTGGGTGTTTTTTTCTACTTTTATGGAGATTTTTGACGCCTGCCAGGTGTGTGTTAGAGGCCTGGCGCTGCTTGTCGCTGGTTTCCTCATCGCGCTTTGGCCCATCGCGTGTTTTTGGTGTTGTGGTTTGTGTTTTTATCTCCATCGTGGTGGTTGAATCGCGGACTTTGTCCGCGGTTTCGGCAGACTATCGCATGGTACCGCCTTGTTGTGAATTCCACGTTGACACGGGGTTATTTTCCCGCGATGGGCTGCGATATTGAAAGTTGCGTTACGCTACTCTTGCGGTAGTTATCACACGTTCTTGTGAATATACCCCTTGGTTTTATTTTTGCAGTCACAAATATAAATTAACATGTAAGGAATCTGGCTATACAAAACCATCTCTATACAGGGTTAGGCGAGAATATAAATGTGATATATTGAATAGGGGATTCCCCCATACCACATACTAGCCTCTTCATCTTCCCCCATACAATATGAATATGTACTTGCAGGAATATGCCAGTAGTAAGGATCACATCTCTTAATTTGAGGGGCCTCAATGCCCTGACTAATAGAACTGAGATATGGAGCTCTTTTGAAGGATCTCTGAATAATAATCCGTCTTCAGAAAAAATACTTAACAAAATGAGACCAACATGGACTGAGATGGTAAATGTTGTTTTCCAGTGTTTCCATAAGACTTCTTGTGAGAGACCCCAACAAATTTAATTCAGTAAAAATATTTGCCAGAATACATATACATATATACATATGCTTGCACAGCAATAATGCCTGCTGGGTAGCAAATTGACTTTGTTAGCATTGGGATTTCATTCAAATCTCTTTTCGGTGATTGTGTTCACAGTATTGTTTCCTGATTTGCATGCTCTTCATCGGAATAATATTATCAACAAAATTACCAATTAAAGGGGAGGGGGTGGGGTGCCAGAATGTAATGTTAGCCGCATTTGATGAAAAATGCAAAATAATTAAAAACTCCATGACCGCTTTTATGAATGAATCACATTTTAACAAATGTCCTGCTATCCACTGGGACCAGATTCCCAAAAGCAGTCAGGCTAAGCAGTTGGAGGAGGCGCTAAGCTCTCTAGATCTTTGCCAATTAGTGAAGGAGCCCACTCATGAGAAGGGCCATACACTTGACTTGATTTGGACGTCTCACCCTTTCACAAATCCTATAGACATTAATCCGTGCCCCTGGTCTGACCACTATGTCCTTAGTGGCCTGTTTCCATTGCCAAAGCAAGCCGTCCATCATTTGCCGGAATGGAAGGTACTGCAGAGCTGGAATAAAATCAGTACCAGCGACCTGGTTGCTACCCTATATAAAACAGCTACCTCCTCTCCTATACAGGGCGACCTTGATGCAAAAAGTATTGCCCTGGAGATAAGGCTAAAGAATGCCATTGATGTGGTAGCACCGGCTCGAAGGGAAAGAATAAAGGACAAAGGTAAAGGGGCGCCCTGGTTCAGTGACGCCTTAAGAACTGCGAAACAAACCCTCCGCCAATACGAGAGGGCTTGGCGGAAAGCCTATGACCCAGGGGCCCGATTAGAATATAATGTTATGTTTGCGAGCTACAAAAAGGCAATCCGCACTAGGAAAGCAGAATTTTATGAAGCAAAGATTGTGGTGGCTGATAATACACAAAAGGAGATTTTTGGGATCTTGAAAGAGCTGAGACAGGGCAAGGAACGGAAACCTACCTTCTGTTTGGAGGACTGTAACAGATTCCAGTCTTTCTTTTTAACGAAAGTGGAAGATTTATTAACGGAAATTCATATCACTTCCATACACACTTGTTCTTTAGCTCCAGCACCTCCATCCCTCACTTGTGTAAAACCCCTCACTCTGTTCCCCATGCTCACCCCTGACTCCCTATCCCTCCTAGCTGAGCGGGTAAAGTCAGGGTCCCCTGCAGACCCCTGCCCACCTAGAATCTTCAGGGCAGCTTTACCGGGGATAGAAAGCGAGGTGCTCTCGCTTCTCAACTCATCCTTGGAAGGAGGGTATGTCCCCTCTAACTTTAAGGAAGCTTGTGTTATCCCGCTCCAAAAAAAACCAGGGACCGACCTGGGAAATGTAAAAAATTTCAGGCCAATCTCCCAACTTCCGTTCCTGGCTAAAGTGTTGGAACAACACGTGTTAAAATCCCTGTCCCACCACATTGAAGAGAATCACCTTCTACAATCCAACCAGGCAGGCTTCAGGGCTCATCACAGCACGGAACTGGTGATGCTGTCTGTGCTGGATGAATTAAGATTAAGGGCTGACAATAAAAAACCTTGTGCCCTGGTCTTGCTAGACCTCTCCGCGGCATTCGACACGGTCAATCATGACCAATTACTGTTGCGAATGTCAGAGATGGGCATCCAAGGCACTGCCCTGGCGTGGCTGACCTCCTTCCTGAAGGACCGTTCTCAGAGGATACAGTTGACCGACCATGTGTCTGATCTAGGGTCTCTCTCCTGTGGGGTACCACAGGGTTCGGCGCTGTCACCTCTCCTTTTTAATGCTTACCTCCAGCCCTTGGTAGCTGCACTAAATCAGATGGAGTGTCAGATTTATAATTATGCGGATGACACCCAACTCATCATCCAGATAGATAATGCTCCGACTGCCCACACAAGATTTCAAAGCATTCTGAAATTTACAGTCAACTGGATGACGACCAACGATCTTAAGATTAACCCTGATAAGACAGAGGTGCTGGTCATTACCTCAGACTCTAACCCTTGGAGGGACCTTTTTTGGCCCCAAGAGTTGGGCACACCCCCAGAGCCAGCCATGGTGGTTAAAAGTCTGGGCATTAAGATTGATGCCAAGCTCTCCATGATCCAGCAGGTATCGTCAGTAGTGGGAACTTGCACGGGCATGCTGAGACAGCTGCAAAAATTGGCCCCACTTCTCACTTTCAACACGCTTAGAACGGCAGTATCAGCTTTGATATTGTCACGACTGGATTATGGTAACTCCCTATACATTGGTCTCCCGAGAAACTTGCTGGCCAGACTACAGGTCGTCATGAATGATGCCGCCAGATTAATTTTTAGAGTACCCAGGCGAACACATGCCACCCCCCTCCTGCGCCGGTTGCACTGGCTTCCGGTTAAGCAGAGAATACAATTTAAGGGCCTCTGCATCGCACACAAAGCCGTCTATGGCCAAGCCCCTAGGTACATTAAGGAGCGCTTAGTCAAATATACCCCAGCTAGGATGTTGCGGTCTTTGGAGGGCAACCTCTTGGTTTGCCCTCGCTTTAAACTGACCTCCAAAGGAGGAAGAGCCTTTTCAACATCTATTCCTCAAATCTGGAACAACTTGCCGGAGAATGTACGTAAGGAACACACTCTGCTTCTGTTCAGGAAGAAGCTAAAAACAGTGCTTTATGCTGACGGGGAGTAATTTAATGAAGTTCCGCACCTCACTTGCAAGGGCTGGGATTCCTCTCATAAGCGCTTAGAGACCTGTAGGTGATAACGCGCTCTACAAATCACAATTACAATTACAATTACAATTACTTTGCTAAAATAATATTGCTATGTGTTTCTTCTGCTATTTTTGTTTGGCAAAATATTTTTCTAATCCTTCCAGCGAAAAGTGATAAAGGCCCTATATTTGTAGGGACATGTAAGAGAGCTGTTCATTTCAGAGAGGGCTCCCCCGCTGAACGTCAGTCCCTTCTCATTGCCCAGATGGCCCTTGTGATTAATGGCTTCATCAGTCTGCCCTTGTTAGTGTCAGCTTGTTGAATGCTCCTCACAATTGCTTTAGTCTAATTATCTGCAGGGTGCGGTGGAGGCCAATTTGTTCACCATTAAGAATCCACGCTGTAGTTTACGTATGTGCCTGCTTTGTTGGGAAGTATCTAATTGGCAGGAAACTGATAATTGTTTCTAAGACTCACACCTTCAGCAGTCTAGTGTAGTCGTACTAGAAATGCATGTAAACAAATATTGTTTTAGATAAGGCAAATAAAAAATTAACTTGCTTCCTGCTTGGTGCACTAGTCATAATAGAAAGAGGTTGTAATACATATAACCATGTAAAATTCCAAGACATGCAGTAGTGGCTCCTGGAGGGAGTGCTGCGGGGCGGTGCAGCGGGGTGGGGGAGGGGCAGGGTGGGGGGTAGTAAACTCCGGCTTATGGCCGAACTGAGTTAAGTACATAAATAAAGAAATAAAACAAATTACATTGCGCGTGCTGCATCGCAATCGGCGATGCAGCTACTGAAGACATGGAAATTAAAACAGGACACGCCATAGAGAATGATGGTATAGTCAGTGCTTAATTTGTAAAAGAATAAGTGTAGGTGTCCAAAGTTCTACTTAGCAGCCCACGGCCGCTGCCATTAAATGTTGGCACCCAGAATGCATAATCTTGAATCCACATCATGCTTCTCTAATCCGCTACCAGATACACCCTGCCCCTTTACCTACCTCTTGCAGGTTCCTGACTGGGTTGAATCTGGTCTCAATATCCGACCTATTCTGCATTGCTGTTGGCCTCAAATCATGCCCACGTTTGGGTTCACTGTGACCATTTGACCGTGATCATGGCATAATGCTTTTTGGCATTATTTTTATTTTAAACGTTATATTTTTTCATATCGCTGGTTCCCCTTATTGATTTTTTCTCATTTTGGTGCCATTTTATTTATTAACACGTGTTCTATTTTTCTAAATCAGTTTGAGACTTTTACTTTATTTTCTTTTGACTGTTTTGGAACTGCAAAAATACTTTACACATTAACCTAAGTTAAGCCTTCCTGCTTTGTGCCATAGATACCAGGGGGTTAAACACAGGTTAATTTAGAGACTAAGGGGCATATTCTCGAGAACGTGTGATAACCACCGCAAGTGTAGCTTAACGCAACCCTTCACATCGCAGTCTATCGCGGGAAAACAACTCCGTGTCAACGTGGTATTCACAACACGGCGGTACCATGCGATAGTCACACGACAATGCGTCAAATGAACCCTTTAAAAACAACGCGACGCCGCAAAAAAGCGAAACCCCCAACGCGAAAATAGTAGCGATGACGCCAATCACGATAAAAAAATCTACGAAAACCAGCAACAGGCCTGCAATTCCCATGCGTCATGCGGGATAAATGCACTATAAAAGTAGAAAAAAAACATACCAACAAAAGCCAAACAACAGCGAAGCACAATGGAGGCATCCGGAGCAAGTACAGAGGACAACCAGAACCTCACAAGCCCCCCGGAGGAACAGCCAGGGACATCGGGGTCAGGGAAGGGCAAGGACAAGTAGAGTAGGAAGAAGCGGTTCAGTCCGCAGGAAAACAGGATCCTGATAACGGAGGTGATAGAACACCATCAAACACTGTTCGTCACCTCCACTGTGTCACTGGCAACTAAAAATGGAATATGGCAGACCATCGTGGACAAGGTGAATGCAGTCGGAGTGCTGAAGAGGACAATGGACGAGGTCAAGAGGCGCTGGAATGATGTGAAGCGCAAAACCAAGCTGAAACTCGCAAACAACCGGAAGGCAGCAATGCAGACTGGAGGTGGGAGTCCAGCGCCACAGGAGGAGCTGGACGAGATGGAGGAAATGGTGTCCACAGTCATCAGTGGGGAGACGGTGGCAGGAGTTGGGGGACGGGACACTGCTTAACATGATCGGACACAACAGCAACAGGGTGAGTAACCACCAGGGACTGGAGGGACGGGGGAGATGGGCACAATGGCACACATGCACAATTAAGCATAGCACATCTGCGGACAAACCA
>CAWUFW010017735.1:0-195000 GCA_963921515.1 Calotriton arnoldi | reverse complement strand
GTCTCAGAAATTAAAAATGCAAATAAATGTTTCAATAATAATGATAGCGCTTTAATATTAAAAGTTGCGTTATTTTTCTTTCATGAAAATAAACACATGTAAAATTCTCGTCCTTTAAAAAAACAGAGGGGCATATTATCAAGAAACGGCGTTAAAATTATCGCCGCTTTAGCGGCAGAAAACTGGCGCTAAAGCGTGCGATAATGGGCTTGATAATATGCCCTTGAGAATTCCAATAGAAGCCCATGTTCTGGTGTCAACATGGGCTTCTATTGGAATTCTCAAGGGCATATTATCAAGCCCATTATCGCCGCTTTAGCGGTAGTTTTCTGCCGCTAAAGCGGCGATAATTTTAACGCCGTTCTTGATAATATGCCCCAGAGTGCTTTTAGAACATGCTCTCCACTTTCCTTTTAGCTCAATCTACCCTCTCTTGCACCACACTACAACCCAGCACCACAGAAGGAAAGAAAACAACCAAAGGCACTGCCTCAACAAGGAAGGGAGACAACGGGCGGGAGGATGTGGTCTCACGGCTAGACTGCCGACCTTGGAGCTGGAAAACCAAGGTTCGTGCCTCGGGGTCAACACCACATCCTGTGATTCTGGGCAAATCACTTAATCTCCCCGAGCCTACCTGAAAAAAATGAATGTGTCCTTGTGTAACGTAACTGGTGCTCATGTAAAGCGCTCCAATCCCTTTGGGTCGCGTTCGCGCTATATAAATCAGAAAAAAACGGGCTGGCTGCCACGACAATTGAAAAAATGCCACGCCACCGGTTTTTGACAAATATAGTAAGACACTAAATTGAAGGTTCTGACTTAATCTTTGTTAGATCCTCATTAAATAATTCCCAACACTCTCCAGACTTTTTAGAAAAAACTGAGGGGCATATTCTCAAGGACTTCTCGGCACTTTAGCGCCGCAAAAGTGGCGATAGATTTATCGCCCTATTCTCAAGCTGGTGAAAACTGCCGACATCGCCAGTTTACCAGCAATAGCTACCGCAAAAAACATCGCCACGGATGAGTGCGACAACTAACGCTAATGATATGCAGAGTAGGCGTTCCCGTGCAAAAACACACGAAAACACCACTTCGCGCGATTCTCAACGACCAATCAGATCTGCGATGCGAACCAAGAACAGGCGATAAGGCGCGTTAGCTGCAGGGATTTAACACCTGCCTTTAGCTGGTGCTAAGCAGGACGACTACCTGCAGTATGAAAGGGAGCCCAGCCCAGAACCACAACTGAAGACCCACAGATGCCCTGGAGCCAATGAACATGCAGCTCAGAGACCCAAGAGGGCCACAACACCCACCGCCACCACCCCCAGGACCCCCCCCCTCCAGACTTCCCCCGGACTACCACCGAGGCAGCGTAGGACAAGACAGCGGACCTTCCGAAAATGGCATGGCCCCTCAGCCACACAAGTGCAGAATGGGGGGAGAGTTGGGAACCAAGTATGTGTGAAGGAGGCAACTCACCCATGAAGAAGAATGTACACAATGCCAAGTGTGGCGGTGATGTGCTGGACAGACCACAGAATGCAGAGCACAGACATGTCCATGTGGACATATACTGCTGGGGTTTGTAGTGTTGTGGACAGTGGACGCAAACATGTTACCTCAGGCAGTGGGTAAGACCCTGCACATGTAGCTGTGCCGTCCCCCCCTGTAAGCGCAAGCGCAGTGAGCTGGGCCGGCGTACGCCACTCCAGCGTAGGAGTGTGGATAAAAAGGCCGGGGCTCTGGGCGTGGTTCTCTTCCGTGATGGGCAACGCGTCTGCCAGGGCAGAGCACCTCACCCTGCCACGAGTCCGCCGCCGTGACCTCCAGACTCTGCGACACAGGCCCCCAGCGCATCCAGCGGCACAGCAACACGGAGTCATGTGTGTGCCGGATACTGCCTTAGTCCTACACTGCTGTCAGCAGGTCCCACAATTCAAATCGTGCCACATTTCTGTTAATGGAGGAAACCACTAGTCAACAGACATTGCCCCCAGTGCGGCCCGCCCGGATGACGCATCATCTTTGGCTGCACACCCGCTGAGCGCTCCAGGTGCCACTGACCCTGTGCAACACAAATCGTCACCACGTGGCAATATTGAGGCAGAATACTGTAGGCAAAAAGAACATTGCTCCCAGTGCGGCCCGCCCGGACGACGCATCATCGTTGGCTGTGCACCTGCTGAGCGCTCCAGGTGCCACTGACCCTGTGCAACACAAGTCATCGCCACGTGGCAATATTGAGGCAGAATACAGTAGGCAAAAAGAACATTGCTCCCAGTGCGGCCCGCCCGGACGACGCATCATCGTTGGCTGTGCACCTGCTGAGCGCTCCAGGTGCCACTGACCCTGTGCAACACAAGTCGTCGCCACGTGGCAATATTGAGGCAGAATACAGTAGACAAAAAGAACATTGCTCCCAGTGCGCCCCGCCCGGACGACGCATCATCGATGGCTGCACACCTGCTGAGCGCTCCAGGTGCCACTAACTCAGTGCACCACAAGTCATCGCCACGTGGCTGTGGGCCCTCACTGACTGCTGCCTCCGTCCTACACTGCGGTCAGCAGGTCCCCCAAGTCAAACAACACATCATCGCTGGCTGCACACCTGCTGAGCGCTCCAGGTGCCACTGACTCTGTGCAACACAAGTCGTCGCCACGTGGCAATATTGAGGCAGAATACAGTAGGCAAAAAGAACATTGCTCCCAGTGCGGCCCGCTCGGACGACGCATCATCGCAGGCCGCGCACCCGCCGAGCGCTCCCGGTGCCACGAACTCAGTGTAGCTCAAGTCATGGACCCTTTATGATGTAATCATATGTGTGTGTTTCCAGTTCTGGTGCCCCTACCTCAGTGCACTGCAAGTCATGGACCCTTCATGAGTGACTGTGTGTGTGATCCGATGATCACTGTTCTAGTTGTTGCCAGCACCAACCACTCCCTGAGGGCTGGCTTACACTCACCCCACACCCATCCAGCACAGGCGTCACTGGACATGTGACCCTGTTAATGAAAAGGGGCCAGGCGCACGTGCCCGTAGCCAGTTCCACTATCTATCTAAGTGTGTCCATGTGGTCATTATGTATGCGTGATGGCCCAGGGCCCTACCACATCACATCGTGCTGTGGACAGTGGACGCAAGCATGTCACCTCAGGCAGCGGGTAAGACCTTGGACATGTAGCTTTGTCGTCCCCCCTGTAAGCGTAAGCGGAGTGGGCTGGGCTGGCGTATGTCAGTCCAGCGCAGGGGTGTGTAGAATTAGCCCGGGGCTCAGGGCGTGGTTCAGTTCTGGCCTGGTCAAGGAAGTCAACAATGCGTGTGTCTCTGTTGTAGTGTCGGCGCCACCTGGCCCGCAATTGACAATGTTGCAATGTAGCATGCACCCGGAGGGCGGTCTCGCACGAACAGAGAAATGAAGGAGCGCATGACCGCTCGGGGTCTTGGCTCATACATGGCAAGTGTTGTGTGTATCTGCATTGCTGCAGCATGAGCCAAATGCCTAGCCTTAGTCGAAGCGCGAGTTCAGCCAGGCATGAACTCTACATCTGTGTCCGCACTAACCTTACCATAGGCCTACACTCCCGTGGCTGCCCACCTTCAACTGACAAGATCACAGTGTCGTTGTCAGGCTTGTGGACATGCGCAGACAGGCATGACAATGGTGCTCCGTTGGAGTGCAAGTGATGCAACCGCGCAGCGCACACAAGTAAATCGGCTCGGGGGTAGGGAGGAGCAGCTGTGAGGCAACGTAACACACAGTGATGCTGCTCATTTGCCATATGCAAGTCATGTCAAACATGGATCCCAAAGTCGCACACATCCCACCCCACACCCAACAAGCCACATCACACTTCATGAATGCAAGCAGATGACAAACTGACATTAAGGATGAAAGCTCCTTTGTCTGAACTATCAGGCGGAAGCACATCTGCACATCCGACCTCGGAATTGCATGTGCCCGGCACCCCCTGACAGATACGATAGCAGTTGAGGACGACTCCCACACTACGCACAGCCCAACGACAGACCAACGTATACACACCCCACACACAGAAGTCTTTGCTCGGAGTTATCTTGCATGGAATGGCCTTCACACTTACTCCCACACCATCCCAGGCGTACAACCGTTGCACACTTAAACAACTCATTGATCCGAGCTGTGGCATTTCATCCACAGAACTGGCGCAGGTCAGAACAGTTCCGCTTCAACCAGAGCCACTAACGCAATGGCAGACCATCCCGGACACATGCACAACCCCTGTCACGTGGAACTGTACCGTGCACGTATGCTGCATTTGCTGGGGGCACTGCCATTGGTAGTGCTACGGATCAGTTACCGGCTGAGCTTCTGCCTTGCCAACGTCACCTGCGTGCAGCCTGTGTTGCATTGTGCATATTCGAGTGGTCCATGGATGTCTGCCTATCCAACAGGACGGTAGCCCAACTGGATTTTGACATGTGTGTGCGCCCCCTGTTGGCCCACGACCATGAGTGTCACCGTGACACCCGTCTATGGGATGCCTGGATACTTGGCATACATGCTGGCAGCTGGACCTGGGAGTTTGCAGAACTCCTCGTGTGCAGTGACCACATTGAGCCGCTCCCCTATTGGGCTGTAGTGCTAATTGGTGAAAGGGGGTGGACGCAGCACATCTGTCCGAACCTGCTAATGGTTAGCCTCGCCGTCCTGTTCGATGAATTCGACAACGACCTCATGTTGGAAATGATTGCCTACGAAGCTGCACTCGCTTTCATGGACGTGTAACTACGTACCTGCAGACACAACAGTTAGGTACACATTGCACATGTCCCGACACCTTGTTGGGACTTGGGGTTCTGGTCACATCTCCCACGACGACAGTGGACATGGCTGCATTCGCCTGGACTCCGAATACATGAGCGGACAACAACGCGGGTAAACACACACCTGTGAATGGTGCGGCACTCCCCCGGAGTGGACAGCGGCGCTTGGCAACGTTCCACGTTCTGACATACTGCTGCATTGGTCTGCATGTTGTGGCACTTCTTTTGGCCGTACTGACACGCATATGCTAATAAAGTCTACGCACCTTCACTTGTATTCAACTGTGATGAGTGTTGATTTGTATGACAATGTGTGTCTTACTGCCTATCTGGGTCACGGCCATACATGCATTACTACACCATCAGGGATGTGGGGTTTTACTAGTACATCATCATCTCACAGTTTCCAGCTATGCCAAATGCGAATGGCCATTTTCCACACACAAGCGGCAGCAGTTGTGTCCTCTGTTCTGTTGTGCTGGTGTTGCTGTTTGTTCAACATTGTTGTAAATGTTGCGATGCTCTGGATCTTATGTGTGTGTGCTGCATTGTTGGTGAGTTGCCCCTTCAGCTCTGATTTGGCTGGCCCTTATCCCTTTCAGGCGGTGTGGCTTTCACTTCTGTGCTTATGCAGTGCTGTGCTGTTGCAGACTTGGGTAAATTGGGCTCTTGGTTGGAGTTGTGACTGTTGGCCATGGTTTGTCCGCAGATGTGCTCTACTTAATTGTGCATGTGTGCCATTGTGCCCATCTCCCCCCGTCCCCCAGTCCCTGGTGGTTACTCACCCTGTTGCTGTTGTGTCGGGTCATGTTGAGCAGTGTCCAGTCCCCCAACTCCTGCCACCGTCTCCCCACTGATGACTGTGGACACCATTTCCTCCATCTCATCCAGCTCCTCCTGTGGCGCTGGACTCCCACCTCCAGTCTGCATTGCTGCCTTCTGGTTGTCTGCGAGTTTCTGCTTGGTCTTGCGCTTCACATCATTCCAGCGCCTCTTGACCTCGTCCATTGTCCTCCTCAGCACTCCGAATGCATTCACCTTGTCCACGATGGACTGCCATATTGCATTTTTTGTTGCCAATGGCACAGTGGAGGTGACGAACAGTTGTTGATGGTGTTCTATCACCTCCGTGATCAGGATCCTGTTTTCCTGCGGACTGAACCGCGTCTTCCTCTTCTTCTTGTCCTTGCCCTTCCCTGACCCCGAGGTCCCAGGCTGGTCCTCCGGGGGGCTTGTGGGGTTCTGGTCGCCCTCTGTACCTGCTCCGGCTGCCTCCATTGTGCTTCGCTGTAGTTTGGTTTTTGTTTGTGGTTTTTTTTTCTGCTTTTGTAGTGGTTTTTCACGCCTGACATGTGTGAATTGCAGGCCTGGCGCCTTTTCGCTGTTTGTCTTATCGCAATTGGGCCCATCGCAACTTTTTTCGCGTTCGGGTTTGGATTTTCATCGCCGTCCCGGTAATGTTATCGCGGACATTTGACGCGTTATCGGGAGCCTATCGCATGTTACCGCCATGTTGAAAATACGACGTTAATACAGAGTTATTTTCCCGCGATAGACGGCGATATGAAAACTTGCGTTAACCTATTTTGGCGATGTTTATCGCACGCTCTTGAGAATATCCCCCTGAAAGTGCTTCCAGAGATCCAGTGCTACCTCAAGTAACGACCATCTTTCCTCCTCATTTAATTTAATATATTGACCTGCTCAGAGTGCTTTGGTCTTAAAAGCCTTCAATATCTACAAAAATAAGGGCTACATGTATCAAAATTGTAAATTGTGAATACCTAAGTGCGAATTCCTGAGAATCGCAATTAGGTAATCGCAATTTACAATGCATGAAACTCAAAGAGTTTCAGATAGCGATTCCTAGGGGGTCGCAAATCGCTCTACTTCATTAATATTAATGAGGTAGATCGCAATTTGCGACCCCCTAGGAATCACAAAAATCAGGGGGATGGTGGCTTGTTGAGGTCAGCAGACCACCATGTCCGTGATTGCTTTTAAATAAAGCAATCTTTTTTTTTGTAAAGCAGCCAGTTTTCCTTAAAGGAAAGCGAGATGCTTTACAAAAAGTAAAATGAAAAGTTTTCTTTTCATTTTTTAAGACCAGGCAGTGGTCCGTGGGACCACTGCCTGCTCTTAAAAATGCTTTTACAATCATTCACAAAGGGAAAGGGGTCCCCTGGGGACCCCTTCCCATTTGCGAATGAGTTACCACCTACTTGAAGTAGGTGGTAATATGCAAATGTTTTGCGACCGCATTCACAGTCACAAAACATTCATGAATACTGTTAGGATTCGGTATTTGGAAGGGACGCCCTAAACACGCCCCTTCCAAATACCGAATGGCCAACCCATTTTGTGATTTGGTAACAGGTTACCGAATCACAAATTAGGGTTTGCTTCATCTAAAAAGCATTTTTTGCATTCGCAAACGGGCTGATTCTGCGAATTGGCCCGTTTGCGAAGGCAATAATGCTTGATGCATGTGCCCCTAGGTCTTAAGCCTTATTTCTCTGTGCGAAGTGGCTCAAATTTTCTCTTCAGCAATTGGATGAAACTCTAGTTCATTTCACAGTACTGGGTAAAGTACTTTGTGGCATGGGAACAGGCTGGCAGCTGGTCGTTTTTCTATTATAGGTAGAGATAAATGTCCCTTGGTGGAAAAATCTGTGAGATACAATAGTAGGTCTCAAAGTACCTAGCCCAAAAACTTTATAGCCCATATAATAGGTCATAAAACAGGTTGTACATATGACTGTGACAATTGTGAATTATGTTAAAAAATATTATTTATTAAAACCCAACAAGTATTGTAATAAAAACACTGTAAAAATTAATTACACTAGCAGCAGAAACATAATCCTATATTCCATCAACAAGAACCTATAGTTGACTTTTTGGAATAATTAAAAAAACATTAGTGACAAAAACAGACAATACATTTTGTCATCTAAAGACACATCCGGTCTGGACAATTCAATAGCTAGTCCTGGATACAATCTTTTATTATTATCTACAGGACAAGCTGAATCCGCGGATTGTGTTGGCTGAAGCGTCGACGCGTTTCGATGGTTCTATAGATGTCCCATCTTTATCAAGACAATATATAAATATCTCTCTTAAATGGCACTGTTTGGTTGCCTGTGGTTTCAATCCTTATTTCATATTACTGACACATCAGTTCACTTGTTCTAAAGGGGATATTGTTAGACCTTGAGCCATAGAGTCTGATAAGGTTAGTGTGTAATCCTTATTGTTCACTTTTTATACGGATAATCTTCCTTAGTAGCATTCGACTTAAAACTTGTAAATTTTAAAATCTGTGAGAACTTGCTTCCTTGTATACAATCTTTTCGTCCTATCAGTGTAATCCTCCAAAGAGGCAACAGGCTTATACAGTCTCTTTCATTAGTATTCACTTCAGTATTCTGCTAGCGAAGCTCCAACGTGTCCTTACGCTGCAGGTAACACAATCCGCGGATTCAGCTTGTCCTGTAGATAATAATAAAAGATTGTATCCAAGACTAGCTATTGAATTGTCCAGACCGGATGTGTCTTTAGATGACAAAATGTATTGTCTGTTTTTGTCTCTCTGTTGATTGTTTTTCTTTTTGGTATGTCCAACCAAATATGATGTATTAGGTTCTTGTATAATATATATAATTTTATTGTATATGAATGTGTCACTAATGTTTTTTAATTATTCCAAAAGTCAACTATAGGTTCTTGTTGATGGAATATAGGATTATGTTTCTGCTGCTAGTGTAATTCATTTTTACAGTGTTTTTATTACAATACTTGTTGGGTTTTAATAAATAATATTTTTTAACATAATTCACAATTGTCACAGTCATATGTACAACCTGTTTTATGACCTATTATATGGGCTATAAAGTTTTTTGGCTAGGTACTTTGAGACCTACTATTGTATCTCACAGATTTTTCCACCAAGGGACATTTATCTCTACTTGTTAGTAGTACCCTATTCCCCTGGTTCGGTACAAGGGGTCCCTCTCAAGAAAATTATATTTACGTTTTTCTATTATACCCATAGGAGTAATGCCTTGTGAACCAGAGATAATATCATGGCATAGCCTGTAATGCCATTAATCATTTATGATCCAATAAAATTTCCGCTCAGAGCATGTAAAAGCATGCAGAATAACATGCCACCAGAATTTATCAATGTGGATGCTTGGATCCAAAAAGTGCTCTAAAGTGTGCACCCTTTTTCTGTTGCAGTCATCCAACTGAAAGCAGTACCTCCCAGGCATTTGCTCAGTTTGTAAATCTATTCACAATGTGACTGTTAGACCTGGCTTCTCCAGCGGGTTTATCCTCAGACTTTTTGCTTTTTGGCCTCCTGTTTTGGACCCTGTTTTTGTTGGTTTTGTGACTCTGGGCACTTTACCACTGCTGATCAGTGCTAAAGTGTATATACTCTCTGGGTAAATTGTTGTTATGGATTGGTGATTCCATGTTTGGCATATTCGATTTACTAGTCAGTCCCTAGTAAAGTACACTGTGTGTGCCAAGGGCTTGTAAATCAAATGCTGCTAGTGGGCCTGCAGCACTGATTGTGCCACCCACATAAACAGATTCTAAATGTAACTCAGACCTGCCACTGCAGTGTCTGTGCACAGTTTGGTACTGCCATGTTGACCTGGCAAGTGCACCCACTTGCCAGGCCCTAACCTTCCCTTTTCTTACATGTTAGTCATCCCTAAGGTAGGCCCAAGGTACCCCCGTGGGCAGGGTGCAGTATATGTGAAAGGTCGGTCATGCCCTGATGTGTGTGGCATGTCCTGATAGTGAAATACTGCCAATTTCGTTTTTCACTATTGAAAGGCTATCTGTCCCATAGGATAGAATGGGAGTTTATTTATAACTTCTTATAAATATATATTCGCATTGGGGCAAGATAGAAAGATTGAATTTAGTATGCCTGAACTCATAATATAAAAATGCATCTTTTAGTAAAGATGTTTTTTATAATGTGTGTTTGAAAATACCACTTTTAGAAAGTGGGTATTTTCTTGCTTAGCCATCCTGTGTGCGTCTGCTGGTTTGTGTATTGACTGTCTGGCTTTGGAGTGACAGGGGCTGGGGAGGTGCATTCGCTCAGACAGCCACAGGGGAGGGGGGGTTAATGGCTGTCCTGCCTTTCCTGAATGAGTCAGGGCTGGGCTGAATAGGACTGGGCTGCATTCAGAGTAGGGGGAGGAGTTCTCACTAGCACCTGAATAGGCCCGGTCTGCATTTAGAGTGGTGGGAGGAGATTTTCCTTGCACCTGAATAGGCCCTGCCTGCCTTACACAATGCTGTCTCCTCCTCCTGCTGGGCAGCTGCACCAGAGAGGACAGAACTGGTTTTGGCTGGACAAAGAGCTTCTCTGCCACCAGAGAACAAAGGAATTTGTGCTATAAAAAGTGGGGCCCAGACCCCTGAACTTTAGATTATTGCTGAACTAAGGAACCTGCCAGGAAGAAGAACCGGGAAAGCTGGAGGAGGAGTACTGCCCCTGTGCTATGTGCTGTTGGGGTTGGTTGCTTCTGTCTTGGGCAGGGAAAGGACTGGACTGTGCCTTCATCATCCTCTGTTAGAGTTTCCTCCAAGGGCTTGAAGTAGAGCTTGCCTCCTGTTTGAAGTCTCAGGGATAGAAAAGACTTTAAAGATCATTCTGGTAATCAAGAGGAACATTTGCCAAGGAGAAGAGCTGGAGAAACTGAGGAGAAGTACTGCCCATTTTCTGTGTGCTGTCTGGAGTTGGCCTGCAGTGGCTGTTTCTGCCAAGGAAAGGAGAAGGACTTTGCTGTGTGCTGTGTCCCCTGCTTGAGGAAGATCTCCAAGGGCTTGAGTAGAGCTTGCCTCTTGTTCTGAAGTCTCAGGGACACAAAGACTTCACCCCTAGTCCCCCCTGAACTCCTTTGCTGGGAGTTCTGACCTGCTGAGAGGTGCCGGCCAGTGTTCTGGACCTCTGGAGGTTGTTTTGGGACTGGAAACTGCAAGAACTGTGAAAATCAACGCATCGCAGCAGTGCGGGAAGAATTTTCCAACGCATCACCGCAGCCGAAGAATCGACACAGCGCCTGCTCGCAGCTGAAGTGTCTGCCGTGAGACGAATCCTGTGCACCGATCTCCAACGTCCGAGATCACCGCTTTGATTCTGACACAGACCCTATTGGAGAAGAACCGATGCATCGAGGGGTCGTGGCTGAAGTCATCGCAGCGCATCCCGGGTCTTCACGCATCGCCTTGTCCCAGATCGTCACGCATTGCATCGAAGTCTGTCGCATCATTGGGGGACACAGTAAGAAACCGACACATCACCTCCCACACAGTAAGAAACCGACGCATCACCTCCTCTCCGGTAAGGAACCGACGCATCACCTCTCCTGCGCCGCAGTAAGGAACCGACGCATCACCTCCCCCGGAGCAAGGAACCAACGCATTACCTTCCCTGAGTGTAAGGAACCGACGCATCACCTTCCCTGCGACCCTTTTTGCTTGCATTTTTCGACGCATCCAAGGTACTTTGGGTAAAAGTGTCGCTTCCCACATTTTCTTGGAACAGAACTGTTTCTACCTTTTAAGAATCATATATTTAGTTATTGTGGATTTTTGTCGCTTTGGTATTGTTTTGGTTTAGATAAAGATTACTTATTTTTCTAAACTGGTGTGGTGTCCATTTGTAGTGTTTTCACTGTATTACTGTATGTGTTCACAAATTCGTTACACACTGCCTTTGAGATAAGCCTGTCTGCTCGTGCTACCAAGGGGGTGAGCAGGGGTTATTTTAGAAGTGTATCCCCCTTACCCTGACTAGGAAGAAGTGTCCCTACTTGGACAACAGTGCAAACCATTGCCAACTGGAGACCCCCAGTTCTATCAGTGACCAATACATGTGTTCATTTACCCCCACACTACGCAGGAGAATAATAATAGCATTGAATGAAATATCTTATAGCTTATGGGGTCAGTGAATTAAAAATCTTGCAACACCTCAAATTTGAGCTCTAAATTATGGGCACGCTCTGCTGGCAAAAGAAACTGCACCCAAAGAGGAACAGAGTATTTCTCAAGATTTTGTGGTACGAATGACGGTATGGTTGCACCAACAAACAGCAGTGGCCCATCCACATAGGCGGATGGGCAATGTCCCCTCACTTTTTTTCCGAAGAAGAGGAATGTCTGTGAGGCTGAGCAAAGATAATCCTGACAGACACTTTTCAGCTCAGGCCGCCTGGAGCTAGACATATTATAAATGTGCATGCTCCTGGCTGCTTGAGCTAAATTTTGGCAGGCTGAGGATTTCACAGCCTTGTAGGCGTGACCTCCTCAGCCTGACAAAGTGCCTTGAGGCCCTTCCCCTCATGACGGGGCAGAGTGTCATTGATTGACTCGGACTTAGGCACTTCAGTTTGCTGAGTGTCAATCAGTGACATCTCATTACAGACTGGAGTGGAGCCAGCAAGTCTCACTGACCCCATCCCACACTTTGATGAGTAAGGGGATGCTGCCTCTCCTCATAGGCAGCAGTCCCAACCATCCTCTGATGTCAGAGGCTTTCCTCTCCAAGAGCTGCAGGGCAGGTAAGTATATTTGTTTTGAATGTTTGGTGTGTGCGTGAGTGTATGTAGAAATGTATGAATTTGTTGAGAGTGCAGGTTGTAAATGGGTGTGTTTGAACGTGTTTGTCAATTCATGCGTGTGAGTGAGTGAGTGTCCCTGCCAAAGTTACCGGCCACACTGCCACCAAACTATCTCTCTCCTGTGTGTAAGCCAATCCTGGCATCCTATGAGTAGCTTAACATAATATATAACTTGCCAGTCTGTTAAAGGTAGTTTTCACGGTTTCACATTTATATTCAGTTTTCTGTCTTGTGTTTCACTTTTGTGAAAGCTTATAAGAGCAACACAGTAATCTGTCATTTTGATTCATCTTGTATTTGTATTTATTTTATTATTTTTAAATATTTTTATATAGTGCCTCTTTACCTTAGAAAGTATGAGGGAGAATAATATGTGAAAACACATCACAGCAGACTGTATAAACGTTTGCAGTAAGCCAGAATTAGAGCACATACATATGATTGATGCAGAGGAAGAAGTTAACCAAAGGAAAGGTGGATTTATAGCTGTTTACTAAAAGTGAGTAGCATGAGTTAGCTCTCATAACCGAAGGTAGGGACTTCTATACAGACAATGCATCACCAGGAGAAGAGTGTTTCAGAGCCATGCAGGATTTGAATATTGGTGCATTTATTTGTGTGCATTTAACTATTGTGAATTTCCGTCTCTGCGTCCTCTTTGATTGCCTCAGATGGTCAGTGACTTAGCTTGTTTTGGTTTACTAAGATGACTCGCATTCTAAAGGCGACAGCAAATATTGGCATTTGTGCTAGAGTATAACATTTAGTAGTGCATAACCATAATTTATAAAAATTGGAGAAGAACATTTGACATTAGACTCATTTCAGGGACCAGTGATTATTGATTTTATGAACTCAAAAGTACATTTTGAAAAATATACACGAAATTCAAGAAGGAAAATGCATTGTGATCAATATGTGAGTCATGCCAAAAGCTATGATGTAGGTCTCAGTTAAGAAATGATGATTGGGACTTGAATGGAGTGACTTGGAAGTTCCTCAGCTTTTAATCTAAATCAAATGGTGTGCACCCTGAAAATAAAACCCACAATATCGGTGGGACAGAATATCGAGGACAAAATACATTTAAAAAAATCAACAGGTAAGTAAGTCTAGATTTTCTATACCTATGTCCATATATATGTACCTATGTGGTGCATATATTTTCAAGGTATGTAGATGCAGAGTTAGAGAGAGTAAATCTATACTTCCCTATATGCACTTTTCCCTTTCAAAATTTTGAACCTTCCTTATTTTATTCTCGATATTTATGTACCACAATATTGTTGGTGTTGATATTCAGTAATACAATCATATCAAACATGTATTTTCCAAATCAAATTTCAATAGTGCAGGAAACACCTTTTCTTTAACCAATTTCTTCTATGTTCATATATAACATACCAGTTTTTGAAACGGAACCATTCATCATTTGATCTTGACATGCAAGAAAAAGCTTGAAACTCACAAAAAGCAAAAGTTAAGACAGTCATCAATTCTATGTTTGCTAATACCTCTTGGGTTTAGATATTTCTTCTTATAAATCAAACTTAGTATTGGCAAACTATGCTCCAGTGCTCTTAAAGTAAAAGTAACAACTACTTTTGCCATTATCAGCAATTTTCTTGACCTACCCTAATCACTCTATGACCCCTTATCAAACCTCTACATTTGGTTATCCTCAAATGATTCCGTAATCCCAATACACATTTCCTTCCCTAAGATGCACCCAACCTGAAGAAGCGAATTCTAGTTTGTTTTCATCCTCTGCATCACCTCCATCTCTATATCATATTAACAATTCGACTGACAAAATTAGATAATTAGTTAATCATGCTTTTTCCTGGGCCACAGAGGAATTCTTCATTGGGTTACATGGTATTATTTGCCCATTTACTATCCATTAAATTGTTAACACAATTCTCCCTCAATTAATCATGCTCTACCTCCTCTACAAAGACGGGGTATGTGCAACACATCCTCTTCTTTGACCTCCAACTAACCAGGTTTGGCTTTGAAGTCTTTTCCCATCACCTACAGGAACTCCTGCTTTTAAAATAAGAAACCTCTGACTTCACTCAGATAGATGGGAAAAATTGTTTTGCTCATGATTTTATTCCCTATTACTTTATATGGTTAAACCAGAAGCATTTGTAAGCCCCCCTACAAACAGCCACTCTTGTCACTGAATGTTGGGGCTGCTTGCTTTCAGCATTTTAGATGTACAATAAATCACCAAACCAATGTCCCAAAACTCAGATTTGCTTCTTCATGTTTCTTAGGATGAGACACTGTAAGATAAAATCGCCACCATCCCCAGGCTTTCCACTGCCCAAATCTATTCAAAAAGTGTATTTATGCCTTCAAAAATTCCTATCATTTTCCAGCTGCCATCTTACCTATAAACCAATCACAAACTCCTTTTACTATTTATTCCATTCTGCTGAGAAAAGTATCCCGACACTACTCTCGCTGCAACAAACGCAAGAGGAAGGCGCACATTTACCCAAGGGCATCATGGCACTTAATAACAGATATTTATTGTTACCCAACGGTACTCATTTTATCAATCTCAGAAGGATGAAAAGCTGAGTGGACCCATCAGGATTAAAACCGGTGACCTTGAGGTCGAACACAGGCCCCTACAGTGGGGACATTAGTCCACTAAGTCACCAGACCCGACTGGTCTAGGACTAAAATAGCAGGGAGTGCTATAATGCTGGAAATGTTCTTAAATGTCCCCACACTTCCCCTTCCCCGCTTAACTTTACGTAGTGTTACCATCCATTATGATAATCTTTTAAAAACCAGTACAAAGCATTCCAACCCCTTCTACTCCCCATTCCCTCAGAGTGTAGTGCAAATGCTCTGATGCTGAGAAAAGTATCCCGACACTACTCTCGCTGCAACAAACACAAAATGAAGGACTTATATCCAGTACTGCTCCATGAACTCAACCATTTAATGCAGTGCCCACAAGTTCCGGATGCCTTCAAATACCAGCAAATCAGAGATTTTGAAGATTGGTAAAGATATACCTTGAGTAACCAACATTAAAGGATAAAACATTGGACAGGCTTAGAGGAAAAGTGAGCCCCAGCATTGTGAAGCTCTCTGACTTGCCGATGCTAAAAAGGGTGTACATAGAGGAATGGAGTTTTAGAGGATATTACATTATAATCAGCTGTTGGATTGGTAACCTACCAGAAACGTTGAGAAGATAAAGCAACTTTTAACCTTATCAAGAACTCGGTTTTTTCTGATGCCTATTCACCCTCGTGGGAGGAGAAAGGAGTTTGAATTCAGGCAGCAATGCCTGGGCGTTCCTACAGGACCAAGACCAGCAGCCGACGAGCAAGACAAAATGCAGGAAATCAGGAAAAAAATGCAGAACCTAGGACAAGTGCTCTAAGGAGGCTACTTTTAAAGACCTTTGGAAATCCAAATTATTCTATTCACAACAGGGGGAGGATGTCTCAAGCTGATGTCATTTGGATTTCCCTCAATGTAATTCTAGTGACTATCAGCACTTTTTAGAAGTACTACATCCAATAAACAGGCGCTCCACCGATCGCCCTTCATGAGAGAAGACCGGCAATTGAGACAGGTAAAACAGTTAAGAGTCTACTCTACATATAATGTTTTATTTATATTAAACACTATGGTTCTGTCCTTTTGAAATAAAAGTTGTTTTCAGTAGCGCAAACTTAAAATCTAAAGTATAGCTTTATTGTTTTGTAAATGTTATAGTTGTAAACTTCATGCAACTTGAGGGAAAGGGGTTGAGTGCTTAATCTGTAAAAGAATAAGTGCTGGTGTCCAAATTTTTCTATAGAAGTATGAGGCTTGCCCTTCAGAATGTTGGGGGTTTCAAATACCAAACTGCCTAGTCTTGATTTTGCTCATGTCTTTTTCATCCACCGCTAGACACACTCAGCCCTGTCATCTCCCTCTTGCATATTCTTCTTCATCCCTGTTTTCTGACTTTGTCACTGTTTTTCCATCTTTCTCTTTCTCCTTCTGTCCTCCTTTTGTGTTTTTCTCTCTCTTGCTCTGACTCAAATTAGGATGAGGAATAATAAGTCCTTGGTCCCAAATATGAGTGCCGGTGGGTCCCACCTACAACCACTGACTCAAATTAAGCACTGAGGATAGCTTCACTTTGTAACTCTCACAAAGTATGACCTGTGATTATTAATTTTTCCTGCCATAAATTCCCTGCAGAGGACGAAAAATACTTGCCATCATCATCATCAAAAACTCAAGAAAGTTTGTTTAAAAAATCATATTCCCTCAGAGTCCATAACTGAATTTTATACACATTTTCTGAGATATTGAACATGAGGATTAAGTTATGGTGCTGTGTGACACACTTCCATTCCTAATATTTGATATTCTGGAGGCTGGATAACATAAATAAAATAGTGTCATAACCAAATCACATAAACAGCTGTGTGTCTGTCCTATTTGAATTTGACAATTGTATTAGCGATCACCCTAAATTATTTTTTGATCATGTGCCAGCAAAAACTGTCATCATAGCTTCAGGTCCAGTGTTTAGGTTGTGACATCCCCCAAATAAATATAATGTTAGCTTGATAATTAGTTCTACGGGCTCTGAGTCATGTCTGCTATCTCTGTGTCAGTGTTCCCTGTCGTGAGCCAAGAACGAAAGAGGAAACAGTGATATTTGATGTAAAAAGGAGAGAGAGAGAGAGAGAGAGAGAGAGAGAGAGAGAAAGAGAGACAGATATACCCATCTTGTGGCTGAATTTCAAAATGTGAAACCAGATAACCTGGAATCAATACCCACTTCACTGCATGTCCAAATTGTGTGATCCAAGGCAAATATTTAATTTCACAGATCCTCCTTTTCCTTTATTATCACATATGAGCGCACTTTTACAATACTTAAGTTTAGGATGTGCTCTGTGCGAGAACCTCTTATGTTTGATTTACTAGATTATAATGGTCCTCCATCTCTAATAAGAATCTAAGCTATGTGTATGGTGTACATGACTACTGACTTGCCTCTTAGTTCCCAATTTGCATTGTCGTTGAGGGGGCGAGCCATGAATTTTTCTGAAAACTTTTAATAGATGTCTGTCTATGCAGTGATATACTCTGATGTACTATGGAGAAATATTTCAGCAATACACTTTTGGGGAATTTTAAAGAGATTGTATCATTTTTTTTATTATATTTGTTCCACGATAGACATTCCATATGTTTTCATGCCTCAGCTCTTGCACAGACTCTAAGAACTGAGCCAGACCAATGTCTCGGCTCTAGCTTAGCTCACCCTATGAATTTACCTTCAGGCCTTCCTCTCTTTGCAACTTCGGCTTAGTACATGGTGCAGTCAGTCACTTCATAAATTGATTTGTAATAAGCGAGGACTAGAAACATGAAGCACTGCCCATGTGCACTGATTTGACATCTTTACCATTATGGCTTCTTGTAACAGAGACAAAAAGAGCGTGTCTTGATAATGCATTTAAAATAAGTGATTTCAGGTCAGAGATTCCATTCTATTGTTTAGTAATTGATCACATTCATGAGTTCCCAGGGAGAACTAGCAGTCCAATGGGGGGCTTGCAAAGACAAAGCTTCAGTGAGAGTGTTTGGGGTGTGGCACCCCTTAAATGCATTCTTGGTTTGGCAGTTGGGTTTGGAGGCCATAAGTAGGGTTTGCTAAGTCTGTGTCAGTTTTTCTCGTCATTCTCATTTCACTATGAGGTTTTAACTTGATCATTTTTGGACCAGAATCTTAAATATATATAGTGACTGGATTGCCAAAAATCAAAAATGTAGTAAATCTGCACCCACAGAAGTTCTCCTCGAATGGTTGCAAATGTACTACTTTTTGGAATTCACAAACATTGGCAACAGTAGGCTTGGAAAGCTGTGCTAGTCTCAAATTTCCAGGCATATTACTGGCGATCAAACATCCAAAAAGTGATGGGATGAAAGCATGCAAATAGTCTAGCCAGCGGCTATCACTTGGGGTAGCATTACAAACCATCATTTTCCACTCATCGTGCCACTCTAGGCAGAGACCCACCGAATGCAAATTAGAACTGACCCTGTTCCTCACGGAAACAGTCCATTCCCAATCTTGGTCATCTCACCCCTCCACCCTGCAGCCCACTGCTTTTTCAGTTGGGAAACATGAGATTCATAACCTTCCACTCTCTCTGACTAACGTACGCATCTGGCTGCCAGCAATATTTTAATTTAATGCACAAAATGTTATTTATTGAAATCCCACGAGAAGCAATGAAAGATACAGTAAATGGTGCGGTGTCATCAAGCACACTGCAAGCTACTGATGACAAACTGAAATACCTCCCACAACTTTTACTGCAGATGAATTAAAATACCACAAACACAATTCAGTGGACATGATCAGGCCAATACTGCCAAAATGTTCATATACTGCTTGCAGTAAACTATTCCAGTCCGGTGCACATTGAATCTTAAAAATGCTATATTTGAACCTTACTTGCTCATGCTTTGTGTTTCCACAGCTGTATCCAGACATCTCCTATTGTATCGGTTCACGCTAAAGGTTTAATGTGTTTTGTTAGTTACAGAAAGAATCAATAACACCAACTGTAAGTGATGTGAGTTCACATGAGTCCCTACATGTATTGGAAACATATGAAGAGCACTGCAGCGATCGATTGATGCACAGCCCTTTTATTTGTTTCACTCCAGCACTAAGTGTAATGTAAAAAATGTCACTCAATCACACGGCCAAAGGTCAGAAGCTTTCACAGTACTGAGGAGTAAAAGGACCAGGACTGAGAAGTAACCCATGTCTTTAATGAGTAGTAGAGAAAACCCCAGGGGACAAAGTCATCCGAAATTAAAAATAGTTCTTCAATTTGTATCCCACATCATCCATCTAATTAGATATATTTTTCACAGGCCACAAAACTATGAAGAGCTGTGTTTATTTTTCTCCCATCTCCACGCACAGCATTTGTCCAGACTGATCAATACTTTGTGTTATGTGCATCAGTGCACTACAGAATCAATGCACCAACAACAAACACTGAAACCAAAGGCTGTGCACAGCTTAGCACAAGTAGCCATGTGCAATCACAGTCTTTGGCAAGTTAAGCAACTAACTAGCACTAATGAAAACACAGTCACACAGATGGGCTGCTGTGTGACGGTCACTGAAGCATTCATGCAACCCCATGTCCATTAGTACTGGCCCCTTGACATACCTCTGTAAAAACATTGTTGTCCAGAGATTTTAAATTTTGATTTGTGTTTTTGTATCACTAGAGAAGTAATTTAGCTTGGTTATGTATAATCCGGGCCGAATTTTTCTGGACAACATTTTTTTAAATGTTGGATGTGTTGCAGTGATGATGCAATATTTTAGGTACCATGAGACCTACATACTTCATTTTGGTGTCAAAACATAGTTTTGGGGTTCAAGTGGTCTTATAGAGGCAGGAAATAACTCCTCAGATCAACTCTTCTACCATTTTCGAATATAGCAGCACTATAATGATGTGTTTTAGCAATCATATTGGAAATTAATTTTAATATTGTTTTTGTTTCAGGATTTCCGTTGATTCAAATTCGTAAACATGAGCGAAACAGGTGGTAGCTGAGGATCTTTACCTCCTGACAGAGTGTTGCTGACTACAAAATCTGAGGACTGATGTCAAGAGGGACCCAATGCCGTACCCCCCAAAGCACCCCTCATACCTCTGACCAAAGCCTCAGCCTCCCGAACCAGGAAACACTCGGGAACTACAGTGGTTAACCCATGGTTCGTGAACTCTTCTCCGCAGGAAGACGGAGGCGTTCCCGAGGGAGGGAGCCAATAAGATGTCCATCAGGCTGAAGAAAAGGCAGTACAGGAAGAAGAAGGACGTCATGAGGAGGAGACCGGAAGGTGGAACTCAGGAGAGTTGCAGAATGCCGGAGACGAAGAAACCGAGGAAACGCTGAGGAGGAATAAAAGCGAGAAAGCCGACAAAGACCAGGACGGTGACGAAGGGGTTGAGGAGTGGTTCGAGGAGTGGTGGATCCACCCCCCCAGGAGGTGCGAAAACACCGCCGCAACTCAGGAGAGTTGCGGCCTGGATGGTGAGTGATGCTGTACACAAGCCTGGGGCGGGTGTTTGTGTGGACCGGGTGGGAGTACATGGGAGTGGAGAGTGCGTAAAGAAAAGAGACGGGAAGGACCTTTGAACCATTGGGTGTAGGGCTTACTGGGTCAAGCCAGCCCGTATTTCGGTTGTGGAGTTTATTTTACCCATGCATCAAACCCCCCCCTCACATATCGCCTTTTCTTTGCACGCCTATTGAAAGTCACCTGTAGAGAAACAGGTCGCGGGACCAGAACATTCTTGTCTTTATCCTGTCAAGCTTGAACTCTTTCACGGAGACGTAGGAGATTACCCTTCCTCCCACTCCTGGTGTGGTGGCGGACCCTGACCCAACTACTAAGATTAGGGAATACTTCCTAATGGCTACTTCCCGTCCTTTCTTCTTTCTTTGAGCTTCCTGGGGCACGGCTGGTCGCAGAGCCAAACCAAAACTCCGAGGGAGAGAAGGACCAGGTGACGACCCCCGATTACCAGATTCACTCTCTGAAAGACCTGTTTGTGCAAGGAACTTTCAATAAATCATAACCATTGATAGACCTATCAAGCCTCCTAGCTTCTATTTCCACCCATCCATCCCACAACTGCTTCAACAAAGAAAAATGTGTCATATGCCAAACTAAACTGAAAGAAAAACTAACATCAACTGCGGCTGAACAGAAGAGAGTTTGAGATGCTGCAGAAATACGGCAAGACGAAGTTCACAAAAGATTAAAACTGAGGGGTAAAGAGGATCAAATATTTTAGCATTGTAACAACAAGTGCTACAAGCCATTTACAATGCAAAAAAGCCTGGGAAAAAAACTGTCAAAATATAGTAGAAACCAGTGAATCACAACAAGAGTCCGATCTTCTGAGAAAGCGATGACAACCAAAACCAATGCCCATCCACTTATAATATCGATGACTACCTCTTGTCCACCTCCAACTACTGATCAGAAAGCAGAGGATCTTCTATGTGTTATTTGTGGTTTAGCTGTCATGTCCTTTATGCTAGTCCTGTCATGTATACACCTTTTTACATACATTGGCCCATCCACACGACAATAACGATTCTAAACAGGTGACCTTTTACCTAGTAGCTTGCTCCTGTCTCCTCGACACCAGGCTCTCAGTACGCTATCATAATCCCTGTACCTGACGTACATAAACATGTCTTCAGGCACTGTATAATTATTCTGTATAAGGGTCACCACTTTTTTCATCCTTGGCCAACAGCCAGCTGTGCATGATCGCATTTGTTTGGAAAAACATTTATGATTGTTTTCAAAACATTTATGACTGTTTTCAAAATATATCGATTCTAGAAGAAACTTTGGAGTGACCACTCTAGTATATAAGACCCTTATTCCCCCCTGCAAATTAGAGGAGAATTCTTTCCAAGCTGACACGGGGTCCTGCAAGCTGAATCTTCGACACGCAATGTTCTGACATCCCTTGCGGGGTGTCATCCTCGAAGCAGAGATGGGGTCCTTTGTTCTCTACCGTCAGGTGAGGGGGTTGGAGCTTCCCTAGGGGTTTCTTGGCTACATACATATATATATCCTGTGGGGGTGTCCGGAAGCGGTTTGAACACCTAGCCCTCAGTTTATGTCATCCAAAACGCGCAGGTCCTGGGGATTCCTAGGAACTACACGACATAGCAAGGACATGGGCCAAAGGGATTGATGAAAGAACAAAGTACAGAGTATGTGAGTCTCAAAGGGAAAACATGTTTTTATCTGCAGGTAGTTTCTTTCAACAGTTTTTAGCCAAGTTGCCAAGTTGCTAAACAGCGATGTGAATGTATTTGCGGCGGATTTGTATGCCACCCGAACTGCATGCATAAATACATTCAAAATATGAATATACAATGAACTCCCAGCAGCAAAATACCTGCCAGCCTTCAGTTAAGTTTGCACTCTTTAAAAAAGCAAATTAAGTTTTAAAGCCACTCGAGTGCTGGCTATGGGTTCACACTCAATCAGATCAGAGAAATAATGGTCAACATTAATGAAACTGTATTGATCCATAATAATGAAATTAAGATTTTTCTGGTGGGAATGTACAATGACAGAATTAGTGTTTGTCAGTCTAACAAAAAGAATGAGCCACTTATGGTGTTTTCAGCTGATTTGACTCCTGAAATTCTTGCTGCCAAAATAAGATCACAGGGTGCAGTAAAATCAGCAGGAACCATTTTAAGAAACGTTCTGAAAGATTTAGATTTTAGACTTAATGGCAAATTGTGTGATGCCCCAGAGCTCTGCTAATCATGGGAGTCAACAATAATGCCTGATGTTGTCTTACTACTTTTTTTACATCATTGTTTAATATCAGCAAAGCAAAACTGTTACAAACTAAAGTTCTTGAGTTTGGAACAAAAGCAACAACATTGATGACGGATTTGAAGATATAAGTGAAGAACTGGATGAATCGACAAGCTTATGCTGTGCAAATGTACTGTCTTTTCCAAATCATGTTTTATGAATTACATCAAAGCAAAATGAAAACTCAACTACATGTGATGACTGCCCAAGCGATCTATGACAAGTGCAAAATTAGAGAGCTAATCACTTCAATGAATAGGATTGGTGTATCAACAAGTTATAATGTCATGGTATAGAGCAGGAACTTGTTAGCAGCTCATGCTGTAAAATCTTGTGAATCCAACAGCACACCACTTCCAAGTCACTTTACCAGGAAAGGATTTACAGTTGCTGCTCTTGATAATTTTGATTTTGAAGACAGCTCTTCTTTCTCTGGAACATCCAGCACACATGATACTGCGATAGTGCTTTTTTCAAGACTGTAACAATGAATTAGCTGCTGGAAAAAAACTGCAGGCATAAACAAACAAAGCTACAAACTTATAACCCAACTGCCTTGTCAATGTGTGCAAAGGCACCAAATCCATCAACACGTCCCGGTCTACCAGAAAATTTCAAAGAGGCTGATGACATGGATCTTCTTCTACCTGATGCTGCGGTACGGAAAGCTGATTTAACTAAAATTATAATATCGGTTATTTGGTGCGGACTGAAGGATAAAGAAAAGCTAGCTCCTCCATGAGCCTGGAATTCATGCTCTGATCTCCCAGAATACCGTCCCACTGAAGAAGGGTAGGTTTTTACCAGTAATGCCATCTCCAGTCACAAACTACACAACAGTATACACAGCTCTAAAAATGTCCAAAATGTACGTGCTCAGCTTGAAGTCCAGCCATTCCTGCCAATTTTCTGCGATGAAGGTATTTTCCATATTGTAGCTGACATTTTTATGAGCAATCCAGTAGAATTTGATGATGTTTATCCAATGATGGGCATTTTCCACATAACTAAAGTTGCGTTGAGGTGTGCAGGAAGTTATCTCAGTGGTAGTGGCATAGCCAATGTACTTATTGAGGCTGAAATCTTTGGAAGCAAAACTGTTCAGTCTGTTTTGAGCAGAACTCATTATGCTCATTCGTTATAAGGTATGCTCATCATATCTGAGGCTATAGAAACATTGCATTTTAATGCTTTCTGGAACAAGAATGACAAATTAGGTTTTGCATATGTTATCTCAGAAATGAACAAGGCAAAGGGTGCACTTCATTCAAAAGACATAATGCAAAGCCAGGCAATGTTCAATACACTCAGTTTAAAATCAGAAAACCTGAAAACCAAGTTCATAGAGTTTGTCAAAGAATGTGAAGAAAAATAAGAACTTTGGAAGTACTGGGGAAATGTTTTACACATGATAGCTCTGTTGAAAATCTTGGTAAATGCTGATCATGAAAGGGATTGGGAGCTGCACTTGAAGACTGTGGAGTCACTGATTACTGAGTTTCGTGAATTTGATTGCATAAACTACCTGCGATATGGGCCTTAGTATTTGGAAAGGGAGAAAAGGCTGGAGGTGAAAAAACCATACCTCTACAGAAACTTTATACAAAGACATTTTGTGGCGAAAGACAGAGAGGGAAGGTTCAATGCTGTGGCTCAGATATGAAACTGGAACAGATGTGCCAGAGATCACACAAATCTCCAAGGGAATTGTTGGTCAGACACGTAGAAGTGAATAGGTTTGCAGGGATCAACTGGGGGGCACCTATAGCCACCAACTGTAGGCCATTGCTCGAAGGGGACCCTGCCACAGGCCCCCAAGCTCACTTTCTTACAGGCTTTCCTTGTCAGAAAAATTGGCATGGAAAGCCTGCCTGAAACCGAGCATCGTAATCCGGACGGCGTAAAACGCCATCCATATGGATTACGTGCTGGTGGTTCTGACTGGCCGACGGACTCCAGCTGGATTGACCAGCCAGTTTCACTTCTGACTGCCTACATTGTATTTAGGCGGTCAGAAGTGAAACCGGCGACCTCGGTCGGAAAGCCTCCGACCTTAGGTCATAGTCGGCCCCTAAGTATCTCGGACCACCAAGCGCTCTTGAAACTGGCACTACAAAGGTTGGGATTCCGTGGGAGAGTTCACTCACTTCGATATCTAGGAATCACTTTAACAAAAGACACAAAACGCATCTAAAAGGCCAACATCCCTAAGGACCTATAGGGATGGGGGAAGCTGGAGATATCCTGGCTGGGGTGTGTGCCAGCATTAAGATGAACTTCCTCCCCAGGCTTTTATATGTCTTGCAAGCACTTCCTCTCCTATGCTCACTTTCATTACTTTAACAGATTCAAACTAAACCTCTCGCTTTTGTTTGGGGCAAAAAATCACCAAGGGTGTCTGGACTCACTATGTTTAAGAAGCCAAAGGACAGGGGTGTGAGTCTTCCCAACATTGCTGGCTATATACTGGCTGCTCAGCTGCGACCAGCATTAGACTGGCATCATACCACCCCCACAACACTACACTGCACTATGGGCCAGAAGTACTAATATTAGGAACTCGGTATTCCTAATGTTTGAAACTCTTTTGAGCTTCAGTAGCGATTCCTAGTGGGTCACAAATATACCTACCTCATGCATTTTAATGAGGTAGATCGCAATTTGCAACCAATTAGGAATCGCAGCCATCAGTGGTATGGTGGTCTGCTGAGGTCAGCAGACCAGCATGTCTGTGATTGTTTTTAATAAAGCAATAATGTTTTTTAAAAATACAGCCTGTTTTCTTTTAAAGGAAAACGGGATGCACTTAAAAGTAGGAAGTGGTTCGTGGTACAACCACCTGCTCTAAAAAAAAAAAAAAAAAAATTGTATTTACATTCTCAAAGGGGAAGGGGCAGGGAGTATCTAGTGGTGGATTAAAATAGCATGAGGTGGAGTCTGGACTATGGTGCATTGGTATTCGGGATGTTGACATTAAATTGCTGCGCCCCTGGGCTTCTGAGGAAAAATTTGGGCTCCGGCACTTTTACCATTAAAGACTGCCCTAAATGTTCTGCTGTATTTATCTGAAGTTTTACATAGCGTGATTAATACCCAATACGTTTTAAGCAGCTTTGCCGAGACCAGTGTAGGGCTGCATGCAAACTGTTTACATAAGGACAGTGTAAAGGTTACACAAGTATTCATTTTAAAATTACGAATGATAACTTTTTGCTGCATGGTTTAAGAAGTTTAAACTTAATTCCACAAAAATCCCTGTTATTTCCTCATTAACTTTTATTTCAGGTCATTATTTCTCTAAATTGCTGTCTTATGTTAAGATGTGTAAAATGTTTTCCTTAAGAAGTGAGGCTGTCATTGTTTTCACAAAAATCTTATTGCTTAGCAAAATAGTATTGTAGCAGTATTGTTTTGGTACTGGATTTCCATGCATTCTTTCCGTTTGTTTTACTTTAATTTGGCATCATTTCCCTCTAAAAATTATATGCGAACTGCATTGTTATTTAAATGGCAAAAATTAAGACACAACCAGAATATGGGTATTATTACTAACAGTCGTTTTGATTTTTTTATGCTATTTAGCCCATACCATTCCCATGAAGAACATCTCATTGGTAACCTCCTAGCTAGGACTGGCACCAAATGGATAAAGTCAGCATTACAGAGTAATGCTAAAGATAAAAGCGAAACATTTTGAAGATCATAAGACAATATAATGTTTAATTGGCTTACTCACAAACTGCAAAGACTACGTTTTAGTGCGACAGTACAGCTGACAGACGATCAGGGTCACAAGGGTGGATTAGTCCCACTGGAGCATAACGTTGTTCTCTTTTAAAGGTAAATTGACTGAGTGCCAGCAGCACAGTAACAATTAGAGTAAATGCATAGGAACGCAGAACAAAATCCAGACGATATGTCTACACAAGAATAAAGGTAAACAACCAAGCGAAGTGTCTGCTAAGAAAATGAGTAGCTTGTACATCTAAAGCAGTGCTGCATTTACTCTAAATGTCAGATTTAATGACTCAAATAATATTTAGTTAGTGTCTCTCTCGCTTAGCTCGCCATGTCTGTCTGGCATGCCTCTGTCTTTCGTTCACATTTTTTTAGGCCTATCATTAGCCAAAACCTTTTGATTTTACTATGATAATATGTATAATTTACTTACTTAAAGGACCACTCTCCACCCATTTATCTGTTTTTGTGTCCTCCCATTGTGCTTCCATCCACTACGGCATACGGCAAGGGGCAGACTACTTAAGCCTCTGGGTAACATCACTTTGAGTTACTCCATTATGCTCTTTCACAAGGTGCACATCCGCAAACAAGCATTTCCCTATTGTGCCAGTGTTGCCTAATGTGATAGCAGGACATGTTTGAAGTGAGCACAGGGCACATTCCAGCTTTATCAGTTCCTGTCTTCTTCCAATACTGGTGCAAATTCCTTTTGAAGTGGACTACTGCTATTTCACAGCATACCATGTTGTGTTCCTTGACTCGGTTTCGCCAATGGTTCTTTGATAAACTTTTCCCAGGAAGAAAACCAATCTTTATGGTGTTTAGTTTCTAGCAGGTTCATGGGCAGAGACGTTTTAATGCATGGGCAAAGTGGGCTCTGGCCCAGGGCCCCAGCCTTTCAGGGGGCCCCCTGACAGAGTCAGCTCCGTTCTCCAGAGTTTTGCCCTAATGACCTTGACTATTTCTAAAACAGATTGTTTTAAATACTGTTTTCCTTCAATTTATTTTTTATGTACCTGATGTGTGAGAGTTCAGTACAGCCATTTTGCAGAGAAATGTTGTGTTTATGTTTCATGCAATATACATAAAAAAAGTTTCTTTCAGATCAAAACAAGGCCTAACATATAAGAAATGGGAGGGCGTCACAGAGATTATTTGCAGTAATATTGGTGAGCTGCTGCTGTGTTACAATATTGAAAACACACATAACCATCCCTGAATATTAGATGTAAACACATTTAGGGCCTTATTTATGAGAAGTGATGCATCGCTGTGTGAAAACATGGATGCGTCACTTCTTAGTGCGTCCTCCTTGCGACATGATGGATGCGTTATATTTACTGTATGACGCATCATGTCACAAGGAGTTACAGATACGTCAGTATTTCTGACGTATCTGTAGGCGCAAAAGTGATGCATTGCTGGGATGTGTCTGAAAATAGACTTAACTCCAGCAATGTGTCCTTTCACATGGGGCAAGCCCCATGTGAAAGGGCCTGCATCAGTCTTACGCCTGCTGTGAGGCTGGTGTAAGATATTGATGCAATGGCATCCTAGAAGTGGCGCACTGAGTTCTCATAGATTTCAATGTGCCACTTCTACGAGGCTTTTTGCGGGGAACACCCACCCTGCATACATTATACCTGGCGCTGGTATAATGTGGAGCTGGAGTTTGCAAAGTGACGCATCTGCCTAGATGCGTCACTTTGTAAATAGGGCGCAACATGGCACATTTTTACGCTGCCGGTGCGTCACAAAAGTGACGCACTGGCGGCATAAAAGTGAAGCAAGGCCTCATACATAAGGCCCTTAGAATTTGGACGAGTGTTCCTTTGCACTGCCAGGGACCTAATGAAATGAAATAGTGTAATTAATAAATCGCGCAGCTCCTCAGACTAGAGTGTCCTGGCGCGTGACAGCGGGAGGAAAACGTGCGTAAAAGACCCATCAGTTATTAAAAAGCCAGGTTTTTAAGTTCTTCCTGAAAGAGAGTAGGTCTGTGGTTAGTCTCAGAGACTCGGAGTCTATTCCACAATTTTGCACCTAGAAAGCCGAGGGATCTGCCTCCAGTGCGGGCACAGCATATTTTAGGCACGATGGCCAGGTTGGCATTGGAAGATCTTAGGGGTCTAGATGTTGTGTAGCGATTAACGCGCTTATTTAGGTAGCCGGCTCCTAAGCCGTGGAAAGCTTTAAAGAAGATGGTCATCGCTTTGAAGTCGATCTGTTCTTTTATGCGGGGCCAGTGTAGAAGACTTAAGAATAGGGGTCATACTAGATCTGTGTTTAGGTCTCAGGATGGCTCTGGCCGCCGCGTTTTGTACCACTTGTAGGCGCTGGATAAGAGATTTGGGAAGACTGAGGTACAAGCTGTTGACATAGTCAAGCTTTGATGTCACCAGAGCCTGCACCACGATCTTTCTGCTCCCAAGCGGTAACAGTGGCAGGAATTGTTTTTGCATCCGGAGTATGCCAAAGCAAGCGCCAGTTAGATTTTGGATTTGAATGCGCATGGAGAGTGTCTTGTCTATGACAATTCCTAAGTTTTTGACTTTCTCCTTTTCCGCGGGCGGAGGCGGCAGATCTTTTGGCCACTAAGCGCTCCAGTCAGGTGTTTCTGGATTACCAAAGAAAACAACTTCAGTTTTGTCAGGATTGCACTTCAGCTGATTGATCTTAAGCCAGTTAAAAACCTTTGTGAGGCAAGACCTAATCATTGCCCCGTCAATGTCGGTTCCTTTTCACATGTAAAAAACAGCTGAGTGTCATCCGCATAGGAAACAATTTTGGCGCCCTCTTCCTCTACCAGAAATGCAAGGGGGATAGATATATATTAAAAAGGGTAGGACTGAGAATGGAGCCCTGAGGGACACCTACATTCATGGCCGGAACCGGGGATGAGAAAAGGGGGAGCCAGATGTCCTGAGATCCATTTGCCAAGAAGGATGACATCCATGTTAAGGCGGTCCCCCCGGCCGATGTTAGCAAGTCTCTCCAGGAGCCTCTAATGTGGGACCGTATCGAAGGCCGCCGACAGATCGAGCAGTATCAGAACAGCCTTGCCTCCCTGGTCCAGCTTACCCTTGAGAAATTCAGTCACTTCCAGCAGAGCGGACTCCGTACTGTAGTTAGCCCTAAAACCGGATTGGGACTCATGAAGGAGCTTCCCATCTTCAATGTGTTTTTGGAGGGCCTTGTTTACATGCTTCTCTAATACTTTGGAGAGGGCCGGAAGAAAGGAGATTGGCCTGTAGTTGGCAGGCTCCATCGGTTTGGTGTTAGCCTTTTTTATTAGTGGAAGAATCTTAGCATTCTTCCATAATTTCGGCATGTTGCCTGAGGAGAGGGAAGCATTAAAGAGCTGGTTTACCGTGGGGTTTATGGTGGGAGCTAATAGGTTCAGGATATTCGCTGGACATGGGTCGGTAGGAGAGCCAGACTTAATGCTTTGGAGACGGGTCAGTGACTCTTCAAGCTGAAACTCAGGGAAAGTTAGTAAAGATGGAGGATCCAAGAGGTGAAATTTGCTATTAGAACTAAGGTAGAATGTCAGTTCTTCCTCTGAGATGTTAGTGAAGGCTTGTTGGATCACGAAGATCTTTTTGTGGAAGAATTGAGCTATTTGCTTAGACCATTCTTCTGTGCATGGCCCTTCCTTTGTGCTGGCTTTCGGGGCGCTAAAGGATTTAACTATGCTAAAGATTTCCTTACTCTTATTTTGGGCATTTTCTATCTTGGTTTGAAAGAAGTTTTTCTTGGCTGCCTTCACGAGAATGTAATGAGCTTTTAAGGTGTCTTTATACACCTTCCTGTCCTCAGGTAGATAGGATTTACGCCATTTTCGTTCCATTTTTCTACAATTTCTTTTGCTAGATCTGAGGGAATCGTTAAACCATGGAGCTGGTGGGGCCGACCTCTTTGAGGAGCGGGAAACAATCGGTACCGCTGCACCAATGTTGGTTCGGAGCCATGAATCTATTGAGAGGGCATCCGAGTCGGGGCAGCCAGACAGCTCCGGTGAGGAACGACCGATGGCGTCTGCTAACATCGGGATGGATATTTTATGGAACGTTCTGTAATTAGGGACCCTCTGCCCTGCGTTAGCCCGAGGGGTTGTGGCAGAGTTGGGAATGACGAATTTTAATAGGAGGTGGTCAGACCAGGTAATGGGAAGAGGTAGGCTTACTGATATGTCAAAGTTGTGAAAGATTTGGTCTAGGGTATGGCCCTTCCCATGGGTGGCCAAAGAAATAGATGGAAGCATGTTGCAGGCCTGCAGCGTCTCCAACAAGGAAATTGTTTGAGAGGCTTTTCCATTGTCCATGTGTATATTGAAATCTCCCAGAATAAGGCAGTTGTTGTATTTTAAGTCCAGGGAGGTGGTGGCTGTATTGAGCGTAGTAATAAAATTTCCAATTGCACCGGGAGGTCTGTAAATCGGAAAACCAGCTATGCTATGATGGGGGGATAAGGTACAGCGGAAGCCTAAGGACTCTGCGCCCTCGATGTTTTCCATCGGGATGGGAGAGCAGTCTAGTTTTTGATTGTAAATTATGGTGACACTGCCCCCCTTCCCACTCGGACGGTCCCTCCTCAGGATTTTATAACCCGTAGGGATGGCCGAGGTGATAGTAGGGTTGGAGGCTTCAGACAGCCAGGTCTCAGTGAGAAATAAAAGATCAGGCTGTTCGTCTAACAGTAGGTCATAAATGTGTGGTTCATGCTTTTGCATAGAGCGACAATTTAAAAGAGTGGCCTTTAAGTCCTCTGTTTTCTTATTGTTTATTACACTTATTGTTGCGGGGGAAGAACTTGGGTGCGAGTTTCCTGGGCTGGAGGAGAGACCAGTTGCACTTATTGCATCGAAAGTCTACCTCCAAGCTCGGATCAGCCGCTGTACACTGACATAATGGTAGCCGCCTAAGGCTAAGCAGTTTTTCCCTATTGTAATATAGTGGAAGAAACTCACCGGAGGGGAACTGGGCAGCATGGCCGGCGCCGGACGCCTTCGGGTCGCTGATGGGCGCAGACGGGCTTGCGTTTGGCGCGCCTGCTGCACACGTCCGTTTGCATCGGGAATATATAGGCTAATGCCTATGATGCAAACTGGATCGCTAACGCAGCTGAGGAAGCGGAAATTGCGTGGGCGGAGGTGAGGAGCCTGATAGTAGCCCCAGCCCTCCGCACAATCAGTGTATCAGCCGCAGCGGACCAGGACTGGAGGAAAAGCGAGATGCGAATAGGAGCAGCTGAGGTGTAGGCAAGCAGAATAAAGTAAAGTGCAAGTGCGCATAGGTAGGAGAAACTGTTAAAAAGCACAGAGTAATTCAGCCACACATATACAATTTAAAAAGTATTAAAAACCTAGTAGCAGGGCAGGAAACACTAAATCCTACCGCTGTCAGCTGCGCGCGTCCGGTTTCATCGGGAATATATAGGCTAATGCCTATGATGCAAACTGGATCGCTAACGCAGCTGAGGAAGCGGAAACGGCATGGGAAACAGGGGCTCAAATTGGATCATAAATTCAAAGCTGTTCTGAACAGGGGCCCCAAAATATCTTTGGCCCAGGGCCCCCAAAATCCTTAAGATGTCCCTGTTCATGGGTAAGGAAGGTGCACTCAGAGAGAAGTCAATCAAAAAGGACAAGTATAATCCATCAATCTTCTTTTATTAAAGTTGTCATTTAAAAACTGGCACACAGCCAACGCATTTCGTTCCCTGATGCCAAAGGAACTTCGTCAGGGCTTGAAAATAAAATGAGGATTCAATATTCAGACGAACGATGTAAGATATCAGTGTTGCTGGAGACGAGCGGGACACTGTGATCATCCCCCTCCGGGAGCCTCGACGATAAGACCCAACCGATCGGCCCGTTCCCTCGCTCCGGAACCACAGGTGAGACTTTCCTGTGAGGTCGCCTGACCCCTGGGGCGGCGATTGGGGATGGAGGACGGGCAGTTTCCACGCCTTCATTCCGGCATACGGAGCTTCACCCTGGGGCTCAAAAGAGACTTGCACTACTCGCGCCCGTCCTGCTGTGCACACGAGCCCCCATGTGGGGCGATTTGGTGGGCTGTTAAACAGCATGTTCAACACTGCGGCGCTAACCTAATTACCTCCGCTTTGCTGCTCTGCTGCGACACTACAAGTGTGGCTCAACCTACGCTGTCGGCACTCCATTTTGTCGCCCTTGAAGACCCAGGAGAGACACCCAGCATTACCTGCCTCACAGTGTGGGACCTGGTACGGCCTGTGTGTATGAGATAGGAGGGTGCAGACGACATGTGATCTTGAACTGCCTGTGTGGTGCTGCTTATGGCTTTCTCTGCATTCCTCACTAAGCACCTGTTACCTTCTGGGACTCTCCTGAAGAACACCCTAGAATAATTATACCACTGACTGCGAAACCCGTGTTATACCAGTGCCCAGACTGATTGCACGTGCTAGTGGTAAGGCTCCGCCTTGTACGCCTGCGCGTGTACTGCACACCACAACTGCCTGGCTATCTCTTGGCGCTGTGATTAACCTGGCCGCACCCTCACCTATCTACTTCTCTGGGTACTGGGGAAAATCTACGTCACACCATCGGCAAAGGCGGATTTGCTATACCCTATAGCACCATGGGTAAACCCGACAGGAATCAGCCTAAAATAAACTTTGCGATACCAAAGGGGATGGAGGACGGAGCGTTAGAGCAAATCAAACACTCACCCCCAGTCAACTGATCTGGGTTTAATCCATCATCATTCTTTAGCTCACTCCACCACCCCAGTTCAGACATGGCCATGTGCAAATCAGTCTGACCCTGTGCCTCATGGGAACAGTCCAGCCCGAACTGCCAAGCCATGTCTTCCCTGGACCGGCAACAAGGATCCTGGGACCGGTTTCGGGTTCAAAACCCTCATCAGCCAGGCTATCTTGAATCCAGTGGCAAAGTGAGCATGGGACCCACGTCTGGGCATACCCTGCCAACTTAGGGCGAACAAAGCGATACCAAAGGGGATGATGGACGGAGCGTTAGAGCAAATCAAACACTCACCCCCAGTCAACTGATCTGGGTTTAATCCATCATCATTCTTTAGCTCACTCCACCACCCCAGTTCAGACATGGCCATGTGCAAATCAGTCTGACCCTGTGCCTCATGGGAACAGTCCAGCCCGAACTGCCAAGCCATGTCTTCCCTGGCCCGGAAACAAGGATCCTGGGACCGGTTTCGGGTTCAAAACCCTCATCAGCCAGGCTATCTTGAATCCAGTGGCAAAGTGAGCAAGGGACCCACGTCTGGGCAAACCCTGCCAACTTAGGGCGAACAAAGCGATACCAAAGGGGATGATGGACGGAGCGTTAGAGCAAATCAAACACTCACGCCCAGTCAACTGATCTGGGTTTAATCCATCATCATTCTTTAGCTCACTCCACCACCCCAGTTCAGACATGGCTATGTGCAAATCAGTCTGACCCTGTGCCTCATGGGAACAGTCCAGCCCGAACTGCCAAGCCATGTCTTCCCTGGACCGGAAACAAGGATCCTGGGACCGGTTTCGGGTTCAAAACCCTCATCTGCCAGGCTATCTTGAATCCAATGGCAAAGTGAGCAAGGGACCCACGTCTGGGCATACCCTGCCAACTTAGGGCGAACAAAGCGATACCAAAGGGGATGATGGACGGAGCGTTAGAGCAAATCAAACACTCACCCCCAGTCAACTGATCTGGGTTTAATCCATCATCATTCTTTAGCTCACTCCACCACCCCAGTTCAGACATGGCCATGTGCAAATCAGTCTGACCCTGTGCCTCATGGGAACAGTCCAGCCCGAACTGCCAAGCCATGTCTTCCCTGGACCGGAAACAAGGATCCTGGGACCGGTTTCGGGTTCAAAACCCTCATCAGCCAGGCTATCTTGAATCCAGTGGCAAAGTGAGCAAGGGACCCACGTCTGGGCATATCCTGCCAACTTAGGGCGAACAAGCGATACCAAAGGGGATGATGGACGGAGCGTTAGAGCAAATCAAACACTCACCCCCAGTCAACTGATCTGGGTTTAATCCATCATCATTCTTTAGCTCACTCCACCACCCCAGTTCAGACATGGCCATGTGCAAATCAGTCTGACCCTGTGCCTCATGGGAACAGTCCAGCCCGAACTGCCAAGCCATGTCTTCCCTGGACCGGAAACAAGGATCCTGGGACCGGTTTCGGGTTCAAAACCCTCATCAGGCAGGCTATCTTGAATCCAGTGGCAAAGTGAGCAAGGGACCCACGTCGGGCATACCCTGCCAACTTAGGGCGAACAAGCGATACCAAAGGGGATGATGGACGGAGCGTTAGAGCAAATCAAACACTCACCCCAGTCAACTGATCTGGGTTTAATCCATCATCATTCTTTAGCTCACTCTACCACCCCAGTTCAGACATGGCCATGTGCAAATCAGTCTGACCCTGTGCCTCAGGGGAACAGTCCAGCCCGAACTGCCAAGCCATGTCTTCCCTGGACCGGAAACAAGGATCCTGAGACCGGTTTCGGGTTCAAAACCCTCATCAGCCAGGCTATCTTGAATCCAGTGGCAAAGTGAGCAAGGGACCCACGTCTGGGCATACCCTGCCAACTTAGGGGTATGCCCAGACGTGGGTCCCTTGCTCACTTTGCCACTGGATTCAAGCTAGCCTGGCTGATGACGGCTGAATGGCCAGAAACCGGTCCCAGGATGCTTTTTTCCGGTCCAGGGAAGACATGGCTTGGCAGTTCGGGCTGGACTGTTCCCATGAGGCACAGGGTCAGACTGATTTGCATATGGCCATGTCTGAACTGGGGTGGTGGAGTGAGCTAAAGAATGATGATGGATTAAACCCAGATCAGTTGACTGGGGGTGAGTGTTTGATTAGCTCAAACGCTCCGTCCATCATCCCCTTTGGTATAGCTTTGTTCGCCCTAAGTTGGCAGGGTATGCCCAGACGTGGGTCCCTTGCTCACTTTGCCACTGGATTCAAGCTAGCCTGCCTGATGACGGCTGAATGGCCAGAAACCGGTCACAGGATGCTTGTTTCCGGTCCAGGGAAGACATGGCTTGGCAGTTCGGGCTGGACTGTTCCCATGATGCACAGGGTCAGACTGATTTGCATATGGCCATGTCTGAACTGGGGTGGTGGAGTGAGCTAAAGAATGATAATGGATTAAACCCAGATCAGTTGACTGGGAGTGAGTGTTTGATTAGCTCAAACGCTCCGTCCATCATCCCCTTTGATTTCGCTTGTTCGCCTCTAAGTTGGCAGGGTATGCCCAGACGTGGGTCCCTTGCTCACTTTGCCACTGGATTCAAGCTAGCCTGGCTGATGACGGCTGAATGGCCAGAAACCGGTCCTAGGATGCTTGTTTCCGGTCCAGGGAAGACATGGCTTGGCAGTTCGGGCTGGACTGTTCCCATGAGGCACAGGGTCAGACTGATTTGCATATGGCCATGTCTGAACTGGGGTGGTGGAGTGAGCTAAAGAATGATGATGGATTAAACCCAGATCAGTTGACTGGGGGTGAGTGTTTGATTAGCTCAAACGCTCCGTCCATCATCCCCTTTGGTATCGCTTTGTTCGCCCTAAGTTGGCAGGGTATGCCCAGACGTGGGTCCCTTGCTCACTTTGCCACTGGATTCAAGCTAGCCTGGCTGATGACGGCTGAATGGCCAGAAACCAGTCCCAGGATGCTTGTTTCCGGTCCAGGGAAGACATGGCTTGGCATTTCGGGCTGGACTGTTGCCATGAGGCACAGGGTCAGACTGATTTGCATATGGCCATGTCTGAACTGGGGTGGTGGAGTGAGCTAAAGAATGATGATAGATTAAACCCAGATCAGTTGACTGGGGGTGAGTGTTTGATTAGCTCAAACGCTCCGTCCATCATCCCCTTTGGTATCGCTTTGTTCGCCCTAAGTTGGCAGGGTATGCCCAGACGTGGGTCCCTTGCTCACTTTGCCACTGGATTCAAGCTAGCCTGGCTGATGACGGCTGAATGGCCAGAAACCGGTCCCAGCCAGGATGCTTGTTTCCGGTCCAGGGAAGACATGGCTTGGCAGTTCGGGCTGGACTGTTCCCATGAGGCACAGGGTCAGACTGATTTGCATATGGCCATGTCTGAACTGGGGTGGTGGAGTGAGCTAAAGAATGATGATGGATTAAACCCAGATCAGTTGACTGGGGGTGAGTGTTTGATTAGCTCAAACGCTCCGTCCATCATCCCCTTTGGTATCGCTTGTTCAGCCCTAAGTTGGCAGGGTATGCCCAGACGTGGGTCCCTTGCTCACTTTGCCACTGGATTCAAGCTAACCTGGCTGATGACGGCTGAATGGCCAGAAACCGGTCCCAGGATGCTTGTTTCCGGTCCAGGGAAGACATGGCTTGGCAGTTCGGGCTGGACTGTTCCCATGAGGCACAGGGTCAGACTGATTTGCATATGGCCATGTCTGAACTGGGGTGGTGGAGTGAGCTAAAGAATGATGATGGATTAAACCCAGATCAGTTGACTGGGGGTGAGTGTTTGATTAGCTCAAACGCTCCGTCCATCATCCCCTTTGGTATCGCTTGTTCGCCCTAAGTTGGCAGGGTATGCCCAGACGTGGGTCCCTTGCTCAATTTGCCACTGGATTCAAGCTAGCCTGCCTGATGACGGCTGAATGGCCAGAAACCGGTCCTAGGATGCTTGTTTCCGGTCCAGGGAAGACATGGCTTGGCAGTTCGGGCTGGACTGTTCCCATGAGGCACAGGGTCAGACTGATTTGCATATGGCCATGTCTGAACTGGGGTGGTGGAGTGAGCTAAAGAATGATGATGGATTAAACCCAGATCAGTTGACTGGGGGTGAGTGTTTGATTAGCTCAAACGCTCCGTCCATCATCCACTTTGGTATCGCTTTGTTCGCCCTAAGTTGGCAGGGTATGCCCAGACGTGGGTCCCTTGCTCACTTTGCCACTGGATTCAAGCTAGCCTGGCTGATGACGGCTGAATGGCCAGAAACCGGTCCCAGGATGCTTGTTTCCGGTCCAGGGAAGACATGGCTTGGCAGTTCGGGCTGGACTGTTCCCATGAGGCACAGGGTCAGACTGATTTGCATATGGCCATGTCTGAAGTGGGGTGGTGGAGTGAGCTAAAGAATGATGATGGATTAAACCCAGATCAGTTGACTGGGGGTGAGTGTTTGATTAGCTCAAACGCTCCGTCCATCATCCCCTTTGGTATCGCTTTGTTCGCCCTAAGTTGGCAGGGTATGCCCAGACGTGGGTCCCTTGCTCACTTTGCCACTGGATTCAAGCTAGCCTGGCTGATGACGGCTGAATGGCCAGAAACCGGTCACAGGATGCTTGTTTCCGGTCCAGGGAAGACATGGCTTGGCAGTTCGGGCTGGACTGTTCCCATGAGGCACAGGGTCAGACTGATTTGCATATGGCCATGTCTGAACTGGGGTGGTGGAGTGAGCTAAAGAATGATGATGGATTAAACCCAGATCAGTTGACTGGGGGTGAGTGTTTGATTAGCTCAAACGCTCCGTCCATCATCCCCTTTGGTATCGCTTTGTTCGCCCTAAGTTGGCAGGGTATGCCCAGACGTGGGTCCCTTGCTCACTTTGCCACTGGATTCAAGCTAGCCTGGCTGATGACGGCGGAATGGCCAGAAACCGGTCCCAGGATGCTTGTTTCCGGTCCAGGGAAGACATGGCTTGGCAGTTCGGGCTGGACTGTTCCCATGAGGCACAGGGTCAGACTGATTTGCATATGGCCATGTCTGAACTGGGGTGGTGGAGTGAGCTAAAGAATGATGATGGATTAAACCCAGATCAGTTGACTGGGGGTGAGTGTTTGATTAGCTCAAACGCTCCGTCCATCATCCCCTTTGATTTCGCTTTGTTCGCCCTAAGTTGGCAGGGTATGCCCAGTCGTGGGTCCCTTGCTCACTTTGCCACTGGATTCAAGCTAGCCTGGCTGATGACGGCTGAATGGCCAGAAACCGGTCCTAGGATGCTTGTTTCCGGTCCAGGGAAGACATGGCTTGGCAGTTCGGGCTGGACTGTTCCCATGAGGCACAGGGTCAGACTGATTTGCATATGGCCATGTCTGAACTGGGGTGGTGGAGTGAGCTAAAGAATGATGATGGATTAAACCCTGATCAGTTGACTGGGGGTGAGTGTTTGATTAGCTCAAACGCTCCGTCCATCATCCCCTTTGGTATCGCTTTGTTCGCCCTAAGTTGGCAGGGTATGCCCAGACGTGGGTCCCTTGCTCACTTTGCCACTGGATTCAAGCTAGCCTGGCTGATGACGGCTGAATGGCCAGAAACCGGTCCCAGGATGCTTGTTTCCGGTCCAGGGAAGACATGGCTTGGCATTTCGGGCTGGACTGTTGCCATGAGGCACAGGGTCAGACTGATTTGCATATGGCCATGTCTGAACTGGGGTGGTGGAGTGAGCTAAAGAATGATGATGGATTAAACCCAGATCAGTTGACTGGGGGTGAGTGTTTGATTAGCTCAAACGCTCCGTCCATCATCCCCTTTGGTATAGCTTTGTTCGCCCTAAGTTGGCAGGGTATGCCCAGACGTGGGTCCCTTGCTCACTTTGCCACTGGCTTCAAGCTAGCCTGGCTGATGACGGCTGAATGGCCAGAAACCGGTCCCAGGATGCTTGTTTCCGGTACAGGGAAGACATGGCTTGGCAGTTCGGGCTGGACTGTTCCCATGAGGCACAGGGTCAGACTGATTTGCATATGGCCATGTCTGAACTGGGGTGGTGGAGTGAGCTAAAGAATGATGATGGATTAAACCCAGATCAGTTGACTGGGGGTGAGTGTTTGATTAGCTCAAACGCTCCGTCCATCATCCCCTTTGATTTCGCTTTGTTCGCCCTAAGTTGGCAGGGTATGCCCAGACGTGGGTCCCTTGCTCACTTTGCCACTGGATTCAAGCTAGCCTGGCTGATGACGGCTGAATGGCCAGAAACCGGTCCTAGGATGCTTGTTTCCGGTCCAGGGAAGACATGGCTTGGCAGTTCGGGCTGGACTGTTCCCATGAGGCACAGGGTCAGACTGATTTGCATACGGCCATGTCTGAACTGGGGTGGTGGAGTGAGCTAAAGAATGATGATGGATTAAACCCTGATCAGTTGACTGGGGTGAGTGTTTGATTAGCTCAAACGCTCCGTCCATCATCCCCTTTGGTATCGCTTTGTTCGCCCTAAGTTGGCAGGGTATGCCCAGACGTGGGTCCCTTGCTCACTTTGCCACTGGATTCAAGCTAGCCTGGCTGATGACGGCTGAATGGCCAGAAACCGGTCCCAGGATGCTTGTTTCCGGTCCAGGGAAGACATGGCTTGGCATTTCGGGCTGGACTGTTGCCATGAGGCACAGGGTCAGACTGATTTGCATATGGCCATGTCTGAACTGGGGTGGTGGAGTGAGCTAAAGAATGATGATGGATTAAACCCAGATCAGTTGACTGGGGGTGAGTGTTTGATTAGCTCAAACGCTCCGTCCATCATCCCCTTTGGTATAGCTTTGTTCGCCCTAAGTTGGCAGGGTATGCCCAGACGTGGGTCCCTTGCTCACTTTGCCACTGGCTTCAAGCTAGCCTGGCTGATGACGGCTGAATGGCCAGAAACCGGTCCCAGGATGCTTGTTTCCGGTACAGGGAAGACATGGCTTGGCAGTTCGGGCTGGACTGTTCCCATGAGGCACAGGGTCAGACTGATTTGCATATGGCCATGTCTGAACTGGGGTGGTGGAGTGAGCTAAAGAATGATGATGGATTAAACCCAGATCAGTTGACTGGGGGTGAGTGTTTGATTAGCTCAAACGCTCCGTCCATCATCCCCTTTGGTATCGATTTGTTCGCCCTAAGTTGGCAGGGTATTCCCAGACGTGGGTCCCTTGCTCACTTTGCCACTGGATTCAAGCTAGCCTGGCTGATGACGGCTGAATGGCCAGAAACCGGTCCCAGGATGCTTGTTTCCGGTCCAGGGAAGACATGGCTTGGCAGTTCGGGCTGGACTGTTCCCATGAGGCACAGGGTCAGACTGATTTGCATATGGCCATGTCTGAACTGGGGTGGTGGAGTGAGCTAAAGAATGATGATGGATTAAACCCAGATCAGTTGACTGGGGTGAGTGTTTGATTAGCTCAAACGCTCCGTCCATCATCCCCTTTGATATCGCTTTGTTCGCCCTAAGTTGGCAGGGTATGCCCAGACGTGGGTCCCTTGCTCACTTTGCCACTGGATTCAAGCTAGCCTGGCTGATGACGGCTGAATGGCCAGAAACCGGTCCTAGGATGCTTGTTTCCGGTCCAGGGAAGACATGGCTTGGCAGTTCGGGCTGCACTGTTCCCATGAGGCACAGGGTCAGACTGATTTGCATATGGCCATGGCTGAACTGGGGTGGTGGAGTGAGCTAAAGAATGATGATGGATTAAACCCAGATCAGTTGACTGGGGGTGAGTGTTTGATTAGCTCAAACGCTCCGTCCATCATCCCCTTTGGTATCGCTTTGTTCGCCCTAAGTTGGCAGGGTATGCCCAGACGTGGGTCCCTTGCTCACTTTGCCACTGGATTCAAGCTAGCCTGGCTGATGACGGCTGAATGGCCAGAAACCGGTCCCAGGATGCTTGTTTCCGGTCCAGGGAAGACATGGCTTGGCAGTTCGGGCTGGACTGTTCCCATGAGGCACAGGGTCAGACTAATTTGCATATGGCCATGTCTGAACTGGGGTGGTGGAGTGAGCTAAAGAATGATGATGGATTAAACCCAGATCAGTTGACTGGGGGTGAGTGTTTGATTAGCTCAAACGCTCCGTCCATCATCCCCTTTGGTATCGCTTTGTTCGCCCTAAGTTGGCAGGGTATGCCCAGACGTGGGTCCCTTGCTCACTTTGCCACTGGATTCAAGCTAGCCTGGCTGATGACGGCTGAATGGCCAGAAACCGGTCCCAGGATGCTTGTTTCTGGTCCAGGGAAGACATGGCTTGGCATTTCGGGCTGGACTGTTGCCATGAGGCACAGGGTCAGACTGATTTGCATATGGCCATGTCTGAACTGGGGTGGTGGAGTGAGCTAAAGAATGATGATGGATTAAACCCAGATCAGTTGACTGGGGGTGAGTGTTTGATTAGCTCAAACGCTCCGTCCATCATCCCCTTTGGTATCGCTTTGTTCGCCCTAAGTTGGCAGGGTATGCCCAGACGTGGGTCCCTTGCTCACTTTGCCACTGGATTCAAGCTAGCCTGGCTGATGACGGCTGAATGGCCAGAAACCGGTCCCAGGATGCTTGTTTCCGGTCCAGGGAAGACATGGCTTGGCAGTTCGGGCTGGACTGTTCCCATGAGGCACAGGGTCAGACTGATTTGCATATGGCCATGTCTGAACTGGGGTGGTGGAGTGAGCTAAAGAATGATGATGGATTAAACCCAGATCAGTTGACTGGGGGTGAGTGTTTGATTAGCTCAAACGCTCCGTCCATCATCCCCTTTGATTTCGCTTTGTTCGCCCTAAGTTGGCAGGGTATGCCCAGACGTGGGTCCCTTGCTCACTTTGCCACTGGATTCAAGCTAGCCTGGCTGATGACGGCTGAATGGCCAGAAACCGGTCCTAGGATGCTTGTTTCCGGTCCAGGGAAGACATGGCTTGGCAGTTCGGGCTGGACTGTTCCCATGAGGCACAGGGTCAGACTGATTTGCATATGGCCATGTCTGAACTGGGGTGGTGGAGTGAGCTAAAGAATGATGATGGATTAAACCCAGATCAGTTGACTGGGGGTGAGTGTTTGATTAGCTCAAACGCTCCGTCCATCATCCCCTTTGGTATCGCTTTGTTCGCCCTAAGTTGGCAGAGTATGCCCAGACGTGGGTCCCTTGCTCACTTTGCCACTGGATTCAAGCTAGCCTGGCTGATGACGGCTGAATGGCCAGAAACCGGTCCCAGGATGCTTGTTTCCGTTCCAGGGAAGACATGGCTTGGCAGTTCGGGCTGGACTGTTCCCATGAGGCACAGGGTCAGACTGATTTGCATATGGCCATGTCTGAACTGGGGTGGTGGAGTGAGCTAAAGAATGATGATGGATTAAACCCAGATCAGTTGACTGGGGGTGAGTGTTTGATTAGCTCAAACGCTCCGTCCATCATCCCCTTTGGTATCGCTTTGTTCGCCCTAAGTTGGCAGGGTATGCCCAGACGTGGGTCCGTTGCTCACTTTGCCACTGGATTCAAGCTAGCCTGGCTGATGACGGCTGAATGGCCAGAAACCGGTCCCAGCCAGGATGCTTGTTTCCGGTCCAGGGAAGACATGGTTTGGCAGTTCGGGCTGGACTGTTCCCATGAGGCACAGGGTCAGACTGATTTGCATATGGCCATGTCTGAACTGGGGTGGTGGAGTGAGCTAAAGAATGATGATGGATTAAACCCAGATCAGTTGACTGGGGGTGAGTGTTTGATTAGCTCAAACGCTCCGTCCATCATCCCCTTTGCTATCGCTTTGTTCGCCCTAAGTTGGCAGTGTATGCCCAGACGTGGGTCCCTTGCTCACTTTGCCACTGGATTCAAGCTAGCCTGGCTGATGACGGCTGAATGGCCAGAAACCGGTCCCAGGATGCTTGTTTCCGGTCCAGGGAAGACATGGCTTGGCAGTTCGGGCTGGACTGTTCCCATGAGGCACAGGGTCAGACTGATTTGCATATGGCCATGTCTGAACTGGGGTGGTGGAGTGAGCTAAAGAATGATGATGGATTAAACCCAGATCAGTTGACTGGGGGTGAGTGTTTGATTAGCTCACACGCTCCGTCCATCATCCCCTTTGGTATCGCTTTGTTCGCCCTAAGTTGGCAGGGTATGCCCAGACGTGGGTCCCTTGCTCACTTTGCCACTGGATTCAAGCTAGCCTGGCTGATGACGGCTGAATGGCCAGAAACCGGTCCCAGGATGCTTGTTTCCGGTCCAGGGAAGACATGGCTTGGCAGTTCGGGCTGGACTGTTCCCATGAGGCACAGGGTCAGACTGATTTGCATATGGCCATGTCTGAACTGGGGTGGTGGAGTGAGCTAAAGAATGATGATGGATTAAACCCAGATCAGTTGACTGGGGGTGAGTGTTTGATTAGCTCAAACGCTCCGTCCATCATCCCCTTTGGTATCGCTTTGTTCGCCCTAAGTTGGCAGGGTATGCCCAGACGTGGGTCCCTTGCTCACTTTGCCACTGGATTCAAGCTAGCCTGGCTGATGACGGCTGAATGGCCAGAAACCGGTCCCAGGATGCTTGTTTCCGGTCCAGGGAAGACATGGCTTGGCAGTTCGGGCTGGACTGTTCCCATGAGGCACAGGGTCAGACTGATTTGCATATGGCCATGTCTGAACTGGGGTGGTGGAGTGAGCTAAAGAATGATGATGGATTAAACCCAGATCAGTTGACTGGGGGTGAGTGTTTGATTAGCTCAAACGCTCCGTCCATCATCCCCTTTGGTATCGCTTTGTTCGCCCTAAGTTGGCAGGGTATGCCCAGACGTGGGTCCCTTGCTCACTTTGCCACTGGATTCAAGCTAGCCTGGCTGATGACGGCTGAATGGCCAGAAACCGGTCCTAGGATGCTTGTTTCCGGTCCAGGGAAGACATGGCTTGGCAGTTCGGGCTGGACTGTTCCCATGAGGCACAGGGTCAGACTGATTTGCATATGGCCATGGCTGAACTGGGGTGGTGGAGTGAGCTAAAGAATGATGATGGATTAAACCCAGATCAGTTGACTGGGGGTGAGTGTTTGATTAGCTCAAACGCTCCGTCCATCATCCCCTTTGGTATCGCTTTGTTCGCCCTAAGTTGGCAGGGTATGCCCAGACGTGGGTCCCTTGCTCACTTTGCCACTGGATTCAAGCTAGCCTGGCTGATGACGGCTGAATGGCCAGAAACCGGTCCCAGGATGCTTGTTTCCGGTCCAGGGAAGACATGGCTTGGCAGTTCGGGCTGGACTGTTCCCATGAGGCACAGGGTCAGACTGATTTGCATATGGCCATGTCTGAACTGGGGTGGTGGAGTGAGCTAAAGAATGATGATGGATTAAACCCAGATCAGTTGACTGGGGGTGAGTGTTTGATTAGCTCAAACGCTCCGTCCATCATCCCCTTTGATATCGCTTTGTTCGCCCTAAGTTGGCAGGTTATGCCCAGACGTGGGTCCCTTGCTCACTTTGCCACTGGATTCAAGCTAGCCTGGCTGATGACGGCTGAATGGCCAGAAACCGGTCCTAGGATGCTTGTTTCCGGTCCAGGGAAGACATGCCTTGGCAGTTCGGGCTGGACTGTTCCCATGAGGCACAGGGTCAGACTGATTTGCATATGGCCATGTCTGAACTGGGGTGGTGGAGTGAGCTAAAGAATGATGATGGATTAAACCCAGATCAGTTGACTGGGGGTGAGTGTTTGATTAGCTCAAACGCTCCGTCCATCATCCCCTTTGGTATCGCTTTGTTCGCCCTAAGTTGGCAGGGTATGCCCAGACGTGGGTCCCTTGCTCACTTTGCCACTGGATTCAAGCTAGCCTGGCTGATGACGGCTGAATGGCCAGAAACCGGTCCCAGGATGCTTGTTTCCGGTCCAGGGAAAACATGGCTTGGCATTTCGGGCTGGACTGTTGCCATGAGGCACAGGGTCAGACTGATTTGCATATGGCCATGTCTGAACTGGGGTGGTGGAGTGAGCTAAAGAATGATGATGGATTAAACCCAGATCAGTTGACTGGGGGTGAGTGTTTGATTAGCTCAAACGCTCCGTCCAACATCCCCTTTGGTATCGCTCTGTTCGCCCTAAGTTGGCAGGGTATGCCCAGACGTGGGTCCCTTGCTCACTTTGCCACTGGATTCAAGCTAGCCTGGCTGATGACGGCTGAATGGCCAGAAACCGGTCCCAGGATGCTTGTTTCCGGTCCAGGGAAGACATGGCTTGGCAGTTCGGGCTGGACTGTTCCCATGAGGCACAGGGTCAGACTGATTTGCATATGGCCATGTCTGAACTGGGGGTGGTGGAGTGAGCTAAAGAATGATGATGGATTAAACCCAGATCAGTTGACTGGGGGTGAGTGTTTGATTAGCTCAAACGCTCCGTCCATCATCCCCTTTGGTATCGCTTTGTTCGCCCTAAGTTGGCAGGGTATGCCCAGACGTGGGTCCCTTGCTCACTTTGCCACTGGATTCAAGCTAGCCTGGCTGATGACGGCTGAATGGCCAGAAACCGGTCCCAGCCAGGATGCTTGTTTCCGGTCCAGGGAAGACATGGCTTGGCAGTTCGGGCTGGACTGTTCCCATGAGGCACAGGGTCAGACTGATTTGCATATGGCCATGTCTGAACTGGGGTGGTGGAGTGAGCTAAAGAATGATGATGGATTAAACCCAGATCAGTTGACTGGGGGTGAGTGTTTGATTAGCTCAAACGCTCCGTCCATCATCCCCTTTGGTATCGCTTTGTTCGCCCTAAGTTGGCAGGGTATGCCCAGACGTGGGTCCCTTGCTCACTTTGCCACTGGATTCAAGCTAGCCTGGCTGATGACGGCTGAATGGCCAGAAACCGGTCCCAGCCAGGATGCTTGTTTCCGGTCCAGGGAAGACATGGCTTGGCAGTTCGGGCTGGACTGTTCCCATGAGGCACAGGGTCAGACTGATTTGCATATGGCCATGTCTGAACTGGGGTGGTGGAGTGAGCTAAAGAATGATGATGGATTAAACCCAGATCAGTTGACTGGGGGTGAGTGTTTGATTAGCTCAAACGCTCCGTCCATCATCCCCTTTGCTATCGCTTTGTTCGCCCTAAGTTGGCAGGGTATGCCCAGACGTGGGTCCCTTGCTCACTTTGCCACTGGATTCAAGCTAGCCTGGCTGATGACGGCTGAATGGCCAGAAACCGGTCCCAGGATGCTTGTTTCCGGTCCAGGGAAGACATGGCTTGGCAGTTCGGGCTGGACTGTTCCCATGAGGCACAGGGTCAGACTGATTTGCATATGGCCATGTCTGAATTGGGGTGGTGGAGTGAGCTAAAGAATGATGATGGATTAAACCCAGATCAGTTGACTGGGGGTGAGTGTTTGATTAGCTCAAACGCTCCGTCCATCATCCCCTATGGTATCGCTTTGTTCGCCCTAAGTTGGCAGGGTATGCCCAGACGTGGGTCCCTTGCTCACTTTGCCACTGGATTCAAGCTAGCCTGGCTGATGACGGCTGAATGGCCAGAAACCGGTCCTAGGATGCTTGTTTCCGGTCCAGGGAAGACATGGCTTGGCAGTTCGGGCTGGACTGTTCCCATGAGGCACAGGGTCAGACTGATTTGCATATGGCCATGGCTGAACTGGGGTGGTGGAGTGAGCTAAAGAATGATGATGGATTAAACCCAGATCAGTTGACTGGGGGTGAGTGTTTGATTAGCTCAAACGCTCCGTCCATCATCCCCTTTGGTATCGCTTTGTTCGCCCTAAGTTGGCAGGGTATGCCCAGACGTGGGTCCCTTGCTCACTTTGCCACTGGATTCAAGCTAGCCTGGCTGATGACGGCTGAATGGCCAGAAACCGGTCCCAGGATGCTTGTTTCCGGTCCAGGGAAGACATGGCTTGGCAGTTCGGGCTGGACTGTTCCCATGAGGCACAGGGTCAGACTGATTTGCATATGGCCATGTCTGAACTGGGGTGGTGGAGTGAGCTAAAGAATGATGATGGATTAAACCCAGATCAGTTGACTGGGGGTGAGTGTTTGATTAGCTCAAACGCTCCGTCCATCATCCCCTTTGATATCGCTTTGTTCGCCCTAAGTTGGCAGGGTATGCCCAGACGTGGGTCCCTTGCTCACTTTGCCACTGGATTCAAGCTAGCCTGGCTGATGACGGCTGAATGGCCAGAAACCGGTCCTAGGATGCTTGTTTCCGGTCCAGGGAAGACATGCCTTGGCAGTTCGGGCTGGACTGTCCCATGAGGCACAGGGTCAGACTGATTTGCATATGGCCATGTCTGAACTGGGGTGGTGGAGTGAGCTAAAGAATGATGATGGATTAAACCCAGATCAGTTGACTGGGGGTGAGTGTTTGATTAGCTCAAACGCTCCGTCCATCATCCCCTTTGGTATCGCTTTGTTCGCCCTAAGTTGGCAGGGTATGCCCAGACGTGGGTCCCTTGCTCACTTTGCCACTGGATTCAAACTAGCCTGGCTGATGACGGCTGAATGGCCAGAAACCGGTCCCAGGATGCTTGTTTCCGGTCCAGGGAAGACATGGCTTGGCATTTCGGGCTGGACTGTTGCCATGAGGCACAGGGTCAGACTGATTTGCATATGGCCATGTCTGAACTGGGGTGGTGGAGTGAGCTAAAGAATGATGATGGATTAAACCCAGATCAGTTGACTGGGGGTGAGTGTTTGATTAGCTCAAACGCTCCGTCCATCATCCCCTTTGGTATCGCTTTGTTCGCCCTAAGTTGGCAGGGTATGCCCAGACGTGGGTCCCTTGCTCACTTTGCCACTGGATTCAAGCTAGCCTGGCTGATGACGGCTGAATGGCCAGAAACCGGTCCCAGGATGCTTGTTTCCGGTCCAGGGAAGACATGGCTTGGCAGTTCGGGCTGGACTGTTCCCATGAGGCACAGGGTCAGACTGATTTGCATATGGCCATGTCTGAACCGGGGTGGTGGAGTGAGCTAAAGAATGATGATGGATTAAACCCAGATCAGTTGACTGGGGGTGAGTGTTTGATTAGCTCAAACGCTCCGTCCATCATCCCCTTTGGTATCGCTTTGTTCGCCCTAAGTTGGCAGGGTATGCCCAGACGTGGGTCCCTTGCTCACTTTGCCACTGGATTCAAGCTAGCCTGGCTGATGACAGCTGAATGGCCAGAAACCGGTCCCAGCCAGGATGCTTGTTTCCGGTCCAGGGAAGACATGGCTTGGCAGTTCGGGCTGGACTGTTCCCATGAGGCACAGGGTCAGACTGATTTGCATATGGCCATGTCTGAACTGGGGTGGTGGAGTGAGCTAAAGAATGATGATGGATTAAACCCAGATCAGTTGACTGGGGGTGAGTGTTTGATTAGCTCAAACGCTCCGTCCATCATCCCCTATGGTATCGCTTTGTTCGCCCTAAGTTGGCAGGGTATGCCCAGACGTGGGTCCCTTGCTCACTTTGCCACTGGATTCAAGCTAGCCTGGCTGATGACGGCTGAATGGCCAGAAACCGGTCCTAGGATGCTTGTTTCCGGTCCAGGGAAGACATGGCTTGGCAGTTCGGGCTGGACTGTTCCCATGAGGCACAGGGTCAGACTGATTTGCATATGGCCATGGCTGAACTGGGGTGGTGGAGTGAGCTAAAGAATGATGATGGATTAAACCCAGATCAGTTGACTGGGGGTGAGTGTTTGATTAGCTCAAACGCTCCGTCCATCATCCCCTTTGGTATCGCTTTGTTCGCCCTAAGTTGGCAGGGTATGCCCAGACGTGGGTCCCTTGCTCACTTTGCCACTGGATTCAAGCTAGCCTTGCTGATGACGGCTGAATGGCCAGAAACCGGTCCCAGGATGCTTGTTTCCGGTCCAGGGAAGACATGGCTTGGCAGTTCGGGCTGGACTGTTCCCATGAGGCACAGGGTCAGACTGATTTGCATATGGCCATGTCTGAACTGGGGTGGTGGAGTGAGCTAAAGAATGATGATGGATTAAACCCAGATCAGTTGACTGGGGGTGAGTTTTTGATTAGCTCAAACGCTCCGTCCATCATCCCCTTTGATATCGCTTTGTTCACCCTAAGTTGGCAGGGTATGCCCAGACGTGGGTCCCTTGCTCACTTTGCCACTGGATTCAAGCTAGCCTGGCTGATGACGGCTGAATGGCCAGAAACCAGTCCTAGGATGCTTGTTTCCGGTCCAGGGAAGACATGCCTTGGCAGTTCGGGCTGGACTGTTCCCATGAGGCACAGGGTCAGACTGATTTGCATATGGCCATGTCTGAACTGGGGTGGTGGAGTGAGCTAAAGAATGATGATGGATTAAACCCAGATCAGTTGACTGGGGGTGAGTGTTTGATTAGCTCAAACGCTCCGTCCATCATCCCCTTTGGTATCGCTTTGTTCGCCCTAAGTTGGCAGGGTATGCCCAGACGTGGGTCCCTTGCTCACTTTGCCACTGGATTCAAGCTAGCCTGGCTGATGACGGCTGGATGGCCAGAAACCGGTCCCAGCCAGGATGCTTGTTTCCGGTCCAGGGAAGACATAGCTTGGCAGTTCGGGCTGGACTGTTCCCATGAGGCACAGGGTCAGACTGATTTGCATATGGCCATGTCTGAACTGGGGTGGTGGAGTGAGCTAAAGAATGATGATGGATTAAACCCAGATCAGTTGACTGGGGGTGAGTGTTTGATTAGCTCAAACGCTCCATCCATCATCCCCTTTGGTATCGCTTTGTTCGCCCTAAGTTGGCAGGGTATGCCCAGACGTGGGTCCCTTGCTCACTTTGCCACTGGATTCAAGCTAGCCTGGCTGATGACGGCTGAATGGCCAGAAACCGGTCCCAGCCAGGATGCTTGTTTCCGGTCCAGGGAAGACATGGCTTGGCAGTTCGGGCTGGACTGTTCCCATGAGGCACAGGGTCAGACTGATTTGCATATGGCCATGTCTGAACTGGGGTGGTGGAGTGAGCTAAAGAATGATGATGGATTAAACCCAGATCAGTTGACTGGGGGTGAGTGTTTGATTAGCTCAAATGCTCCGTCCATCATCCCCTTTGCTATCGCTTTGTTCGCCCTAAGTTGGCAGGGTATGCCCAGACGTGGGTCCCTTGCTCACTTTGCCACTGGATTCAAGCTAGCCTGGCTGATGACGGCTGAATGGCCAGAAACCGGTCCCAGGATGCTTGTTTCCGGTCCAGGGAAGACATGGCTTGGCAGTTCGGGATGGACTGTTCCCATGAGGCACAGGGTCAGACTGATTTGCATATGGCCATGTCTGAACTGGGGTGGTGGAGTGAGCTAAAGAATGATGATGGATTAAACCCAGATCAGTTGACTGGGGGTGAGTGTTTGATTAGCTCAAACGCTCCGTCCATCATCCCCTATGGTATCGCTTTGTTCGCCCTAAGTTGGCAGGGTATGCCCAGACATGGGTCCCTTGCTCACTTTGCCACTGGATTCAAGCTAGCCTGGCTGATGACTGCTGAATGGCCAGAAACCGGTCCCAGGATGCTTGTTTCCGGTCCAGGGAAGACATGGCTTGGCAGTTCGGGCTGGACTGTTCCCATGAGGCACAGGGTCAGACTGATTTGCATATGGCCATGTCTGAACTGGGGTGGTGGAGTGAGCTAAAGAATGATGATGGATTAAACCCAGATCAGTTTACTGGGGGTGAGTGTTTGATTAGCTCAAACGCTCCGTCCATCATCCCCTTTGGTATCGCTTTGTTCGCCCTAAGTTGGCAGGGTATGCCCAGACGTGGGTCCCTTGCTCACTTTGCCACTGGATTCAAGCTAGCCTGGCTGATGACGGCTGAATGGCCAGAAACCGGTCCCAGGATGCTTGTTTCCGTTCCAGGGAAGACATGGCTTGGCAGTTCGGGCTGGACTGTTCCCATGAGGCACAGGGTCAGACTGATTTGCATATGGCCATGTCTGAACTGGGGTGGTGGAGTGAGCTAAAGAATGATGATGGATTAAACCCAGATCAGTTGACTGGGGGTGAGTGTTTGATTAGCTCAAACGCTCCGTCCATCATCCCCTTTGTTATCGCTTTGTTCGCCCTAAGTTGGCAGGGTATGCCCAGACGTGGGTCCCTTGCTCCCTTTGCCACTGGATTCAAGCTAGCCTGGCTGATGACGGCTGAATGGCCAGAAACCGGTCCCAGGATGCTTGTTTCCGGTCCAGGGAAGACATGGCTTGGCAGTTCGGGCTGGACTGTTCCCATGAGGCACAGGGTCAGACTGATTTGCATATGGCCATGTCTGAACTGGGGTGGTGGAGTGAGCTAAAGAATGATGATGGATTAAACCCAGATCAGTTGACTGGGGGTGAGTGTTTGATTAGCTCAAACGCTCCGTCCATCATCCCCTTTGGTATCGCTTTGTTCGCCCTAAGTTGGCAGGGTATGCCCAGACATGGGTCCCTTGCTCACTTTGCCACTGGATTCAAGCTAGCCTGGCTGATGACGGCTGAATGGCCAGAAACCGGTCCTAGGATGCTTGTTTCCGGTCCAGGGAAGACATGGCTTGGCAGTTCGGGCTGGACTGTTCCCATGAGGCACAGGGTCAGACTGATTTGCATATGGCCATGGCTGAACTGGGGTGGTGGAGTGAGCTAAAGAATGATGATGGATTAAACCCAGATCAGTTGACTGGGGGTGAGTGTTTGATTAGCTCAAACGCTCCGTCCATCATCCCCTTTGGTATCGCTTTGTTCGCCCTAAGTTGGCAGGGTATGCCCAGACGTGGGTCCCTTGCTCACTTTGCCACTGGATTCAAGCTAGCCTGGCTGATGACGGCTGAATGGCCAGAAACCGGTCCCAGGATGCTTGTTTCCGGTCCGGGGAAGACATGGCTTGGCAGTTCGGGCTGGACTGTTCCCATGAGGCACAGGGTCAGACTGATTTGCATATGGCCATGTCTGAACTGGGGTGGTGGAGTGAGCTAAAGAATGATGATGGATTAAACCCAGATCAGTTGACTGGGGGTGAGTGTTTGATTAGCTCAAACGCTCCGTCCATCATCCCCTTTGATATCGCTTTGTTCGCCCTAAGTTGGCAGGGTATGCCCAGACGTGGGTCCCTTGCTCACTTTGCCACTGGATTCAAGCTAGCCTGGCTGATGACGGCTGAATGGCCAGAAACCGGTCCTAGGATGCTTGTTTCCGGTCCAGGGAAGACATGCCTTGGCAGTTCGGGCTGGACTGTTCCCATGAGGCACAGGGTCAGACTGATTTGCATATGGCCATGTCTGAACTGGGGTGGTGGAGTGAGCTAAAGAATGATGATGGATTAAACCCAGATCAGTTGACTGGGGGTGAGTGTTTGATTAGCTCAAACGCTCCGTCCATCATCCCCTTTGGTATCGCTTTGTTCGCCCTAAGTTGGCAGGGTATGCCCAGACGTGGGTCCCTTGCTCACTTTGCCACTGGATTCAAGCTAGCCTGGCTGATGACGGCTGAATGGCCAGAAACCGGTCCCAGGATGCTTGTTTCCGGTCCAGGGAAGACATGGCTTGGCAGTTCGGGCTGGACTGTTCCCATGAGGCACAGGGTCAGACTGATTTGCATATGGCCATGTCTGAACTGGGGTGGTGGAGTGAGCTAAAGAATGATGATGGATTAAACCCAGATCAGTTGACTGGGGGTGAGTGTTTGATTAGCTCAAACGCTCCGTCCATCATCCCCTATGGTATCGCTTTGTTCGCCCTAAGTTGGCAGGGTATGCCCAGACGTGGGTCCCTTGCTCACTTTGCCACTGGATTCAAGCTAGCCTGGCTGATGACTGCTGAATGGCCAGAAACCGGTCCCAGGATGCTTGTTTCCGGTCCAGGGAAGACATGGCTTGGCAGTTCGGGCTGGACTGTTCCCATGAGGCACAGGGTCAGACTGATTTGCATATGGCCATGTCTGAACTGGGGTGGTGGAGTGAGCTAAAGAATGATGATGGATTAAACCCAGATCAGTTGACTGGGGGTGAGTGTTTGATTAGCTCAAACGCTCCGTCCATCATCCCCTTTGGTATCGCTTTGTTCGCCCTAAGTTGGCAGGGTATGCCCAGACGTGGGTCCCTTGCTCACTTTGCCACTGGATTCAAGCTAGCCTGGCTGATGACGGCTGAATGGCCAGAAACCGGTCCCAGGATGCTTGTTTCCGTTCCAGGGAAGACATGGCTTGGCAGTTCGGGCTGGACTGTTCCCATGAGGCACAGGGTCAGACTGATTTGCATATGGCCATGTCTGAACTGGGGTGGTGGAGTGAGCTAAAGAATGATGATGGATTAAACCCAGATCAGTTGACTGGGGGTGAGTGTTTGATTAGCTCAAACGCTCCGTCCATCATCCCCTTTGGTATCGCTTTGTTCGCCCTAAGTTGGCAGGGTATGCCCAGACGTGGGTCCCTTGCTCACTTTGCCACTGGATTCAAGCTAGCCTGGCTGATGACGGCTGAATGGCTAGAAACCGGTCCCAGGATGCTTGTTTCCGGTCCAGGGAAGACATGGCTTGGCAGTTCGGGCTGGACTGTTCCCATGAGGCACAGGGTCAGACTGATTTGCATATGGCCATGTCTGAACTGGGGTGGTGGAGTGAGCTAAAGAATGATGATGGATTAAACCCAGATCAGTTGACTGGGGTGAGTGTTTGATTAGCTCAAACGCTCCGTCCATCATCCCCTTTGGTATCGCTTTGTTCGCCCTAAGTTGGCAGGGTATGCCCAGACGTGGGTCCCTTGCTCACTTTGCCACTGGATTCAAGCTAGCCTGGCTGATGACGGCTGAATGGCCAGAAACCGGTCCTAGGATGCTTGTTTCCGGTCCAGGGAAGACATGGCTTGGCAGTTCGGGCTGGACTGTTCCCATGAGGCCCAAGGTCAGACTGATTTGCATATGGCCATGGCTGAACTGGGGTGGTGGAGTGAGCTAAAGAATGATGATGGATTAAACCCAGATCAGTTGACTGGGGGTGAGTGTTTGATTAGCTCAAACGCTCCGTCCATCATCCCCTTTGGTATCGCTTTGTTCGCCCTAAGTTGGCAGGGTATGCCCAGACGTGGGTCCCTTGCTCACTTTGCCACTGGATTCAAGCTAGCCTGGCTGATGACGGCTGAATGGCCAGAAACCGGTCCCAGGATGCTTGTTTCCGGTCCAGGGAAGACATGGCTTGGCAGTTCGGGCTGGACTGTTCCCATGAGGCACAGGGTCAGACTGATTTGCATATGGCCATGTCTGAACTGGGGTGGTGGAGTGAGCTAAAGAATGATGATGGATTAAACCCAGATCAGTTGACTGGGGGTGAGTGTTTGATTAGCTCAAACGCTCCGTCCATCATCCCCTTTGATATCGCTTTGTTCGCCCTAAGTTGGCAGGGTATGCCCAGACGTGGGTCCCTTGCTCACTTTGCCACTGGATTCAAGCTAGCCTGGCTGATGACGGCTGAATGGCCAGAAACCGGTCCTAGGATGCTTGTTTCCGGTCCAGGGAAGACATGCCTTGGCAGTTCGGGCTGGACTGTTCCCATGAGGCACAGGGTCAGACTGATTTGCATATGGCCATGTCTGAACTGGGGTGGTGGAGTGAGCTAAAGAATGATGATGGATTAAACCCAGATCAGTTGACTGGGGGTGAGTGTTTGATTAGCTCAAACGCTCCGTCCATCATCCCCTTTGGTATCGCTTTGTTCGCCCTAAGTTGGCAGGGTATGCCCAGACGTGGGTCCCTTGCTCACTTTGCCACTGGATTCAAGCTAGCCTGGCTGATGACGGCTGAATGGCCAGAAACCGGTCCCAGGATGCTTGTTTCCGGTCCAGGGAAGACATGGCTTGGCATTTCGGGCTGGACTGTTGCCATGAGGCACAGGGTCAGACTGATTTGCATATGGCCATGTCTGAACTGGGGTGGTGGAGTGAGCTAAAGAATGATGATGGATTAAACCCAGATCAGTTGACTGGGGGTGAGTGTTTGATTAGCTCAAACGCTCCGTCCATCATCCCCTTTGGTATCGCTTTGTTCGCCCGAAGTTGGCAGGGTATGCCCAGACGTGGGTCCCTTGCTCACTTTGCCACTGGATTCAAGCTAGCCTGGCTGATGACGGCTGAATGGCCAGAAACCGGTCCCAGTATGCTTGTTTCCGGTCCAGGGAAGACATGGCTTGGCAGTTCGGGCTGGACTGTTCCCATGAGGCACAGGGTCAGACTGATTTGCATATGGCCATGTCTGAACTGGGGTGGTGGAGTGAGCTAAAGGATGATGATGGATTAAACCCAGATCAGTTGACTGGGGGTCAGTGTTTGATTAGCTCAAACGCTCCGTCCATCATCCCCTTTGGTATCGCTTTGTTCGCCCTAAGTTGGCAGGGTATGCCCAGACGTGGGTCCCTTGCTCACTTTGCCACTGGATTCAAGCTAGCCTGGCTGATGACGGCTGAATGGCCAGAAACCGGTCCCAGCCAGGATGCTTGTTTCCCGTCCAGGGAAGACATGGCTTGGCAGTTCGGGCTGGACTGTTCCCATGAGGCACAGGGTCAGACTGATTTGCATATGGCCATGTCTGAACTGGGGTGGTGGAGTGAGCTAAAGAATGATGATGGATTAAACCCAGATCAGTTGACTGGGGGTGAGTGTTTGATTAGCTCAAACGCTCCGTCCATCATCCCCTTTGGTATCGCTTTGTTCGCCCTAAGTTGGCAGGGTATGCCCAGACGTGGGTCCCTTGCTCACTTTGCCACTGGATTCAAGCTAGCCTGGCTGATGACGGCTGAATGGCCAGAAACCGGTCCCATCCAGGATGCTTGTTTCCGGTCCAGGGAAGACATGGCTTGGCAGTTCGGGCTGGACTGTTCCCATGAGGCACAGGGTCAGACTGATTTGCATATGGCCATGTCTGAACTGGGGTGGTGGAGTGAGCTAAAGAATGATGATGGATTAAACCCAGATCAGGTGACTGGGGGTGAGTGTTTGATTAGCTCAAACGCTCCGTCCATCATCCCCTTTGGTATCGCTTTGTTCGCCCTAAGTTGGCAGGGTATGCCCAGACGTGGGTCCCTTGCTCACTTTGCCACTGGATTCAAGCTAGCCTGGCTGATGACGGCTGAATGGCCAGAAACCGGTCCCAGGATGCTTGTTTCCGGTCCAGGGAAGACATGGCTTGGCAGTTCGGGCTGGACTGTTCCCATGAGGCACAGGGTCAGACTGATTTGCATATGGCCATGTCTGAACTGGGGTGGTGGAGTGAGCTAAAGAATGATGATGGATTAAACCCAGATCAGTTGACTGGGGGTGAGTGTTTGATTAGCTCAAACGCTCCGTCCATCATCCCCTTTGGTATCGCTTTGTTCGCCCTAAGTTGGCAGGGTATTCCCAGACGTGGGTCCCTTGCTCACTTTGCCACTGGATTCAAGCTAGCCTGGCTGATGACGGCTGAATGGCCAGAAACCGGTCCCAGGATGCTTGTTTCCGGTCCAGGGAAGACATGGCTTGGCAGTTCGGGCTGGACTGTTCCCATGAGGCACAGGGTCAGACTGATTTGCATATGGCCATGTCTGAACTGGGGTGGTGGAGTGAGCTAAAGAATGATGATGGATTAAACCCAGATCAGTTGACTGGGGGTGAGTGTTTGATTAGCTCAAACGCTCCGTCCATCATCCCCTTTGATATCGCTTTGTTCGCCCTAAGTTGGCAGGGTATGCCCAGACGTGGGTCCCTTGCTCACTTTGCCACTGGATTCAAGCTAGCCTGGCTGATGACGGCTGAATGGCCAGAAACCGGTCCTAGGATGCTTGTTTCCGGTCCAGGGAAGACATGGCTTGGCAGTTCGGGCTGGACTGTTCCCATGAGGCACAGGGTCAGACTGATTTGCATATGGCCATGTCTGAACTGGGGTGGTGGAGTGAGCTAAAGAATGATGATGGATTAAACCCAGATCAGTTGACTGGGGGTGAGTGTTTGATTAGCTCAAATGCTCCGTCCATCATCCCCTTTGGTATCGCTTTGTTCGCCCTACGTTGGCAGGGAATGCCCAGACGTGGGTCCCTTGCTCACTTTGCCACTGGATTCAAGCTAGCCTGGCTGATGACGGCTGAATGGCCAGAAACCAGTCCCAGGATGCTTGTTTCCGGTCCAGGGAAGACATGGCTTGGCATTTCGGGCTGGACTGTTGCCATGAGGCACAGGGTCAGACTGATTTGCATATGGCCATGTCTGAACTGGGGTGGTGGAGTGATCTAAAGAATGATGATGGATTAAACCCAGATCAGTTGACTGGCGGTGAGTGTTTGATTAGCTCAAACGCTCCGTCCATCATCCCCTTTGGTATCGCTTTGTTCGCCCTAAGTTGGCAGGGTATGCCCAGACGTGGGTCCCTTGCTCACTTTGCCACTGGATTCAAGCTAGCCTGGCTGATGACGGCTGAATGGCCAGAAACCGGTCCCAGGATGCTTGTTTCCGGTCCAGGGAAGACATGGCTTGGCAGTTCGGGTTGGACTGTTCCCATGAGGCACAGGGTCAGACTGATTTGCATATGGCCATGTCTGAACTGGGGTGGTGGAGTGAGCTAAAGAATGATGATGGATTAAACCCAGATCAGTTGACTGGGGGTGAGTGTTTGATTAGCTCAAGCGCTCCGTCCATCATCCCCTTTGGTATCGCTTTGTTCGCCCTAAGTTGGCAGGGTATGCCCAGACGTGGGTCCCTTGCTCACTTTGCCACTGGATTCAAGCTAGCCTGGCTGATGACGGCTGAATGGCCAGAAACCGGTCCCAGCCCGGATGCTTGTTTCCGGTCCAGGGAAGACATGGCTTGGCAGTTCGGGCTGGACTGTTCCCATGAGGCACAGGGTCAGACTGATTTGCATATGGCCATGTCTGAACTGGGGTGGTGGAGTGAGCTAAAGAATGATGATGGATTAAACCCAGATCAGTTGACTGGGGGTGAGTGTTTGACTAGCTCAAACGCTCCGTCCATCATCCCCTTTGGTATCGCTTTGTTCGCCCTAAGTTGGCAGGGTATGCCCAGACGTGGGTCCCTTGCTCACTTTGCCACTGGATTCAAGCTAGCCTGGCTGATGACGGCTGAATGGCCAGAAACCGGTCCCAGGATGCTTGTTTCCGGTCCAGGGAAGACATGGCTTGGCAGTTCGGGCTGGACTGTTCCCATGAGGCACAGGGTCAGACTGATTTGCATATGGCCATGTCTGAACTGGGGTGGTGGAGTGAGCTAAAGAATGATGATGGATTAAACCCAGATCGGTTGACTGGGGGTGAGTGTTTGATTAGCTCAAACGCTCCGTCCATCATCCCCTTTGGTATCGCTTTGTTCGCCCTAAGTTGGCAGGGTATGCCCAGACGTGGGTCCCTTGCTCACTTTCCCACTGGATTCAAGCTAGCCTGGCTGATGACGGCTGAATGGCCAGAAACCGGTCCCAGGATGCTTGTTTCGGGTCCAGGGAAGACATTGCTTGGCAGTTCGGGCTGGACTGTTCCCATGAGGCACAGGGTCAGACTGATTTGCATATGGCCATGTCTGAACTGGGGTGGTGGAGTGAGCTAAAGAATGATGATGGATTAAACCCAGATCAGTTGACTGGGGGTGAGTGTTTGATTAGCTCAAACGCTCCGTCCATCATCCCCTTTGGTATCGCTTTGTTCGCCCTAAGTTGGCAGGGTATGCCCAGACGTGGGTCCCTTGCTCACTTTGCCACTGGATTCAAGCTAGCCTGGCTGATGACGGCTGAATGGCCAGAAACCGGTCCCAGCCAGGATGCTTGTTTCCGGTCCAGGGAAGACATGGCTTGGCAGTTCGGGCTGGACTGTTCCCATGAGGCACAGGGTCAGACTGATTTGCATATGGCCATGTCTGAACTGGGGTGGTGGAGTGAGCTAAAGAATGATGATGGATTAAACCCAGATCAGTTGACTGGGGGTGAGTGTTTGATTAGCTCAAACGCTCCGTCCATCATCCCCTTTGCTATCGCTTTGTTCGCCCTAAGTTGGCAGGGTATGCCCAGACGTGGGTCCCTTGCTCACTTTGCCACTGGATTCAAGCTAGCCTGGCTGATGACGGCTGAATGGCCAGAAACCGGTCCCAGGATGCTTGTTTCCGGTCCAGGGAAGACATGGCTTGGCAGTTCGGGCTGGACTGTTCCCATGAGGCACAGGGTCAGACTGATTTGCATATGGCCATGTCTGAACTGGGGTGGTGGAGTGAGCTAAAGAATGATGATGGATTAAACCCAGATCAGTTGACTGGGGGTGAGTGTTTGATTAGCTCAAACGCTCCGTCCATCATCCCCTATGGTATCGCTTTGTTCGCCCTAAGTTGGCAGGGTATGCCCAGACGTGGGTCCCTTGCTCACTTTGCCACTGGATTCAAGCTAGCCTGGCTGATGACTGCTGAATGGCCAGAAACCGGTCCCAGGATGCTTGTTTCCGGTCCAGGGAAGACATGGCTTGGCAGTTCGGGCTGGACTGTTCCCATGAGGCACAGGGTCAGACTGATTTGCATATGGCCATGTCTGAACTGGGGTGGTGGAGTGAGCTAAAGAATGATGATGGATTAAACCCAGATCAGTTGACTGGGGGTGAGTGTTTGATTAGCTCAAACGCTCCGTCCATCATCCCCTTTGGTATCGCTTTGTTCGCCCTAAGTTGGCAGGGTATGCCCAGACGTGGGTCCCTTGCTCACTTTGCCACTGGATTCAAGCATGCCTGGCTGATGACGGATGAATGGCCAGAAACCGGTCCCAGGATGCTTGTTTCCGTTCCAGGGAAGACATGGCTTGGCAGTTCGGGCTGGACTGTTCCCATGAGGCACAGGGTCAGACTGATTTGCATATGGCCATGTCTGAACTGGGGTGGTGGAGTGAGCTAAAGAATGATGATGGATTAAACCCAGATCAGTTGACTGGGGGTGAGTGTTTGATTAGCTCAAACGCTCCGTCCATCATCCCCTTTGGTATCGCTTTGTTCGCCCTAAGTTGGCAGGGTATGCCCAGACGTGGGTCCCTGGCTCACTTTGCCACTGGATTCAAGCTAGCCTGGCAGATGACGGCTGAATGGCCAGAAACCGGTCCCAGGATGCTTGTTTCCGGTCCAGGGAAGACATGGCTTGGCAGTTTGGGCTGGACTGTTCCCATGAGGCACAGGGTCAGACTGATTTGCATATGGCCATGTCTGAACTGGGGTGGTGGAGTGAGCTAAAGAATGATGATGGATTAAACCCAGATCAGTTGACTGGGGGTGAGTGTTTGATTAGCTCAAACGCTCCGTCCATCATCCCCTTTGGTATCGCTTTGTTCGCCCTAAGTTGGCAGGGTATGCCCAGACGTGGGTCCCTTGCTCACTTTGCCACTGGATTCAAGCTAGCCTGGCTGATGACGGCTGAATGGCCAGAAACCGGTCCTAGGATGCTTGTTTCCGGTCCAGGGAAGACATGGCTTGGCAGTTCGGGCTGGACTGTTCCCATGAGGCACAGGGTCAGACTGATTTGCATATGGCCATGGCTGAACTGGGGTGGTGGAGTGAGCTAAAGAATGATGATGGATTAAACCCAGATCAGTTGACTGGGGGTGAGTGTTTGATTAGCTCAAACGCTCCGTCCATCATCCCCTTTGGTATCGCTTTGTTCGCTCTAAGTTGGCAGGGTATGCCCAGACGTGGGTCCCTTGCTCACTTTGCCACTGGATTCAAGCTAGCCTGGCTGATGACGGCTGAATGGCCAGAAACCGGTCCTAGGATGCTTGTTTCCGGTCCAGGGAAGACATGCATTGGCAGTTCGGGCTGGACTGTTCCCATGAGGCACAGGGTCAGACTGATTTGCATATGGCCATGTCTGAACTGGGGTGGTGGAGTGAGCTAAAGAATGATGATGGATTAAACCCAGATCATTTGACTGGGGGTGAGTGTTTGATTAGCTCAAACGCTCCATCCATCATCCCCTTTGGTATCGCTTTGTTCGCCCTAAGTTGGCAGGGTATGCCCAGACGTGGGTCCCTTGCTCACTTTGCCACTGGATTCAAGCTAGCCTGGCTGATGACGGCTGAATGGCCAGAAACCGGTCCCAGGATGCTTGTTTCCGGTCCAGGGAAGATATGGCTTGGCATTTCGGGCTGGACTGTTGCCATGAGGCACAGGGTCAGACTGATTTGCATATGGCCATGTCTGAACTGGGGTGGTGGAGTGAGCTAAAGAATGATGATGGATTAAACCCAGATCAGTTGACTGGGGGTGAGTGTTTGATTAGCTCAAACGCTCCGTCCATCATCCCCTTTGGTATCGCTTTGTTCGCCCTAAGTTGGCAGGGTATGCCCAGACGTGGGTCCCTTGCTCACTTTGCCACTGGATTCAAGCTAGCCTGGCTGATGACGGCTGAATGGCCAGAAACCGGTCCCAGGATGCTTGTTTCCGGTCCGGGGAAGACATGGCTTGGCAGTTCGGGCTGGACTGTTCCCATGAGGCACAGGGTCAGACTGATTTGCATATGGCCATGTCTGAACTGGGGTGGTGGAGTGAGCTAAAGAATGATGATGGATTAAACCCAGATCAGTTGACTGGGGGTGAGTGTTTGATTAGCTCAAACGCTCCGTCCATCATCCCCTTTGGTATCGCTTTGTTTGCCCTAAGTTGGCAGGGTATGCCCAGACGTGGGTCCCTTGCTCACTTTGCCACTGGATTCAAGCTAGCCTGGCTGATGACGGCTGAATGGCCAGAAACCGGTCCCAGCCAGGATGCTTGTTTCCGGTCCAGGGAAGACATGGCTTGGCAGTTCGGGCTGGACTGTTCCCATGAGGCACAGGGTCAGACTGATTTGCATATGGCCATGTCTGAACTGGGGTGGTGGAGTGAGCTAAAGAATGATGATGGATTAAACCCAGATCAGTTGACTGGGGGTGAGTGTTTGATTAGCTCAAACGCTCCGTCCATCATCCCCTTTGGTATCGCTTTGTTCGCCCTAAGTTGGCAGGGTATGCCCAGACGTGGGTCCCTTGCTCACTTTGCCACTGGATTCAATCTAGCCTGGCTGATGACGGCTGAATGGCCAGAAACCGGTCCCAGCCAGGATGCTTGTTTCCGGTCCAGGGAAGACATGGCTTGGCAGTTCGGGCTGGACTGTTCCCATGAGGCACAGGGTCAGACTGATTTGCATATGGCCATGTCTGAACTGAGGTGGTGGAGTGAGCTAAAGAATGATGATGGATTAAACCCAGATCAGTTGACTGGGGGTGAGTGTTTGATTAGCTCAAACGCTCCGTCCATCATCCCCTTTGCTATCGCTTTGTTCTCCCTAAGTTGGCAGGGTATGCCCAGACGTGGGTCCCTTGCTCACTTTGCCACTGGATTCAAGCTAGCCTGGCTGATGACGGCTGAATGGCCAGAAACCGGTCCCAGGATGCTTGTTTCCGGTCCAGGGAAGACATGGCTTGGCAGTTCGGGCTGGACTGTTCCCATGAGGCACAGGGTCAGACTGATTTGCATATGGCCATGTCTGAACTGGGGTGGTGGAGTGAGCTAAAGAATGATGATGGATTAAACCCAGATCAGTTGACTGGGGGTGAGTGTTTGATTAGCTCAAACGCTCCGTCCATCATCCCCTATGGTATCGCTTTGTTCGCCCTAAGTTGGCAGGGTATGCCCAGACGTGGGTCCCTTGCTCACTTTGCCACTGGATTCAAGCTAGCCTGGCTGATGACTGCTGAATGGCCAGAAACCGGTCCCAGGATGCTTGTTTCCGGTCCAGGAAAGACATGGCTTGGCAGTTCGGGCTGGACTGTTCCCATGAGGCACAGGGTCAGACTGATTTGCATATGGCCATGTCTGAACTGGGAGTGGTGGAGTGAGCTAAAGAATGATGATGGATTAAACCCAGATCAGTTGACTGGGGGTGAGTGTTTGATTAGCTCAAACGCTCCGTCCATCATCCCCTTTGGTATCGCTTTGTTCGCCCTAAGTTGGCAGGGTATGCCCAGACGTGGGTCCCTTGCTCACTTTGCCACTGGATTCAAGCTAGCCTGGCTGATGACGGCTGAATGGCCAGAAACCGGTCCCAGGATGCTTGTTTCCGTTCCAGGGAAGACATGGCTTGGCAGTTCGGGCTGGACTGTTCCCATGAGGCACAGGGTCAGACTGATTTGCATATGGCCATGTCTGAACTGGGGTGGTGGAGTGAGCTAAAGAATGATGATGGATTAAACCCAGATCAGTTGACTGGGGGTGAGTGTTTGATTAGCTCAAACGCTCCGTCCATCATCCCCTTTGGTATCGCTTTGTTCGCCCTAAGTTGGCAGGGTATGCCCAGACGTGGGTCCCTGGCTGTCTTTGCCACTGGATTCAAGCTAGCCTGGCTGATGACGGCTGAATGGCCAGAAACCGGTCCCAGGATGCTTGTTTCCGGTCCAGGGAAGACATGGCTTGGCAGTTCGGGCTGGACTGTTCCCATGAGGCACAGGGTCAGACTGATTTGCATATGGCCATGTCTGAACTGGGGTGGTGGAGTGAGCTAAAGAATGATGATGGATTAAACCCAGATCAGTTGACTGGGGGTGAGTGTTTGATTAGCTCAAACGCTCCGTCCATCATCCCCTATGGTATCGCTTTGTTCGCCCTAAGTTGGCAGGGTATGCCCAGACGTGGGTCCCTTGCTCACTTTGCCACTGGATTCAAGCTAGCCTGGCTGATGACTGCTGAATGGCCAGAAACCGGTCCCAGGATGCTTGTTTCCGGTCCAGGAAAGACATGGCTTGGCAGTTCGGGCTGGACTGTTCCCATGAGGCACAGGGTCAGACTGATTTGCATATGGCCATGTCTGAACTGGGGTGGTGGAGTGAGCTAAAGAATGATGATGGATTAAACCCAGATCAGTTGACTGGGGGTGAGTGTTTGATTAGCTCAAACGCTCCGTCCATCATCCCCTTTGGTATCGCTTTGTTCGCCCTAAGTTGGCAGGGTATGCCCAGACGTGGGTCCCTTGCTCACTTTGCCACTGGATTCAAGCTAGCCTGGCTGATGACGGCTGAATGGCCAGAAACCGGTCCCAGGATGCTTGTTTCCGTTCCAGGGAAGACATGGCTTGGCAGTTCGGGCTGGACTGTTCCCATGAGGCACAGGGTCAGACTGATTTGCATATGGCCATGTCTGAACTGGGGTGGTGGAGTGAGCTAAAGAATGATGATGGATTAAACCCAGATCAGTTGACTGGGGGTGAGTGTTTGATTAGCTCAAACGCTCCGTCCATCATCCCCTTTGAGTATCGCTTTGTTCGCCCTAAGTTGGCAGGGTATGCCCAGACGTGGGTCCCTGGCTGTCTTTGCCACTGGATTCAAGCTAGCCTGGCTGATGACGGCTGAATGGCCAGAAACCGGTCCCAGGATGCTTGTTTCCGGTCCAGGGAAGACATGGCTTGGCAGTTCGGGCTGGACTGTTCCCATGAGGCACAGGGTCAGACTGATTTGCATATGGCCATGTCTGAACTGGGGTGGTGGAGTGAGCTAAAGAATGATGATGGATTAAACCCAGATCAGTTGACTGGGGGTGAGTGTTTGATTAGCTCAAACGCTCCGTCCATCATCCCCTTTGGTATCGCTTTGTTCGCCCTAAGTTGGCAGGGTATGCCCAGACGTGGGTCCCTTGCTCACTTTGCCACTGGATTCAAGCTAGCCTGGCTGATGACGGCTGAATGGCCAGAAACCGGTCCTAGGATGCTTGTTTCCGGTCCAGGGAAGACATGGCTTGGCAGTTCGGGCTGGACTGTTCCCATGAGGCACAGGGTCAGACTGATTTGCATATGGCCATGGCTGAACTGGGGTGGTGGAGTGAGCTAAAGAATGATGATGGATTAAACCCAGATCAGTTGACTGGGGGTGAGTGTTTGATTAGCTCAAACGCTCCGTCCATCATCCCCTTTGGTATCGCTTTGTTCGCCCTAAGTTGGCAGGGTATGCCCAGACGTGGGTCCCTTGCTCACTTTGCCACTGGATTCAAGCTAGCCTGGCTGATGACGGCTGAATGGCCAGAAACCGGTCCCAGGATGCTTGTTTCCGGTCCAGGGAAGACATGGCTTGGCAGTTCGGGCTGGACTGTTCCCATGAGGCACAGGGTCAGACTGATTTGCATATGGCCATGTCTGAACTGGGGTGGTGGAGTGAGCTAAAGAATGATGATGGATTAAACCCAGATCAGTTGACTGGGGGTGAGTGTTTGATTAGCTCAAACGCTCCGTCCATCATCCCCTTTGATATCGCTTTGTTCGCCCTAAGTTGGCAGGGTATGCCCAGACGTGGGTCCCTTGCTCACTTTGCCACTGGATTCAAGCTAGCCTGGCTGATGACGGCTGAATGGCCAGAAACCGGTCCTAGGATGCTTGTTTCCGGTCCAGGGAAGACATGCATTGGCAGTTCGGGCTGGACTGTTCCCATGAGGCACAGGGTCAGACTGATTTGCATATGGCCATGTCTGAACTGGGGTGGTGGAGTGAGCTAAAGAATGATGATGGATTAAACCCAGATCAGTTGACTGGGGGTGAGTGTTTGATTAGCTCAAACGCTCCATCCATCATCCCCTTTGGTATCGCTTTGTTCGCCCTAAGTTGGCAGGGTATGCCCAGACGTGGGTCCCTTGCTCACTTTGCCACTGGATTCAAGCTAGCCTGGCTGATGACAGCTGAATGGCCAGAAACCGGTCCCAGGATGCTTGTTTCCGGTCCAGGGAAGACATGGCTTGGCATTTCGGGCTGGACTGTTGCCATGAGGCACAGGGTCAGACTGATTTGCATATGGCCATGTCTGAACTGGGGTGGTGGAGTGAGCTAAAGAATGATGATGGATTAAACCCAGATCAGTTGACTGGGGGTGAGTGTTTGATTAGCTCAAACGCTCCGTCCATCATCACCTTTGGTATCGCTTTGTTCGCCCTAAGTTGGCAGGGTATGCCCAGACGTGGGTCCCTTGCTCACTTTGCCACTGGATTCAAGCTAGCCTGGCTGATGACGGCTGAATGGCCAGAAACCGGTCCCAGGATGCTTGTTTCCGGTCCAGGGAAGACATGGCTTGGCAGTTCGGGCTGGACTGTTCCCATGAGGCACAGGGTCAGACTGATTTGCATATGGCCATGTCTGAACTGGGGTGGTGGAGTGAGCTAAAGAATGATGATGGATTAAACCCAGATCAGTTGACTGGGGGTGAGTGTTTGATTAGCTCAAACGCTCCGTCCATCATCCCCTTTGGTATCGCTTTGTTCGCCCTAAGTTGGCAGGGTATGCCCAGACGTGGGTCCCTTGCTCACTTTGCCACTGGATTCAAGCTAGCCTGGCTGATGACGGCTGAATGGCCAGAAACCGGTCCCAGCCAGGATGCTTGTTTCCGGTCCAGGGAAGACATGGCTTGGCAGTTCGGGCTGGACTGTTCCCATGAGGCACAGGGTCAGACTGATTTGCATATGGCCATGTCTGAACTGGGGTGGTGGAGTGAGCTAAAGAATGATGATGGATTAAACCCAGATCAGTTGACTGGGGGTGAGTGTTTGATTAGCTCAAACGCTCCGTCCATCATCCCCTTTGGTATCGCTTTGTTCGCCCTAAGTTGGCAGGGTATGCCCAGACGTGGGTCCCTTGCTCACTTTGCCACTGGATTCAAGCTAGCCTGGCTGATGACGGCTGAATGGCCAGAAACCGGTCCCAGCCAGGATGCTTGTTTCCGGTCCAGGGAAGACATGGCTTGGCAGTTCGGGCTGGACTGTTCCCATGAGGCACAGGGTCAGACTGATTTGCATATGGCCATGTCTGAACTGGGGTGGTGGAGTGAGCTAAAGAATGATGATGGATTAAACCCAGATCAGTTGACTGGGGGTGAGTGTTTGATTAGCTCAAACGCTCCGTCCATCATCCCCTTTGCTATCGCTTTGTTCGCCCTAAGTTGGCAGGGTATGCCCAGACGTGGGTCCCTTGCTCACTTTGCCACTGGATTCAAGCTAGCCTGGCTGATGACGGCTGAATGGCCAGAAACCGGTCCCAGGATGCTTGTTTCCGGTCCAGGGAAGACATGGCTTGGCAGTTCGGGCTGGACTGTTCCCATGAGGCACAGGGTCAGACTGATTTGCATATGGCCATGTCTGAACTGGGGTGGTGGAGTGAGCTAAAGAATGATGATGGAATAAACCCAGATCAGTTGACTGGGGGTGAGTGTTTGATTAGCTCAAACGCTCCGTCCATCATCCCCTATGGTATCGCTTTGTTCGCCCTAAGTTGGCAGGGTATGCCCAGACGTGGGTCCCTTGCTCACTTTGCCACTGGATTCAAGCTAGCCTGGCTGATGACTGCTGAATGGCCAGAAACCGGTCCCAGGATGCTTGTTTCCGGTCCAGGAAAGACATGGCTTGGCAGTTCGGGCTGGACTGTTCCCATGAGGCACAGGGTCAGACTGATTTGCATATGGCCATGTCTGAACTGGGGTGGTGGAGTGAGCTAAAGAATGATGATGGATTAAACCCAGATCAGTTGACTGGGGGTGAGTGTTTGATTAGCTCAAACGCTCCGTCCATCATCCCCTTTGGTATCGCTTTGTTCGCCCTAAGTTGGCAGGGTATGCCCAGACGTGGGTCCCTTGCTCACTTTGCCACTGGATTCAAGCTAGCCTGGCTGATGACGGCTGAATGGCCAGAAACCGGTCCCAGGATGCTTGTTTCCGTTCCAGGGAAGACATGGCTTGGGAGTTCGGGCTGGACTGTTCCCATGAGGCACAGGGTCAGACTGATTTGCATATGGCCATGTCTGAACTGGGGTGGTGGAGTGAGCTAAAGAATGATGATGGATTAAACCCAGATCAGTTGACTGGGGGTGAGTGTTTGATTAGCTCAAACGCTCCGTCCATCATCCCCTTTGGTATCGCTTTGTTCGCCCTAAGTTGGCAGGGTATTCCCAGACGTGGGTCCCTTGCTCACTTTGCCACTGGATTCAAGCTAGCCTGGCTGATGACGGCTGAATGGCCAGAAACCGGTCCCAGGATGCTTGTTTCCGGTCCAGGGAAGACATGGCTTGGCAGTTCGGGCTGGACTGTTCCCATGAGGCACAGGGTCAGACTGATTTGCATATGGCCATGTCTGAACTGGGGTGGTGGAGTGAGCTAAAGAATGATGATGGATTAAACCCAGATCAGTTGACTGGGGGTGAGTGTTTGATTAGCTCAAACGCTCCGTCCATCATCCCCTTTGATATCGCTTTGTTCGCCCTAAGTTGGCAGGGTATGCCCAGACGTGGGTCCCTTGCTCACTTTGCCACTGGATTCAAGCTAGCCTGGCTGATGACGGCTGAATGGCCAGAAACCAGTCCTAGGATGCTTGTTTCCGGTCCAGGGAAGACATGGCTTGGCAGTTTGGGCTGGACTGTTCCCATGAGGCACAGGGTCAGACTGATTTGCATATGGCCATGTCTGAACTGGGGTGGTGGAGTGAGCTAAAGAATGATGATGGATTAAACCCAGATCAGTTGACTGGGGGTGAGTGTTTGATTAGCTCAAATGCTCCGTCCATCATCCCCTTTGGTATCGCTTTGTTCGCCCTACGTTGGCAGGGAATGCCCAGACGTGGGTCCCTTGCTCACTTTGCCACTGGATTCAAGCTAGCCTGGCTGATGACGGCTGAATGGCCAGAAACCGGTCCCATGATGCTTGTTTCCGGTCCAGGGAAGACATGGCTTGGCATTTCGGGCTGGACTGTTGCCATGAGGCACAGGGTCAGACTGATTTGCATATGGCCATGTCTGAACTGGGGTGGTGGAGTGATCTAAAGAATGATGATGGATTAAACCCAGATCAGTTGACTGGCGGTGAGTGTTTGATTAGCTCAAACGCTCCGTCCATCATCCCCTTTGGTATCGCTTTGTTTGCCCTAAGTTGGCAGGGTATGCCCAGACGTGGGTCCCTTGCTCACTTTGCCACTGGATTCAAGCTAGCCTGGCTGATGACGGCTGAATGGCCAGAAACCGGTCCCAGGATGCTTGTTTCCGGTCCAGGGAAGACATGGCTTGGCAGTTCGGGTTGGACTGTTCCCATGAGGCACAGGGTCAGACTGATTTGCATATGGCCATGTCTGAACTGGGGTGGTGGAGTGAGCTAAAGAATGATGATGGATTAAACCCAGATCAGTTGACTGGGGGTGAGTGTTTGATTAGCTCAAACGCTCCGTCCATCATCCCCTTTGGTATCGCTTTGTTCGCCCTAAGTTGGCAGGGTATGCCCAGACGTGGGTCCCTTGCTCACTTTGCCACTGGATTCAAGCTAGCCTGGCTGATGACGGCTGAATGGCCAGAAACCGGTCCCAGCCAGGATGCTTGTTTCCGGTCCAGGGAAGACATGGCTTGGCAGTTCGGGCTGGACTGTTCCCATGAGGCACAGGGTCAGACTGATTTGCATATGGCCATGTCTGAACTGGGGTGGTGGAGTGAGCTAAAGAATGATGATGGATTAAACCCAGATCAGTTGACTGGGGGTGAGTGTTTGACTAGCTCAAACGCTCCGTCCATCATCCCCTTTGGTATCGCTTTGTTCGCCCTAAGTTGGCAGGGTATGCCCAGACGTGGGTCCCTTGCTCACTTTGCCACTGGATTCAAGCTAGCCTGGCTGATGATGGCTGAATGGCCAGAAACCGGTCCCAGGATGCTTGTTTCCGGTCCAGGGAAGACATGGCTTGGCAGTTCGGGCTGGACTGTTCCCATGAGGCACAGGGTCAGACTGATTTGCATATGGCCATGTCTGAACTGGGGTGGTGGAGTGAGCTAAAGAATGATGATGGATTAAACCCAGATCAGTTGACTGGGGGTGAGTGTTTGATTAGCTCAAACGCTCCGTCCATCATCCCCTTTAGTATCGCTTTGTTCGCCCTAAGTTGGCAGGGTATGCCCAGACGTGGGTCCCTTGCTCACTTTCCCACTGGATTCAAGCTAGCCTGGCTGATGACGGCTGAATGGCCAGAAACCGGTCCCAGGATGCTTGTTTCCAGTCCAGGGAAGACATGGCTTGGCAGTTCGGGCTGGACTGTTCCCATGAGGCACAGGGTCAGACTGATTTGCATATGGCCATGTCTGAACTGGGGTGGTGGAGTGAGCTAAAGAATGATGATGGATTAAACCCAGATCAGTTGACTGGGGGTGAGTGTTTGATTAGCTCAAACGCTCCGCCCATCATCCCCTTTGGTATCGCTTTGTTCGCCCTAAGTTGGCAGGGTATGCCCAGACGTGGGTCCCTTGCTCACTTTGCCACTGGATTCAAGCTAGCCTGGCTGATGACGGCTGAATGGCCAGAAACCGGTCCCAGGATGCTTGTTTCCGGTCCAGGGAAGACATGGCTTGGCAGTTCGGGCTGGACTTTTCCCATGAGGCACAGGGTCAGACTGATTTGCATATGGCCATGTCTGAACTGGGGTGGTGGAGTGAGCTAAAGAATGATGATGGATTGAACCCAGATCAGTTGACTGGGGGTGAGTGTTTGATTAGCTCAAATGCTCCGTCCATCATCCCCTTTGGTATCGCTTTAAAATAAACTTTGAGCAGCCCCAAAAAAATACAGAAAGTGACCCAGATGGACAGGGTGATTCGCAGCAACCAACGTCCGTCACTGGTAGACCTGATACTGGTGATATTCAGGCCATGTTCACCACAATACAAGCCACCCTAGCTAACATAGACGGCAAAATAGACTCCTTAACATATCGAGTGGATCGCATGTCTGAAAGATTAGACAAGCATATTGAGCGCATTGACATGGCGGAGCGGCGCATTTCAGACACGGAGGATGCCCAGAGACAGCTGGAGACCAGGCATGGCAAGATAGATAACCACCTGAAGGCACTCATGGCAAAGACAGAAGACCTTGAAGCGCGGTCACGTCGCAATAACCTACGCCTCATGGGAATTGCGGAAACGACCAACACGGGACCCATGGAGCGCTATATTGAACAATTACTTATCAATCTTATGGGCAAGGACACCTTCTCTGCTGTCTTTATAGTAGAAAGAGCCCATAGATCACTAGCCCCTCCTCCTCCACCAGGTTCTAGACCACACCCGATTATTGCTAAAGTCCTAAATTACAGAGACCGCGATGCAGCTCTCCGTAAAGCCCGAGAGATGGGTACTCTACACTATCAAGGCATGGACATCTCCATTTACCCCGATTACACTCCACAGGTACAGGAGGCCCGGAAAAAATTTGTGGCTGTTAAAAAAACGCTCAGAGATCACAATATACCATATGCTATGCTCTACCCAGCTAAGCTGAAAGTCACTGATGGCGGGAGGGCCGTGATCTACACTGAACCAAAAGATGTGCTCAAATATATACAGCACAAGGGCCTTCAACAGCCACGCCGAAAATCGCCCAGAGGAAACCCAGAGGAGCATACGACTACCTCAGATGTTGAGTAGTGTACCACTCTGACCTGCATTACATCCATACGATGATGCATACTACGGACTATACCTACTTACCTACATATTGTTACAGATAAGTGAATGTTGTAATTCTCTGTCTGAGAGTTGGCTGGGCCACAAATATTGCGAACTGTAATAATGCCCATATCCTTCTTTAAAAGTGTTTAAGTTACTATACTAATGTTGATGCCTATCCGATTACGATATACTGTGTTAGTTCTGATGGTTGGAACACTACTACATATGATAGAGTGACCCCCTGGATGACGCTAGTCGCCAGGGTATCCGGCTGGCAGCTCTTGCCCCATTGTGTATACCACACCAATCTTCCTATCTGGCCCACTGGGTTGGGTGAGAGAGGGGAAACTTTGTTTGTTCATGGGGTGTGTCTTCGTCATAATTGGGATGATGAAGTGGGAGGGATGGGTGGGGGACAAAAATGGGATCAATAATGTTCTACATACTGTACACTCTCAAGTCACGATACAGACATTAATACACATTGAAGTATGGCATGCATTCACTACTTATCTACACATGCCCTGGATGACACTACTAGTGCGAAATGCGAGCAAAGACCTATCTCTTAAATGCTATATCTGGAGACACATTAACACACACTAGAAACAACCCTATCCCATTGAAATTAGTCACCTGGAATATACGAGAACTTAATAATCCTAGAAAAATCCGCCAAGTATTCGCCTACCTGGATAGACATGCTATAGACATAGCTATGCTCCAAGAAACACACCTATTGCAATGCAAAGCCAACAGACTGGGAAAGCGCTGGGCAGAACTAACGATCTCATCCTCATACTCTAATTATGCACGTGGGGTTATTACCCTGATAAGAAAAGGAACACAGTTTGTGTTAGAACGCACAATCACGGACAAACAGGGGCGATATGTTATCATCACTGGCCTACTGCGAGGTACCAGAGTAGGCCTAATCAACTCATATGGCCCCAACATAGATGATCCTGACTTTTACATGAACCTATGCACGGAGATACGAGGTCTGCCAATAATGGAACTTGTATGGGGTGGGGACCTCAATAAAGCCCTAGATAGCACCTGTGAAAGGTCACAAGACACAACCGAGCACCACCAACGAGCAGTTGCAGTAGTTTTAAATGGTATGTCAGAATTCAAAATGCAGGATATATGGCGTATGCGTAACCCGCAAACACATGAAAGCACCCACTCCTCAACTGTCCATAATAGCTGGTCCAGACTTGACTATTGGATACTCACGGACCAAATGTGCACATGGACTACTGAAGTCAAACACCTCCCAAAAACACTATCAGACCATAATCCAGTTCTACTAACCCTGCAAATACCAACGTATGCTCCACCACCATTTGTGTGGCGCTTTAATGCAAACTCCCTTTTAGATCCACTATATGTGGAAACGATTCACTCGGCAATAGAGGACTATTTTACCCTTAATAAGCTATCAGTTGACAGTGCGGGCACCCTTTGGGAAGCATTCAAGGCGACCCTACGAGGTATTTGCATAAGCACTACGGCAGGGATCCTTAGAGACATCCGCGGGCAGCTGAAGAAATGTGAAACACGCATTAAACAACTAGAAACAGAATACGATGCCACTCGTAACGCAAATATTTTAGGGGACATACGACAAGAAATCACTAATTATAATGATCTAGCAGATGATGAAATGAAGTACATAACTAAACGCCACACAGCGCGCAAGATGGGGGAGGGAGGCAGACCAGGCCGCACCCTTGCGAATAAAATTCGCATAGAACATAAACAACACATTATTCTCCAAATGGTAGATGATAACAACAAAATACATTATGATACAGCTGGAATCTTATGCACTTTCATGGACATGTATGGCACATTATATAAAGCGCGAGACACTGCAGACACACAGGAAATTCTATCTTACCTTGAAGACATTGCCTTGGTATGGCTTTCTAATGCGCAACGTGAATTCCTAGCACAGCCGATTACTTTAGAAGAGGTACAGGAGGCCATAAAAACACTACCAAATAACAAAATGCCAGGTCCGGATGGCTTCACAGCCCAATTTTATAAAACATACTCAGAGCTGCTATGCCCATACCTACTAGAAATGTATGATGAAGCGTATCACAATCAAACTCTCCCCCAACATTACGTGAAGCTTTGATAGTAGCACTCTTAAAGCCAGATAAAAACCCGGAGAAAGCAGAATCTTACCGGCCGCTGTCTTTAATAAACACAGACACTAAGATCCTAGCAAAGATTATCGCAACCCGCTTACAACCTCTCATGACAACTATTGTCCTGCCCGACCAATGTGGTTTCATACTGACTAGATCCACAACACACAACCTCCGTACTATCTTTGCTCTATTGCATCAACTAAATCCCGAGTTGGAGGCTGTGGCGGCCCTTCTTGACGCCGCCAAGGCCTTTGATTCGATTGAATGGGTCTACCTCTTCACTGTTTTACAGCGCATTGGACTTCCTCCGTCATTGACAAATTGGATCAAATTACTATACACGAAACCATCTGCACGTATCAAAGTGAATAGGCACATATCAGATGTTATACAGATACAACGAGGGACACGACAGGGGTGCCCACTGTCCCCCTTGCTTTTTGCAATTGCTCTCGAACCTTTAGCTTGTAAAGTCCGCCAGCAGTACGCACATACGGCTCTGAGATTCACATTGCGTCCCATTGGAATATCATTGTATGCTGACGACATGGTGCTATATATTAGAGACCCTAATGTAAATTTATCGCCACTAATCAGAGAATACATAAAATTCGGTCGACAATCAGGTCTTCAAATTAACTGGACTAAATCAGCAGTAATACCACTAACTGCAAACACAACCTCACCACAGATGGACTTCCCCTTAATCTGGCAGGAGGAACCCATTAAATATCTAGGCATCTGGATACTTCGAGACTCTGCACTCGTACTTCAAAGTAACTATGGCACTGCGATTGATAAAATAGAAACGTAGATTGACCGATGGATCACACTGCCATTATCTCTGGTGGACAGAATCTCACTGGTTAAAATGGTGATCCTGCCCAAGTTACTTTATCTATTTACTAACATTCCCATACCCCCCCCAACTCATGAATTTAACCGTCTACGTGCCAACATAACTAGACTCATATGGGCGGGAAAACAGGCAAGAATAAGTCTCCAAACACTGACGCTGCCTGACTTATACCTCTATTATTTATGCGCACAAGCGCAATATGCTCTCTACTGGTTTCACCCAGTGCGTTATATGCCGCATCTCGCAGTAGAAGACGGTGATGCTCATCCTATCAAACTGGCGAATATATTGCCACATAGGAGACCCCACCTATCCAAATCCAAAATTAACACTGTTCGGACTACATCTCTGGCATGGACGCGCATTGCTCACCTCACAGACAAGACTCCAATGTACGCTCCGAACCTCCCTTTGGAACAACACCCGGCCTTATCAGTTACACAAGAGAAAGGCAGCATGGAGTTACTGACCCACATTGGTATCACAGTGATGGGTGACATGTACCCTAATGGAACCTTTATAACACCGGGTGACTTATCATTTGTGAGTAATCAAACGCTATTGTTCAGATTCGCATATCATAGACTGCGTGCAGCCGTGCAGGAATATTATCCCTCCTATCCAAACGAGCCCCCTACGCTAGAAACATTACAACTGCTGATTACAGCTCCGAACAGTTCCCACATGTAGCGAAACTATATAGCACTCTGCAGAGGGAAATTGGCGCTAACACACAAAAAGCACAGCACAGATGGAACAAGATTCTTGATACACCTTTAGACGCAGATGAGTGGCAATCGTGCTGCGCACTTACTGCACTACTCACCCCAAATGGTAACTTACGCATTATCCACTATAAATACCTACACCAGATGTACCACACCCCAGTTAAGTTGCACAGTCTTGGTTTACGAGCGGATGCAAGATGTAAGAGATGTAAATTAAACCAGGCAGATTTTGAGCATTTAGCATGGTCTTGCGGCAAGGTGAAATCCTATTGGGAACAGGTGGTTCATCTATTAAATGAAATACTGCAATGTCAACTGGAAAGTGCCCCGCGGGTATGTCTCTTGGGCCACTTGACACACTTGAAATCTGCAAGAAAAAAATTTGCGGCCATAATGTTACTATTAGCTAAACGAAGAGTAGCCGTACATTGGGACAGTTTGATCACACCAACTATAGCCCACTGGATATCGGACTCTATATACTGTAAAGATAATTTTTTGATATACGCAGAAGAACTGCCGATGACTGCTAAACCCTCTAACTTCTGGGAGCCACTTACAGTCTACCTGCGTGCACACCCTGATCTATTCCACTCTAATGTATGATTAATGGCTTTGCTCTAATTTCTGTAGTGATGCTAAACTAGATATGTCGTGGAAATATTCTCATATAATGCTGTGCTGTACATACTGGTCGCTGTATACTGTATCGCATATGATTGACTTGATGAATTGTGTAAACATGTTTGATTATGATTTTTGGAAAACTTATAAATAAAATAATTTTTAAAAAATAATTAAAAAACGCACTATTTTCTTTAAAGAGTTTCTCCTACTGCAGGCACGACATGCTTTTCTGCAACATTCAGCACGTCATGCGCGCTTTGACTTTTCAAGCAGCCCGGGACAATGGCGGCTGCTTCTTTGAAATGAAATAGGTCTCGCATTTACAAGAGTTTCAGCTATTTGCATTGTAAATGACAATGCCTTTTTATTTAATGTGTTAATTATCAAAACAGATAAATAAAAGGCATTGTCGTTTACAATGCCAATAGCTTAAACTCTGGCAAATGCGAGACCTATTGCATTGCAAATGCTTATTTCTTTTAGTTTCATGTTGCAGAATGAAAATCCTTCTATGCTGTTTTACCTGCTCCATTCAGAATAAGAAGAACCTTGGTTCTTTTTGTGACTTCTTCCCTGTATGAGCCTGTTAGGGCCACCAGAAGTTAGTCCGTTCCAGAAACCCCTGCATGCACAGCAAGTCTTGGGGGAGGTACTAGACAATAGATTTCAGCTCATTTAAGAAGAACTGGAAGGAAATAGAGGTTGGATTTGTGGTTGGACAGGACTTTGGAGTATGAATAATATATATAAAACACCTCCTGCATTTGTTTGGTTGTTGTAGTATTCTTCCTTAGTGGTGAGAAGTGACCTGGTTTGGAGGTTAGGACAGTACACAGATAATACTACTACTGATATATAAGAGGGCGAGCACTCTCAAGTGGATTCAAAACATGCAGGAGAGAGGCAAAGGTTATGTATTATCAGTTTTTCTACACTGATGGCAGGAGTGTGGACAGGAGGTGTGTTTAGAGGCTAGCTTGAGCTTGTTTTATATATTCAAAATTGCTCTATTTTTCTAACTTGGTGTGGGATCCTTTTTGTGTTGTGTCCACTTTATTACTATTTGAAGTGTTGCACAAATACTTCACACATTGCCTCTAAATTAAGAATAGCTTTTCTGTACCAAGCTACCAGGGTAACTCACCCTGACAAGGATTGTGGTTGCTGCTTTACCAGGGCTCACACCCCAGTCAATCAACAATCCAATTTCTTGCACTCACCTAATGTTTGAAAATATTTGGCTTGGTTATCCTTCACCTTCTCTAGGCCTTTAACAGTTCCATGGAGGAGATGGACCTCTGTGGGCCAGGTAAGGCAGTTGGTTCCTCTGGTGGTGGAGGAGCAGCTGAATGCAGGGCTTGGTTGCCTGCAGTAGCTAGGGTGCTGGTGCTGCCTCCTCTCTACCTGCTGGACCCTGGAGCCCATGGCTGCAGCTGCCTCCTTTTGATCAAGGAAAACTAGTTGGAGGAAGGTCACCATCATGGCCTCAATTTTTTGGAGGTGCAGGGTCTTACCCTAGGATGACTCTGGGTCAGGGCGTCTAGTAGGTACAGCTGGATGGTCTGAGTACAGAAGAAAATAACATCAATTGTAACACTGCAAGCATGTCTGTCTAGTCTAACAGCCGCATGGTCTTGCTAGTTCTCAAGGACCACTAGAATTTTTTGAGATTCTCTGTCCCTGATGTTTTTTAACACATAATTTGCATACTACTATTTGCCATGCACTATGTGACATTAATTAAGCCACATGCATCATTTTTAAAATTGATTTTTTTATAAAATGAGTGAAAAGTGTAAAGTTAACGAATTCATGGAGTGATGCTTTTACCAATTACTCTTGAGTAAAGCTCTTAGAAGTGCAGCAGCTACTCTGAAACTAGGGTCCAGGAGCATGGATTGCCCACTGTATCCATAAAAGTCTGTTTTACTGAAAATGAGACCATTTTCCTGCAACTTTGTCACGCCTCTGTCCAAGTACCAATTTCATTAAAAAAAAAAACACATCCTAAATAACATATGCCACCACTACACCTAAACTTACCAATAACCCTCAGTTATTTACAGTGATCATCATCACAACAAGCACTGGCAAATACAACTGGTCTGGCTTGAATTTTGAGCCCTGAGTGAACATTTAAATAGCCTGTTGCAGCTTAAAGACACCACAAAACCGATTGCTTTTTGTATTCAATGGCTCCTTGAGATAACAAATTTAATGTGTGATGGTTCAATGTTTTATTTGAATGTAAAACAGGCCATAATGCTTTGCAATGAAAGCACTACAAAGAAGGTCGAAATATACACCAAACAGCCAACATGAGATCAGAAAGACAAACACCTCTGAGTGATGCCAAAGCCCACTCTATGTGTATTTAAATAATGTGGGAACACTTGTTATACAGAAGACTGTGCTGCCACGCCACACCAAAAATAGTATGTCCACCCGCTGATCATTGCAAAAACGATCTGTTCCAGCTGGTCAACTCAAATGTCATCAGGTCTGGTGCAAAATAGGGGGCACCAGTCGTGAATATCCCAGCACAACAGTTGTAGCAAAGTGGTTGTTATTATTTACAATGGAACAATATTTCCATAAACAACATTTAGGGCACAAAATCTATCTCAGATAGTATTCTGACTATGATATTTCTGATCAGCTGCTTCTATTCTGCGCCTTGACGCCTTTGGGCATTTGTTTGCGCTTTATAAGTTGGTCATTCTTTCATTCTCCCATACCTAAAAGGGCGGGCTCTCCACTGAACAAATATAGAAAATGGAGGAAAACAAAGGTGGATACTGCAGAAAACGGACCTCCAACGTACAAACTGAGGCAACTCTTTCGAGGAAGTTTGGGTTTTACTTAATTCATCCTGTTAGACATGCACATCAACAAACCCTTTATCCATAATTAAAATATTAATAAAATTATCTGGGAAAGCAGAGCAGCTGTTAATCAAAGAGCGATTTTGACACATGCGATAGTAGAGGGTTGAGAGCACTGTGTTCCCAGCAGCAGGCAGCTCTCTAAGTGACTGCAGTTTTAAGTAAGGATTAGTATATGTGAGGAAGCCTGAATTCACAGCTTAATTTCGGTGCCAGAAAAGCTGCAAATGAAATGATAAAGTTTACTTTGTCAGGGCGCGCTTATTTGTCTTGTTACCAATGATCTTTCCAATCTCACAGAACACAGGCTGAAAACTTTTAAAGGTCAAGCGTTTCTGAAACGTGGACTCCTTTACTTTGAATTTTGAGCCCTGAGTGAACATTTAAATAGCCTGTTGCAGCTTAAAGACACCACAGAACCGATTGCTTTGTGCTGTAGGTGTACCTGCGAGAATGGCAGGTTTCCAAGAATTCAGACCAGCAATGTCTGATCATTTACTAACATAGGGCGTTGGATGTTGAGGTTTACTTAAGGATTTCAAGGCAATTGCTGTACCGTGAGTCAGGGCTGGGCTCAAAATTGGGTAGAAAATCCATGCTGGACATTCACTTGACACGTTGATCAAACTGCATGTAGATGATATGTAATGGCATATGTGCTATGCTATGCTATGTTTTGCTCTGTTATGTTATTCAGTGTTATATGGTATACCCTCATAGTGGTGAATGGCAGCTGCCTTTGCCAGGAGTTAAGCAGCCCGAGTTTGGTGGAGCAGGATACTGTGAAGTGATTAGTAGGAGTGAACAGGCCTTTTACCTGTGCCAATGAAGTGAAGCCTACAGGCTCACTCATTTAAAGTTCCGCTGCTGTTTGCTTAACTCACCCTTGGGCTACATTGTTTGTGTGTGTAGTGCTGCACATGTTCTGAGTGGTACAAAACAGGGATAATACAGTACTGTGCAGTGTATGCTAAATGCATGTAGTGGATGTATGTGTGCCTGTGACTGGAACAATACATGAAGGATGTAGTGCTGTGTAGTGTGTGTATGCTATATGCATGTGCTGGGTGTATATGTGCCTGCCACTGATGCAATACATGAAGGATGTTGTGCTGTGTAGTGTGTGTATGCTATCTGCATGTGTTGCAGTTATGTGTGCCTGTGAGTGGTACAATGCAGGGAGGACCCTGGGTTCCATTTTGGGGAACCCAGGGCTGAATGGAGAAACATGAGAGAGGATGTAGAGCAGTGGTCTTCAAACTTTTTGATGTCGAGACCCCCTTGTCAAACCTTTTTAGGCGTAAGGACCCCTTCTGACAATTTTCTAGAAACTGGTTCGCCTCATCATCAACATCTATCGACAACCATAAATGCCCCTGTTAGACCTGGCATCTTTTGGCATGTTTCCCCTGTTTTTTCCTTTCTGACCTCCTAGTTTTGACTCTGTTTTTGCTGGTTCAGTCTCTCTGTGCACTTTCTCACTGCTGTTCAGTGTTAAAGTGCAAGTGCTCCTATTGTAAATTGTATTATGGATTGGTGTTTCCATGATTGGCATGTTTGACTTACTAGTAAGTCCCTAGTAAAGTGCACTGAGGGTGCCAGGGCCTGTAAATCAAATGCTGGTGGTGGGCCTGCAGTACTGATTGTGCCACTCACCCATGGAGCCCTGAAAAGTGTTATCAGACCTGCCACTGCAGTGTCTGCGCGGTTTGTAACTGCCATGTCGACCTGGCAAGTGCACCCACTTGCCAAGCCCTAATCTTTACTTTTCTTACATGTAAGTCACCCCTAAGGTAGGCCCAAGGTACCCATGTGGGCAGGGTGCCGTGTATATTAAAGGTAGGACATGTACTGGTGTGTGTGACATATCCTGGTAGTGAATTACAGTATGTTTCACTTTTCACTATGGAAAGGCTATCTGTCCCATAGGATAGAATGGGAGTTTACTTATAACATCTTATAAGCATATCTTCCCATTGGGACAAGATAGAGAAATGGGGTTTAGCATGCCTGAACTCAGAATATAAAAATGCATCTTTTAGTAAAGATGAGTTTTATGTTCTGTGTTTGAAAATACCACTTTTAGAAAGTAGGTATTTTCTTGCTTAGCCATCCTGTGTGCCTCTGCTGGGTTTGTGGATTGACTGTCTGGCTTTTGAGTGACAGGGGCTGGGGATGTGCATTCTCATCAGACAGCCACTGGGGAGGTCAAGGTGTGTCCTGCCTTTCCTGGATGAGTCAGGGCTGGGCTGAATAGACCTGGGCTGTATTTATAGTAGTGGGAGGAGATTTCCTTGCACCTGAATGGGCCTGGTCTGCCTTGGACAATGCTGCCTCCCCCTCCTGCCAGGAAGCTGGGCCAGAGAGGATGGAACTGGTTTGGGCTGGGCACAGGCACTCTCTGCCCAAAAGCACAAAGAGAAACTGAGTATAAATATTGGGGTCCAGACCCTAGAACTTTAGAACTCGATGGAATCAAGGAACCTGCCAAGAAGAAGAGCTGGAAGAACTGTCGAGAGGAGTACTGCAACTTTGCTGTGCTGTTGCTTTGTTGGTTTGGCCTGCAGTTGCTGCTTCAGCCTTGGGCAGTGAAAGGACTGGACTGAACTTTCTTTACTTGTTGCCTCCTGTTCTGAAATCTCAGGGACCGCAAAGACTTCACTGACCTCTGGGTACCGCCTCTGGAACCGTGGTTTCAGTTGCCACAAAGGGGGGAAAGCAACCGACTCCGACACTGACTCTGCCGCTGGCTCCGTGCCCTGAAGGCACCGCAGAGGGCACCGCTGCATCTCGCACCGCAACCCTGGTCTCACTGATGACGGCAGCCGAGCTGCTGCTTGCACCGTGACTTGTGGGCACCGCACCGCCTCGCTTCGCCGCCCTGGTCTCACCGACGCCGTCACTGACTTCGACAACCGTGACCGCACCGTGGCTTGGGGGCACTGCTTGTAAGTCTTGCGACACACTGCCCCGTCCCACACCACAGTCCGGACCGACCGACGCCAGCTCCCCACAAAGTGCATATTTTTAAGTAATGTATGTTGGATTTTTATCGTTTTAGTCTTGTTTTGAATATATAAAGTATTGGATATTTTTCTAAACTGGTGTGGTGTCCTTTTGTAGTGTTTTCAGTGTTTTGCTGTTGGTTATGTGCAAATCCTTTACACACTGCCTCTGAAATAAGCCTGACTGCTGGTGCCAAGCTACCAAGGGGGTGAGCAGGGGTTATTTCAGTAGTGTATGCCTCTCTAGTCCCCTACTTGGACAAAGGTGCAAACCATTGCCAACTAGAGACCCCCATTTCTAACAGCCCCCAATTACCACAGCAAATAATTTTTACGGTGGGGAAATGATATTAAACAGTGTTTAGCAAACCAAAGGTCATTGAGCATAGGGGTGTAGCCAAAGGTGTAGCTAAAAACAAAGGGCCTCATTTATGAGGAATTGGCGTAGGGCAGCGCTGCAAGTCTTCTTGCGACGCTGCCCTATGCCAATGTGAAAGGGCAGGAATGCACTGTAATTATGAAATACGGTGCATTCCAGTCCTGTTCCCTTCACAAATTGCTGCCTGGCACCAACGTGGGCAGAATTGTTTTTGTACGGGAAGAGGCACCTTCCTTCACCAAAACAATCCTGAGGGGCGTTTTCCTATTTCTATGAGAGCTGCAGAATGCAACACACATGGAAAGAGGAAAAAACGAGGAGAAATTAAAACATTTCTTCTCGTTACGCCTCCACTGAAGGGGCGTCAATTTTGGAGCTGCCCCAGGTTTGCGTGATTTTGTAAATATGGGGCAGCATCAAAATCCATGGGCTTTGCGTGGGAACCCCAAGCAAAGCCCATGGAACACCTCCTTGACGCAAAGTAAGGCAACGCAGTGACTTGCACTGCTATGTCTTACTCCATATCTATGAGGCAATGCAAAGCCATGCAGGGTGACTTTGCACTGCCTCATAGGTATGGTTGAGATGCTTGCGCCACCGGAGCATCAAAAAAAGTGATGCTCTGGTGATGCAAGCCTCTCATAAATAAGCCCAAAATATTCTGTACGTTTTTGAGGTCTTTCACCTTCAGGTATCTACATATAAAATAATGGGCAGCGTAAATGAAGAATAAATAAAAAAATGTATTACTCAGTGGGAAATGCACTGTAGTACATTATGAAGCCTCTATTAGTTAATGCACTGCAGAGGTCTGTGTGTAACCAGAAAACCACAGAATTAAATCTTGATTGGTACAGTGGAGAATAGTGATGTGTATTTTTAGTGCTACGAAGTCGCAGCCTGTGATGGAAAGCACTGTGAATATGTAAGTCAATTTTTATACTTGCTTTACACACAGGGTAAGATAGAATGCTGCAAAACGTGCGGATAGTTTTACAATAAAATGGTGCTTTCAAAATGTAGGTTTTAATAATACCAAAGCGTATGTAATGCAGTTTTCTTTTTACATAACTGTCCCTTCAACACCTCTTTAGGGGCACTAAGGGCTGTGTAAATGCAGTTAAAATTAAAAGAACTTCCCAGCCAAGAGTTAACTCTTTGCACTTCCACTCAAACAAACACACATCTTTGACTTCACAAAGAGCCAGAACTGCTCCCAAGCATCCTTTACACTTTCAGATTACCAGATAAGGCACATTAGCCTTTCATTCAGGCAAGCAGCTGATAACGATCTCAATTAGCCCTCCCAGGACGGCTGTCTTTTTACAGGGACAAGTGAAGCTGGGGAATCTGCGACCCCCTTCCTAGGACTCAAGGACCCCCCTGGGGGTCGCGCCCCCCAGTTTGAAGACCTCTGATGTAGAGGAATCCCCAGACAAATGTGTGTCTTGCTGCATTCCTGGAAGCTGGATGGGACACACTGGAGAAAAGGAGAGCCAGGCTCTCCAGTACACTTCAAAGAGTGCTCTTTGAATCAGGGAGAGGTCACTAGGAAGGGGCATGGGCATATCTCTGGAAGGAGATGGGGCTGCAAAGATAATCATAAAGAGTAGGGCTGCAGCCCTGGGGTAACCTTTTGATACACATATCACTGTGGCAGACATCCAGGTGTGAAGCTCTAGACACTCCCATGGCCTGTGTTGGTCAGATTTGCAGTTGTGCCTGCAATGACATACTGCTTTCTGGAGGAAAAGAGAACAGACAAGAGGGCACTTCAAAAGGAAGCAACCCCCAATATAAACTTCAAAGATTCAGACTTTAAATCACATTTTGTGTCTGGAAATGGACTAAAAGAAGCGAAGCTTCAGACTCCAGAACTTTCAAGCAGTCAGTCTGGCTGTTCGAGGATGAGAGGTTCTGCAAGACTTCTGCATGTGACCATGATTGAGAGCCTAGGCCTGCTAGTCTCCCACCTACGTGAGGGGACTTCACCCTGGGAATCTAAGACCACCTGTCATGGAGGCTGGAGCAGGAGTGCCTGACTGCTTGCCAAGACCAGTGTCCTTCCCTGTGAGGAAAAGGAGAGAATTGAAGGGAGCGAGGGCCAGTGGGGGAATCCTGGCAAATGGATCCCCGAAGCAAGGCGTGGGGAGGCTGCTGTTGCACCGATTGGGTCAATGCCCATTTGCAGGGAAAAGTAGGTGACCCCCAAATGCCAGAGGTGGGCTACAGTGAAGTGAGCCGTGACCGTGCTGCACCGAACAGGTCATCACCCTTGCGCAGTGTTAAGTCGACGACCCCATATGCCAGATGGGGCCACTGTGAAGATTGCTGCTATGCCGGTTGTGCCATAGCCCATGTGCGGTATCAAGTCGACTACCTTATATGCCAGGTAGGGCCACTGTGAAGACTACAGTTGTGCCAATGGGGCTGGAGCCCATGAGCAGAGGAGTAACGGTGACTCTGTGTGCCAGAGGTAGCCCCTAGGCCATTCTAATTTAAGCAGAATTCCAAATCTTGCAACTCTCCGCCTGGAACCTTCATAACCTACTACTTTATTAGCATTTCGTAATTCAATTCACAAGAGCTCATTGCCATATTTATCGATTACCTCAAGGTCTCCGCTTCTGTAGTATTTGCTTATTTGACATTCCCATCTGTGTTTAGCATATTTTTATATGTTATCTCTATTTCCCACATTTCACTTATTTTGTAAAAAATGTGACAAGTATTTTTGCACATTTATATGCACAAGAAATGTACTAAAATGGATGTCTATAGAGTTTCATAAATATATGCAATAAATGCGATTGCATTTGTTTGTAAACATATAGCTCTCCATTGACCCTTGTTTACAAAGAAGGACAAATGCTAGTATTTTTAATCATACATGATGGCAATTTTCACTGGCCTAGAAGGCTGAGTGGTATCATGGGAAGCTAACCAAAATAATGTTTTTCTGTTTTTATTCCTAAATAGAAACAGTGACACATGAGGTTATTCTTCTTTGTGTGTAGAAATCAGAATAACCAGAAAACTTGGGGGCATATTATCAAGCACGGCGTTAAAATTATCGCCGGTTTAGCGGCAGAACATGGGCTTCTATTGGAATTCTCCAGGGCATATTATCAAGCCCATTATCGCCGCTTTAGCGGCAGTTTTCTGCCGCTAAACCGGCGATAATTTTAACGCCGTTTCTTGATAATATGCCCCTTAGAGTCTTACTCATAAATGCAGCAACTAGAACAAAATCATAAAAAGTCGATCACAAATGTTGTCGCTGTAATTTATTGTTAAACGTGACCTGCTCTCTATTTTTTTTTTTTTACTGTCAGCACAAAAGCTCTCTCGGCGGGATGGAGACACCGCACAGCCTTGCTGTGAACCGTTTCTCATCAATTGTAACAACACTCCCAATTACTCAGGGACTGAGAGAGTGCAGTCAAGGTTCATTTCCCCAAGCTACCGTACGATCACCCTATGACCTTGAGCCTGTTCTATTTGACCCTTTCCTTAAAAATGAAAAGTTGATTCATTTGCTATGCCAATTTGATCTGAATATTTTTTGCTGCGATTGCTAACATGCTTGCCAAATAACACCAATAACAATAATGCTGGCGGATTTTTTTCGTGGACGACTCTTGTCCTGCGGGATTAGCACGGCTACCATTCCAGCTCTCACGTAATGTGTTTATTTGCTGACAGTGGGTAATGACTTTCAGCCCAGCACACGTTTGAACTGCTGACCTGTAGGCGAAAGGCTTCTATTGCGCAATTATAGAGTCAAGCTTACAGGAGAGGCCTGCGAGCAACAAGGTTAACTGTTTGAACAGAGTGCTGCTGACACTATTTAATGTCGAGAGGTTTAATCTTAACTTGCATGCCTCTCATTCTGAGTATAAAGTGTTCTTTAGAAAAATTATGGGGCACATTTACAAGCCCCTATCGCAACCACAACGTCACTTTTAAAGACTGTGGGGCAGATTTACAAGCCCCCTGCGCCACCAGTACGTCACTTTTCGTGACGTACTGGTGGCGCAGGGGGCTGCTCCATATTTACAAGGAGAGGAAAAGCCACCCTGCGTGACTTTTCCTCTCCTTATAATATGGCCCCTTCCTACGCAGCACTTTGCGGTGAAGGGCGTTCCATGGGTGTTGCTGTGGGTGTTCCCACGCAACACTCATGGAACAAGACACACCACCAGAATTACGAGAAATCGTAACTCTGGAGATGCGTCTGAAAGCTACGCCACCCTAGAGGTGGCATAGCGAGCGCACCGAGGAGAAATGTTTTAATTTCTCCTCGTTTTCCTCTTTCAATGCGTGCTGCATTCTGCAGCAAGCATTGAAAGAGGAAAATGGTTGTAGTGATTGTTTTTGTGCAGGAAGGTTCCCCTTCCTGCACAAAAACAATCTCCCACAGCATGAGCATCCTTGCACCATGGTGCAAGGGTGCCTCTGCTCAGCGCATGGCAGCTGTTTGTGCGCCATCGCAGAGGGAAGCACAAGGATGCGACATATTCTTGTAAATATGTCGCATCCCTGTGCTTTCCAGACTAACGCAGCATGGCGCAGCAAAATGACTTGCTGCGCCGTGCTGCGTTAGTTAATTGTAAATCTGCCCCGTTGTGGGGGCGATAGGGGCTTCGCTTTATTTACAAGGCAGTGTTAAGCCACTTAACGTGGCTTAACGCTGCCTTGAAAGTAAGGCCCCCTTTCACACTGTACTTAGCGTAAAAGGGTAGGGCAATGGGTGTTTCGGTGGGCGTTCCACTGCAACACCCATTGATTTTGACGGTGCCCCATATTTACAAGAGTGGCGTAATTATGGGGCAGCGACAAAATTAAGGCAAGGAAAAACCTGGTCTTACCCTGTCGTTTTTGCTGTTTCCATGTGTGCTGCGTTGTGCAGCACACATGGAAACAGCAAGCACGCCTTTGATTGTTTATGTGCAGGAAGGTGTCCCTTCCTGCACATAAACAATCATTAAAAAAAAATTATGGGGCAGATTTACAAGCCCCTTGCGCCACTTTTGCGTCATTTTTAACATGGGAAAAATGACGCAAAAGTGACATAAGAAGCTTGTAAATCTGCCCCTATGTTTTGCAACTTCTATGTGTGCTGCATTAAGCAGCACACATAGAAGTTTCAAATCGCCATTTCAGATTGTTTATGTGCAGGAAGGGACACCTTCCTGCACATAAACAATCACTCCCCTCAACGCAGGCACCCTTGCACTATGGTGCAAGGGTGTCTGCGTTGCCGCTAGGCGGCTAAATTTAGCGCCAGCGCAGGGGGAAATGCAGGACTGCACCATATCCTTGTAAATATGGCACATCCCTGCGTTTCTGAAGTGGCGGAGCGTGGCGTTAGCCTTCTTGGCTTAACAACATGCTTCGCCACTTTCCTTGTGAACATGCACCTATGTTTCAGTCACCATATGTAATGGAGCTCACAAATCATCAGGTTTTATCTGTTAGCGTGGTCTCAAAGCACACAGCTTTTAACTGTCACGGACAACATTGAAACCAACACTTTAACATATACATGGAAAGGGATTTGAGTCGGCCCTTGATTTGTAAGGCTTTTATATCTATTTCAATTTCCTGCCCCTGATTTGATCATTTCTGCTCCTGAAGGATTTAGGTATCACCATGCTTTTTGATTAGTTGATTTTTTCTTCCACTGCTGATGTTAGGGAATTAGTCTTCTATTTGGAGGTGTCTGTGAAATTAAAGTTTTAGCCTTCAATGGGAGAGCATGTCCTGTTCCTTTATCAATATCTCTCTCTCCCCAACTCTGCCTGCACAGTCATCCTAGGTGTCTAACCACAGAGTCTTCATATATCCCTTGCTACCCCTCCCTCAGCGTACTCCCTTGGTTTCCCTTCTCTTGTTACAAGGTGCACTGCTGGCATACATTCTCTCTCTTTCTCTCCCTCTCTCTCTCTATCCTGCCCCTCCTCTTTCTCTCACCCAACTACCCTGCAAATACTCTGCCTGCGGCACTGCACCTACCGCCAACATCCACCGCCATTGGCTTTGCCAGTGCTTGCAGCTTTGCGGCACAAGCAGTGCCAAAGTCAATAGCAGTAAGCGGCCTTCTTGGAATGTTATTTTGTATATCTTCAAGATCACCTTCACGTTGCATCTAAATGCAATGTGACAGCCATCTTTGAAATATACAAAATAACATTTCAAAATGGGTGTCCACTTCTATTGTCTTTGCCATTGCTTGCACTGAAATTTTGCAAGCATTGGCAAAGCCATTGATGCTAGGAAACAAGCATTGGCATCGCAGGACCACTGACTTTGAAATTGCTTGCTAGATCCTTATTAGGATCCTGCAAGTATTGGCTTGAAACCCAAATACGACAGACAAAAATGTGCAAACTAGCCCCACACTGCATGAGGCCACAACTTGAATGGTGCCACGAGGGCATGGCCGGGTCATGGCAGCCCATCCTGCTCTAAAAGCAGTCCTCTAGCTTGAAACCCATTAGGAAATCCTAGAGTGAGTGAATGGCCAGTCTGGCCTTGTGCATATGGCTTCTATTTTCCACTCCCCAACTGCAGTGCATTGCTACATGATTCTCAACTTCTCTCTGTTGTCATTCTTCACACTGCCTCCCTCTCAGCCCCTATTCCTGCTGAAGTGTAGTGCTTCCTGATTCTGGACTTAGCTCTAATGAACCTTGCAGAGCTCTCTCTCAGGTCCTCTTCATGTTGCAGTACTGTACTCCCCTCAAGAGTTGCAGTTTACAAAGCCTCACACTCTGTTTCTCTTACTGCAGTGCAGTGCAACTATGCTTTGATTCTCTGCTTTTTTCTAGTGTTCCACTTTGTAGGGTCTGTCCTCTTTAGTTCTCTTCTTGCTTCATTGGGGTGTTCTGTGATCCTCTGCTCTTTAATGTTGATGATTTCTGATTCTATGTTTCTCTCTAACCCCGCCCTCTTGGCCCCTCTTCCCTGCTGTGTTCAGTTCTCCCTGATTTTCGTCTTCTCAATAACTTTGCACTTCACAGAGCCTACTCTGTGGTCTTCACATTGCCACTATTGCAATTGGTTGCTGTCTGGCTGCGTGCGTCTCTCTAATACTGCACTTCATAAAACTTCCAGCATCCTGCTGCAGTGTACAACTCAATGATTCTCACTTCTTTCTGTGTGCTTTATATATCTCAACCTCTGTGGTCTTCTACATTATGCACCAACAGCCCATAGGCAATTGTTCTGCTCCTCCTTCTGTTGACCCGGCTTGTTCTTTAAGCATATGTGCATTGTTGCCCTGAGTGCAGAATCTGACAACTTAAGAGTCTCTTCCCTGTTACACTATATTTCAATTGTATTTAAGAGAAACCCTACAACGTTTCTGACTATGTTATTGAGATTTGGCTTACAATTAGGATTGTTGCTGAATGTCAGATCTCGGCCATGGTGGTGGCGGGAGTGGACATGCTAAAATTAGCATTTGCCAAACTTTTCAGTTCTTATCCTTGAACTCCTGGCATGCAATTGGGGTCACCATTTCTGCATGGCTGCCTTTCGATATTTGGAGGACCTGTCTCTGCCTGGGCTTTGTGCACCTCCCCATGCCACAAATGGCAGACAAGAGCTACATATAGTACTCTAGGCCCAAACATTGTGCTCCTCTTAACTTCCAGCCTGTGCCTTACAACATACTTTTTTTCGCTCACATGCTTCTTGTTTGCATATTTTTGTTTTTCTCTGTCAATTCCTTGATGAAAAATTCCAAATGTTTTACAAATAGATATATTAGTTCTCTAGACATGCATGTTTCTCTTTCTCACCCCTTATTATTTGTATTTGCACAAGTCCAGTTCTCACTAGATCGCTATAATCAACTAGAGTCTTTAGAGCATACCAAGCAGTAACAGGAAAATCAGGCACAATTACATGCTGGCGAGGTTGATATGGGACAAATTGACAGCTTGGGTTTGTCACACAGCTCACAAAGAAGGCTTTTATTTAATCAATCAATGGCAGTGAACATTATCTCTGCTTTAACAATCAATCTATTGTAGGATTCCTAAAGGTTTACTTGTGAACAAACAGTAAACATAAATTAATAAATATTACTTTTCTGTGTAATTTTTGTTGGACTTGGCCCTTTTTGCAAGGTCTTTACCAGATTTTTGCCTTCTGTTGCTGAACCCGTTGTGGTTGGCAATAGGACTCTCTGCACTTTTTCCCTGTTAACCAGTGGTAAAGTGCCTGTGCTCTCTCCCTAAAAGCATGGTATAATTTGTGTCTACCTGATTGTTTTTTTTATTTACTTGTAAGTCCCTAGTAAATGGTACAACTTTTTCCCAGGGTCTGAAAATTAAATGCTACTAGTAGGCTTGCAGCACTCATTGTGCCACCCACTAAAGGAGCCTTTTAAATCATTTCTCAGGCATGCTGCTGCACTTTTGGACTGTTATTTTGACCTAGTGTGCGGGCGAAACCCCAATAATCACCTGCACACTAGTATAGAGCACCCTGACATTTTTACCAAAATATTTCGGCTCCGGAACCTCTTGTTGATGTAGGGGTTGGAGACTACACTCCTCATCAGGAAAAACATAATTTAGCAGAGGTAAATAGTCTAAAATATTACATGCATACGGGACTGAGCTCTAGATCAAAAATAGAGCAAAATGATATTTAATACAGAATAGTCAAAAATGCAGTACAGAGGAAGAATGCATGGATTGCCATGAAGGCCTATACAGAGGTACAGATAAATGCAAATAACAAAACTGTAATTAAGCACATTCTAAGTGAAAATTCTAAGTGTCATATTCATAAAGAGCACTGACAACATGAAAAGTCACCTATGGGGAAAATGGCAAAAAGAAATTCCACAAAAAAGAATCCCAGAGGTTTAATAGTAAGTAAGTAAGTAAGTAAATTTTATTATGCGTGATTAATTAAAACCATTGCATACAAAACATTACAAATAAAATTGAGGAATTTTGCAATAGTAAAAATGTTACAAAGTTTAAAATACATTTGTTTTATGGATAAAAAAAACATAAAATAGTCTCGAGGGTAATAGCACCACTGGCACAGATTTACTAGCCTGTATGAAATCAATAGTATAAAAAACTTTCTATTTTAAGCCAGGAGAGAGGTCCAGTACAGCAATTTTAATAGACAAATCACACAAGTTATTAATAGATTCTGCAAATTCAGCATGGTATGATCATAGTTAGGTTTGTATTTGGCAAATCAGAATCACCAACATAATAATTTAAACTGCACAATTATTTAGCACTAACCCAATTCTCAAGGTAAGAGAACTCTTCCACTTGCTACCTCAGCAACTGCACTTTGGAGATGTATAATACAAATTAAACATTTCCTAAACTATGACTTATAGAAATAACACCAACACGTCTCCAATGGAACTTCCAGTGAAAGTCCTTAAAAATGGCACTTTGTGTACATCATTGAAGCTTCATTCACAATACATGCTTTCTAACAAATGTACTTTGCTAATATATTGATGTCATTCCCTTGATTGTTCCACAGAAACAAGGAGAGGGATGGCTTTGCAGTGGGACACTGATTGGGAGGGGGAATGAGCAGCAGAAGTTGAACAGAACACAAGAAACTGTATCCATTTTAAAATAATGGTGTATTCAACAAAAATGTGGCATAACTATTCATAGCAATATTTACACTTCTAAGTGACCTAGGTAACTAATTTCAAGTGATTAGTCCATGGTTATGACTCTATGCATCATTAAAACTCAAATTATTAAAAAATAATTGTCACAGATATGTGCACATTTTGTATATTTCAAAAAATGCATGCAATAAGAGTTCCCCCCTCTGATCATTTTAAAAATCACTTTACCCCATTAACTACTTCATTAACCCCTTCCGTGCTCGCGTCGGCCAACGGCCGTCGCGAGCACTACCTCCCCAGTGCTGCGAATGACCGTTGGCCGACGCAGCCCCGCCCACTCCGTGGAACGCCCGCACCGCGGCGGAATTGCCGACGCGGTAAACGGGTTAATTTAGTCTTTGAAGTCATCAGCATTTAAGTTCTCTGAGGATCCTCCTGTATTTGTCTCATCTGTTGGAACGTTAGAACCAGATAATTATCCATCTCGAAATAGTCCTCTTATTGCCTCCTTTTTCAAGACTTTATATCACCTTGTTTCTTTTCTTTCTTATCATTACATCCTTTCACTGTACACTTTATTCGTTTTAATAAGAACAACGAAGCATTGCACAAAGCATAATTACTTGCAAAACTCCAACACTAATACTATTTAGCCACTCACCTACTCTCCCAAAATCATTCCCTACCTCCTTTATCTAGGTGCGTACAGTATCCCAGACATCTGGCTCTTCTAGTGATTCAATTTTATATGTCAGAGTAGTTATGTTAGTAGGATATGAATAAATTGCTCTACTATAATCAGGGACATAATTACAACACTTATTTGCCTGAATTACTTTACAGACTCCACCTCCTTCACCAAGATAATATCTAAGGCGAGACTGTTCTGCATTATCATTGCTCTAATTGCCAACATCTCTACATTGACTATTTTAAAAGACCCTGCCATATCAATGTCAAGAAGATCTAAAATTCCAGACAAATATCTAATCTTTACATCAGTCACAGCTATCCCAATAGGAGGAATAATAGCCCTCAACATGTCCAGAACCACTTGTCCAAAACTTCTCTTTATTCTCCTCAAATTATAGTCCTCATTCAATTCTTCTACATGATAAATTATATGAAAAACTAAAGTGAAATAAGAAGAGACCATCTGATTCTTTAGCAAATTAAAATAAGAGGTTTTCCCAAAAACAAAATAATTTCTCCTGATTACAGGTTCTCTCCCAGTTAGAAATTTTACGTTAACTTCATAGGTTTTATTACATGGGCTTTCACCTATAAATTCTGGCTTACCCTTTTCCGTAGGACTATGCTTTAAAATACACATTTCACCTTTCCTTTCTTGTCCATTCTCAATCTTGGGTATAAACTCGGAAGCCCAAAATCTTCCTTGTCCCCTGTTCTCGGTTACAGCAGTCTCATATTGTTCTAAAGTTCTTACTACTTTTATACCTCTCCCATTATATTAAAAATAAAAACCATACTTTTCCTTACATAATATACATAAATAACAGCATCAACATTGGCTTCAGCTCTGATTTGCACAATATCTTTCAATTATTTACCATTTTTAACTCTTTATCATTTTCACTAATGAACACATTTTCCAGTGTCACTTTACAACTGGTCAGGTATGGAAAAAGGAACTTGTTAGAAATTGGGTTATTGGTTGACTGGGTTGTGAGCCCTGGCCAAGCAGCAACAACAATCCTAGTCAGGGTAAGGAACAAGCAAAACCCAAATTAACCTGCACTCACACTCCTGGTAGCTTGGCACAGAGCAGTAAGGGTTAACTTAGAGGCAATGTGTAAAGTATGCAACACTTCAAACAGTATGTTACGTTAAAGTATTTGTAAAGCACATGGCTGCCCCAGCAATGGGGCTCACCAGTGCTAGTCTCAAGAAAAGAGAGCTGTAAAAGACTAGCAGAGAGGACCACAGGAGCGTTTAAACAGAGAACAGCCAGGTCGTCAGGGCTTTCCTCAATGCCCAAAGGTTCTAAATGATCCTGATAGACAGAGGAAGTGCGTTCCAGAGAGCAGGTGCTTTGGCGCAGAAAGTGCAGCCTCCTGCTCTTACTCTTTTAACATGTGAGACACAGGCCAAATTGAGGTTAGCTGAGCGCAGGACCCGTGAGGGCCGGTATGGAAGAAGCAAATTGGACAGAATGGGAGGCCCCTGAAAGGCTAGGATTTTATGGGCCATGCACAGGACCTTAAAGTGGACACGCTTGTCCACAGGGAGCCAATGCAACCTGCAGATGAAGCTAGAGACTGGGCAAAAGTTTGGAAGAGAGGATAACAACTTTGCCACAGCATTTTGGGCTAACTGGAGTCTTTTGATCATCATCTTGTTAGATTCTAGGTACAGGATATTACAATAGTCCAACCTAGAAAGAATGGCAGACTGAATAATAACCTTTTGGGTTTGGGAGTCAAAGAATCCAAGATTAGGTTTGATCCCACGTAGAAGTCCAAAACACATGCCTACCATGATTTCGCCTGGGCTTTGAAAGTCAAAGCATTGTCAACCCAAACACCTAGATTGGGCTGTGAAGGGAGTCCCAAAGAAGAGGGTCACCAATAGTTGCCCATGTGGTGGATATCTCTTCATAAAACAAGGATTTCAGATTTACTTGAATTCAGCTGCAGGCACCTGGCTGCAATCCACTCTGAAACAGCCACCATGCAGCTCTGTAATTTAGCCAGATCCAAAGTAGGATTGTTGAAAAGAGAGATCACAAGCTGGGAATCATCAGCATAGGACACCAACGTGAACCCCAGGGCTTTCACAACCTGAGTCAATGGTTGAATATAAATGTAAAAGAGATTGGGGATCAGCAAGGAGCCCTTGGGGACACCATGGCGCAAAGTGTGTGAATGAGAACCATATGGAGGGGAAACAAGCTGAAAAGATCACTCAGAGAGAAAGGAGGAGAACCAGGTTAGTGCAGCTCCACCGACACCAATCTCCTGTAAAGACTGTAGCAAAATATCATGAGACACAGTATCGTAAGCAGCGCTTAAGTCAAGCAAGATCAGAACAGAGGATCTGCCTTCATCTAAAGAGCAACGAAGATGCTCAGTAACAGCAAGCAGAGCCGACTCAGTGCTTTGTGGTGGTCTAAACTGTTCTGGAAAATGTCAAGAATTTGGTTTGTCTTAGTGACTTTGGCAAGAAATGGCAGTAAGGAAATAGAGAAACGTTTTCTGGTTTGGAAGCATCCAAGGCAGGTTTTTACAGAAGGGAAATAACTTTGGCATGTTTCCAAGAAGCCGGTATAGATGCCGATGTCAAGGAAAGATTAATCAACTTGAGACAGAGTGGAAGAAGACAATCCTGAAATTTAAGAAAGAAATCTGGCTTAAAAGGATCAGCTGGTGAGCCTGATTTAACTTTGTTACAGAGAGTCTGTAGCTCTTCAAAGGACAGGAAAGGAAGTAGGTGGAGGCGTGGCAGGGAGTTACTAGTATGAACCTCTAACCTAAAATCAATAGTATCGGAGGTAAAGTTGGAGTAAGTGTGTTCCACCTTACTAATAAAATACTTTGCCAGCTCCTCGCATTGGGCATTAGAAGCCACACAGGACTCCACCTCAGATGCAGGTTTCATAAGACCATTAAGGAGAGAGAAGATGACTTTTGCAGGACTACTACTGTTTTTTATTTCACTTGCAAAGTACTCAGCCCTAAATTTCCGAAGCAGTTTATGAAATGCCTTAATGGCTGCTCTGTAAAGTGTTTTATAGAAGGGTTGTAGGAGCGTCTCCAGGTGCGTTCAAGGACCTTGCAATTTTTTCTGGCCGAAATCAATGTCTCATTAAACTGAGGACTGGCATCCATTTTCTTACCACAAGTCAGTCTGACAGGAATGCACCTGTCTAGAGCATGTGTAAGCCAGTCATGGGAGATATTAATCGCTGCCTCAACATTAGAGGTCAACTATGGGCACCGCATTCGAAGAAGATCTAAAAATTTGTCAGTATCAAGCTTATGTCATGGGAATTTAGGAATAAGGTCTGGGTAAGAGGGCTGTTTAAGGCCTTCTAAGTAGATGGACCTAGGAATTAAAAAATTGTCCATCTGAGTCATAGGGAGAGGGGTAGAGACATTTTAAAAGTGAAGGTTAGAAAAGACAAGGTCAAGGAGGTGCCCAGCTGAGTGTGTGGCACCCGAGACACGTTGCGTCATCTGGCACGCTGCAAGATCATCTAAAAAATTGGTGACATTGCCGTCTTGGTAAACCAATGAAAACACCACACAAAAAATCCTACACCAGGTTAGGAAAATAGAGCAATATTTAATAAATAAAACAAGACCAAAACAACAAAAATCCAATCAGTAGAACTGGAGTTATTAATTTTCTAAAGAATAAACTGTAAAACAGTGCCTAAAAGCATAAAGCTCCAACCAGGGACATCTGGTTGCGCTGTACTGGGCCATGGTCTAACGTTTAGGCCAGCAGTGCTGGAGCATGGGTCAGATGCAGTCCCAGATTAGTCCAGCTAAAGTTTACCTTCTCAAGGTTTGTGACAGGAGTCCAGTTCAAGATAGAGAAGGTCGCTGCGAGCAAGGAGAGTAATGAAGGAGGTGGTTAGCATGGCGCCAAGAGGAGGCTGGGCATCACGGACGGGCAGGCTGGAGCTTCACGTTGGTCGTCCTCCGTAGGCTGTCGATGCTGCTGTGTGAAGAGATGGATGGGTGGCGGCTCGTGCTGATTTTTGGTGTGAGTGGCACAAGTTCGGTTTCAACAGGCCCGTTTGCAGTCACAAAGAGCCCAAAAGCTTGATTACAAAGGCTCATGAACCACACTAAGGGCCCAGGACCTCAGGGGCACCACTTGGCAGTCAGGAACTCACTGAGGACAGTCCAGGAGCTGTTGCGGGTCTTATATGTCCCTGAGGATCAGATCAGATCAGCATGCCATCAGACTAGCCCTTTGAGCCACTCTGGGGTCCTCAGTTCAAGGTGAATTGCAGGTCTAGTTCTTCTTCCACAGGCAAGAGGACAGCAGAAAGTAGGTCAGCACAACAGAGCAGCAGTCCCTTTAGAGTAGCAGTCCAGTGGAGTGGCAGTCCTTGTAGCAGCACAGCAGTCCTTTTTCCTGGCTGAGTATCCGCAAGTCCATGCGTGTACTGAAGTGGTGGTGTCTGAGGTCCTTCTTTCATGCATAGTTGTGCCTTTGCAGTGGAGAGAAGCTTCCGGAGGCATACCATTTAAGTGCACAGATGCCCTGCCTTCCCTGGCTCCAGACTAAATACAGGGGTTATCAGCCCTTAGTGTGGAAACAACACACAGCCTTTTCAAGTGAAAATGAGGCTGGGCCCACCTGCTCCATCCCATCATGCCAGTGATGGCTGAGTCAGTCACACCTAAGCTCCCATTGTGTGTGACTGTCTAGGAGGAATACACACAGCTCAACTGCCAACTACTACCCAGTCATGTGACCAGGGACAGGCTGGAGGCACCAAGTGGCTGAAAAAGCCAGCTTTCTAAAAGTGGCATTTTCAGAATTGTAATTTAAAATCCGACTTCACCATAAGTTAGGATTTAAATTTAGAGTCCAGAGACAACAAACATGAACCAGTTATCTCTTCCTATTTGGAAATTACACTTATAAAGTATAATACGGCAAGTCCAATGTTATCCTAAAGGAGAGATAGGCCTTGCATTAGTGAGAAAAACGAATTTAAGAGTTTTTCACTACCAGGACATGCAAAAGTACATGTCTAACTCTTGAAATACTCTGCACCCTGCCTTGGGACTGTCTAGGGTGTACCTTGGGGTGATTTAAAGGAAGGTTTGGGTCTGATAAAAGGTTTGTTTTGCCAGGTCGACATGGCAGGTTACAAAAAGCACATATAGGCTCTGCAATGGCAGGCCTGGGACATGTTCAAAGGGCTATATACTTGGGTGGCACAATCAGTACTGCAGGCCCAATAGTAGCATTTAATTTACAGGGCCTGGGTACATATAGTACCACTTTATTAGGGACTTATAAGTAAATTAAATATGTCAATTGTGTATTAGCTAATATTACCATGTTTTGAGAAGAGAGCACATGCACTTTAGCACTGGTTAGCAGCTGTGACGTGCTCAGAGTCCTAAGGCCAACAAAAACGGATTCACAAGAAAGTGTGATAACTACCGCAAAAGTTGCTTAACGCAACTCTTCACATCGCAGTCCATCACGGGAAAATAACACCGTGTCAACGTGGTATTCCCACCCTGTGGCACCATGCGATAGTAGCAGGACAATGCGCCAAATGACCGCCCAAATATTTACGCGAAGCCTAAAAAATGCGAAACACAAACGCGAAAAAACCTGCGATGCCCCAAATCGCGATACAAAAATCAGCAACAACCAGCGACAGGTCTGCAATTCCCACGCGTCATGCGGAAAAATGTAATATAAAAGCAACCAAAAAAACACACCAAACCCAAATCAAACTGCGTAGCACCATGGATGCACCCGGACCGAGTGCAGAGGACAACCCGAACCCCACAAGCCCCACGGAGGACCAGCCAGGAACCACGTTTCCGGGGAAGGGCAAGGAGAAGAGGAAGAGGAAGACAGGGTTCAGTCCGCAGGAAGACCGGATCATCATCACGGAGGTGATAGAACACTACCAACAACTGTACGTCACCTCCACTGCGTCATTGGCAACACAAACAGAAATATGGCAGTCCATTGTCACCAACGTGAATGCAGTCGGAGTGTCGAGGAAGTCAATGGAGGAGGTCAAGAGGCGCTGGCATAAAGTGCACAGCCAAACCAAACAGAAACTCGCTGCCAACAGGAAGGCAGCAAAGGCGACTGGAGGTGGGAGTCCTGCGCCCCAGGAGGAGCTGGATGAGATGGAGGAAATGGTGGCCACAGTCATCAGTGTGGAGATGGTGCAAGGAGTTGGGGGTCTGGATACAGCTCTATATGACCTGACCCAACAGCAACAGGGTGAGTATCGACCAGGGACTGGGGTACGGGGGGAGATGGGCACAATGGCACACATGCACAATCATGTGCAGCACACTGCACACCCACAATGAGCGTGGAACATGTCCCTGATACCCTTGGCACACTGCAGCACACATAGAAACACCAAGTAGACCCCCGTCCACAATGTGCACAAATGGGCCCCCCTCCATATCACCAATGCCACAACCTACCCATGCACATGTGCTGAATCCAGAAAAGCAGCGGCTCTGTGAGCCACACTGACAATGCAAGTGACACTGCATGACAGATAGCATGACTGAAGTCACAATACATGACATGGTGCACGAGACGACATTGAGGTGGCTGAGTGTGGACCACATCCGTAAAGGAGCAGGTCACACTCTGACACATCCACGTGCACCTACAACCCATGATGTCAAAAACACATCTGCAGACAAACAATGCACAAGAGTACAAAATTTGTCCAGGGGCACAAATGACCCAAGTCGCAAACATCCCAGCATCCGAAAAGCACACAAGTCAAAGGCACACCGACTCAAAGGGATAAGGGTCCGCCAAAGCAGAGCTGCAGGGGCGAATCGCCAACAATGCAGCACACACACATAGCAATGACAGTACATCAACATTGACGACAATGAGGCACAAAGTGCAACCCCTACACCACAGGACAGAGGACACAACTGGTGCCGCTTGTGCGTAGAAACTGGCCAATCACATCTGGCACTGCATGACACTGTGAGATGACAATGTACGAGTACAACCACACATCCGTCATGTAGTCGAAGTGTCCACTGTCTCCCATCAAATAGCCAGCTTCACCAAAACAGTCACAATGTACATTGTCATGCAGTCTGAATGTAAACATCTACAATGCGTCAACATACATGGAACACACTGTTAACCTGCATCTCCCCTTTACATTGCAGAGGGACAATCAACACCCCCTGCCGAGCAGACCACACATCTCTTCTGTGATGATGAAGAGGACACCCTCCACATTTGCCCAGACACACTCCAACGGCTCGTGGACAGCCTCCGCACCCCACCTCCAGGAGCAGGGCAGCCCAGCTGCATCGCGGTGACCCCACACCCTGCACAGACCACACAGCAGGAAGCACACACCACGACGGCTGTCCCCCAGGACCCCCACGAACAACACATGGAATTCCAACGCTGTGTGTTAGGGTGCCAGGAGAAGATGGCTGATCAGCTGCGGGTGGGGTTCGACCTCATGGCAGCCAAACTCGATGCCATACGTGGGTGCCTGAGTCCCATCAGGGAGCACCTACAGTCCCTAACGGACAGCCACTGTCCCCACCATGCTCACCAACAATCCCTGGCTGACATCGCTGGGGCCATTACTCGGATACAAGAACTGTCTAGTCAGACAGGCTCCAGCGATGGCAGCACAGAGTTGGCACAGATGCGGAGGACAATGGAGACCATGGAGCCGATGCAGGCTGGAAGTATGGCTGCCACAGCAGAACACCAGCGAGATAAAGCTGGGATCTTCAATGCCCTGCAGATCCTCATCTTGCCATTGCTGCCACTGAGCCTGTACCAGATGACTGCTGCAGGAACCTCGACACACACATCTCTGCCCCCTGACGTGTCAGTGGCACACAGTGATGCAGCCCTATCACCTTCGCACCCTGATGCATCAGTGGCACACAGTGACGCAGCCATAACCCCACCACACACACCTGACACACCGGACACAGAAGAAGTCTCAGAGGAGTAAGATGTGGAGGGTAATGACTGTGTGAGGAAGGAGGTAGTAGCATCCGTCCCCGCCATATGGCTTGTCCCTGCCTGGTTCTGCTCTCTGCATCATGCCCTGGAACAACACCTCCCACTGTCCCCCGAAACACTCTGCGACATTCACCTGGACCCCGACATATACTGCCATATCTGCTCTGGTACCAATGACACAGCAATACGGCTGCGGACTGAACTCTTCCTCTTCAGATTAACTTTGCATTTCCCCAAGGACTCTGGTTGGCCCACCACTGGGCAACCATGTTATGTGGGCTTGAAATGGCCATGTACTGCTCCAGCTCCGACACTCCCTAGAATGTGAATAAAACATTCCAAATCACACAGATGTGTCATGTCTATGTTCACTCACGTATAAAAGTCTGGAGGGATGTAGGGACATTGATTGCACTAAAAGGTCCACCCTGGTAAGTGTCATCAATGCGCATGTTTGACCCTGACCAACATGGCCAATTAGATGACTGTGAAGGTGTGAACTAGCTGTGGCCTCATTGAAGATGAACAACAATCTCGTTACCCCCCAACGTAGCCCCACGTCCATGTATTAAATAGGGCTGTGTGTAGAAATGTCATATTCGGTAGCTGTCCTGAAGTGGCGTCCCCCATCACATGTGACAACAGAACGTCTCTTCACATACCTACTCACACACATCTGTGTGGACACAGTCTGTTCTGATGGATAACCTTGATCTACATGGCAAGAGGTTGGACACCATACTCACATTGCTGGAGACACGTAAGAGCACAGGTCTGCCAGCAACTATCCCAACCACAATGTCTGGCTCACAGAGGTGGAGCTGCCAATAGGGACTCACCCCCAAATCACAAGCATCAGTCAATCCCTCCCTGTGTACGGACAATGCACATGTAGGCACACGATTTGTCATTATAATCAACACGCATCACAGTTGTACACTAGTGAAGTTGCGTGGACTTTATTGGCATGTGCGTGTCAGTACGGGCAGGGCAAGGGCCACAACATGCAGACCAATGTTTAAGACACTTACAGGCAGCTTAGGAACATGTCGAGGTGCAAGTAATGGGGTGGCAAAAGTGAACACAAATCATTACGGATGTCAATGGTCTCAGCCCATCTTGCCTTGCTGGACGAGTCATGTGATGTTTGGCGTCTGCTCATTGGCCCGTGTCAGGGGACACGACTCACAGCCCATGGGATCTGCATAGTACTATAGCACCGGACTGTGCTGACTGTGTGCTCTGCTGACAGTGAGCAGGTGAAAGGATCCTACAAAGTCAAATGTCGTACTACATTGCCATGTATGTACTCTCCCCCCAGCAGTTTCTCTGATTTTTGAACGTTGCCAAACGACGCTGTGCAGCTCCGCCCATGGGACTGCATCACCTTGCAAAGGTGTGTGTACACACACGTAGGTCCACGCACATGCATTCTGAGCACAGGCTAAGGCAGACATGTCCACTGTTGTGGTGGGATATGTGACCATTCCTCCAAGATGCTACAAGGTGTGGGGACTTGTGCTGTGGGTGACAATCAGTTGTGGCTGCAGGAATGCAGTTACTCATCCATGAATGCGAGCACTGCTTCATGGGCAATCTGTTCCAGGAGTACATCGTTGTCGAGGTCAAGGAACATGATAGCAAGCCAATCCATTACCTGGTCCGGGCAGCTGTGCTCCGTCCACGCCGTTTCACCAATCCGCAACACAGCCCAATAGGGGAGCGCCTCGATGTGGTCACTGCACATGAGGAGTTGTGCAATCTCCCATGCCCGACTGCCTGCACATACGCCAAATATCAGGGCATTCCATGCACGGGTATCACGGTTACACTCCTGTTCGTGGGCCAACAGGCGGCGCACACACGTGTCATTATCCAGTTCAGCTACCATTCTGTTGGATAGGCAGACATCCATGGGCCACTCGAATGTGCATGATCGACAGTGGAACCAGGGCTGGACGCAGGTGACGTACACTAGACGGAAACTCAGACGGTAACTGATGCGCAACACTGCCAGTGGCAGTGATCTCAACAGATGCAGAATTCGTGCACGGTACAGTTCCACGTGACAGGGGTTGTGCATGTGCCCGGGATTGCCAGCCATTGCCTTTGTTGGTCTCGTAGCACCGGCACTCTTCTGACAGGCGGCAGTTATGTGGATGATATGCCACTGCTCGGAGCAATGAGTCGTGATTTGTGTGCAACGTTTGGGCGTATGAGTTGTTTTTTACTTATGTGTCCGGAGCATCCCATGCAGGTGTACCTCAAGCAGGGACAAGTGTGTGTGGGAGTGGACACGTTGGTCTTTCATACGCGCAGTTCGTGGTGTGGGAGTCGTCAAGATCTGGTATGGTATCTCTCGCAGGGAGTGCCAGCCGCATTCGAGACCAAGGTCGGGGGTTCAGGTGTCCTTCAGCCTTGTGTATTTAGACAAAGGAGCTTTCATTCCTAATGTTAGTCTGACTACTGCTTGCATTTTTGAAATGTGATGTGGCCTTCGCGTTGCAATTGATGCCAGGCCTTTGACTTAGTGTGCACCAATAGCGATACACACACAACAGTTGGCATGTATGAGCCAGGAGCCCGATTGGCCTTGCGCTCCTTGTACAATCTCTCTCTTTCACTCTCTTTCTCTCTCTCCCTCTCTTACTCTCACTCTCTCTATCTGTATCTCTCTCTCTCTCTCTCTTTCGCTTGCTCTCTCTGTCCTTTGATGAGCGCATGTTTTGTTTATGATTTTGTAACGTTGATGTGACATAACTTTGTCCGGGGGTGGGTGGGGGGTGCCGGGAGTGGCGCCCCGGGGGGGGGGTCCTGGGGGTGGTGGCGGTGCATGGTGAGTGGCTCCATGGCATCTGTTGTTCTTCATGTGTGGCTCTGGGCTGGGCTCCCTTTGATGGTGCAGGTTGTCGTCCGACTTTGCACCAGGTCAGAGCAGGTGTTAGATTCATGCTGCTAACGCACCTTATCGCATGTTTTGAGATCTTATCGCCGATGTGGCTGGTCGTTGGGAATGTTGAGGTGTGGTGTTGTTGCAGGTTTTTGCTCGGTAAAGCATACTCTGCATCTCATTAGCGATAGTTGCCAGGGTCATCTTTGGCGATGTTTTTTGCGGCTGCTATCGCAGGTAAACTGGTGTTATGGGCTGTTGGCACCAGCTTGTGAATGGGGCGGTAATTTTATCGCGACTCTGGCTGCGATAAAGTGCCGTTAACTGGGCGATAGTTCCTTGAGAATATGCCCCTTAATGTTTCTGCTTCTAAGGTCTCTTTCTGGGAGTTTCTTCAGCCTATCCCACAGCCCTCTGTGACAGTCTCTAGTTCTCAGCTTCTCTCGAAACTTTGGCACTCACTTGATCTCATATATTGTTCCGGCTTTCTATTGTCTGTTCTTTCCACAGCAAATTTTCTTCTTCCAGAGGGGTCTTTTCAACTCAGATTTTCAGCTGTAACTACTTCTTGCTGCAACCTTTTGTTTGCTCCTTTTGCATGGCAGCAGACCTTCACTCTGATTATTTTATAACTGGACTTCTTGAGTTTCAAGACCTTCATCTGATGTCTCACTCGCTTGGAATTGTCTCTTTAACTTTTTTACAATTTCAAGGCAATTTTCAACTTGAACTTTTTTCAAAAGACATTTCTTTACCAGAATATTCTTCACACCCATCTGGATACATGCTGTGAACTTGGCCTAGATTGTCACTTGAACTATCACCTTGTTCAGCAGTCTGTGCATCTTGATCTTCAACATTTGCCTCTTCCATGGCTTCAACTGCTCTAACTCTCTTCGTGCGAGCAGATTGGATCCACTGAGGCACTCCCGCACATTTGACTGCACTATTAGTGGTCAGAATAACTGGATAAGGGCCACTCCATTGTTCAACTAAACATCCATTGTGGACAAGTTTACAGATGAGAATCCAGTCTTCTGTATTCAGGCTGTGACAGGCAAGGTCTCTGTAGTCTTCTGGGTCTGATTCACTTTGCGAGAGACAGATTTTACCACATCAACTAAACCTTTGTAATGATCCAAAAAGATATCATCAGTTATTTAAACTAATGCAGCGAAAGGCACATGTGCAAGACTCATTGCTCTACCCATGACAATTTCATGGGGCGATAAGCCTGTTTTCCTATTTGGAGTACTTCTCATATTTATCAACACAAGGGGAAGTGCATCAGGCCATTTCAAACCTTTTGAGGCACAGACTTTTGCCAGTTTTGTTCTTGAGCATGCAATTTCTTCTCTCCACCACACCAGAGGATTGCAGTCTGTAACAGCAGTGAAATATTTGCTTGATCTCAAAAGCTGTACAAATTATCTGTAACAATATCATGAGCAAGGGTAAACCCAAAATTTCAGAGAACCTGGGGTGATGCACTATATCAGGGAAAACAATAGTTCACTAAGATACTAATCAAACCAAAAACAGTATGTCTCCATTCATAGAGAACAATTCAATTTATATGTATGCATGACAAATCAATTATGCATTAAAACACTGTGTTAAACCCAGAGCAAGGAAAAACTTTTTTTTAAAGGAGAAGCAGTTAATAAGTACTGTATAATATTTTATTCAGTAAATTTGTATTTCATATTGTTATTTTGATATTTTATCAAGAGATCCAGTGCTCATGCTTTAGCGAAGAAAGAGTGCAGTGATAAGTGACATGTGAGAGAACAGTATATTAAAGATAAAAAGACGTATGACTCCTGGTGCCTTTTCTCTGTTTATAAGTTTCTGGGAGTGGAGTATATAAATGTCTATTGTTGATGGGGTTTCAAACTCTGTCAATATGAGAACATCATCAGACTGGGGCAATGAGCACCCAGCATCTAAAGATAAAATGCACAGTTAAAACTATGAAGCTATGAAGCAAACTAATCAATAGCCTGTCTGAAGGCATTACATTGTAAAAAAATTTGCCTCAGAAAGACGTATATGAAATGGCAGTCAATCACAGGGCTACCTTTCGAGCGTTATAGAACAGTGCTGGAATAAATCCTATAGCATCCTGGTGGGCCCTGCATGAGGAGAAAGAATAGATGTAGTGGAGGAAAACAATTAATTAGTAAGGTACTTCCAACGGAGGGTAACAGGATTCTTCTGTAGTGGATAGGAGGGGGCAAGCGGTCCTTTCAATGTATTGACTGGCTGAAATCCTCAATTTAGGATGTTCAGCATCTGTAGAGGAGACAGTGATATATATACCCATGGAGGAGCTGCCCTGTGGAAAATGTAATAGCTAAAATGAATAATGGAAAAATTAAATCAGGTGGTAGGAATACCTATATAATAGGTCTCAACCTACCCGTGTTCGGTGGCTAGCTTAAATTCCAATTGAATTGGAGGGCACAATTCCTCAAATAGAAGAGACAGCTTCCCAGATACTGCCGGAGTGCAGGCGCATATTTGTTTATGGACGTGAACCCGGAAGAAGGGGCCAGGTTAAATGGAGCAGCATAAGGGTTACGCGCATACTCCTAGGGTAACATGAGGGGTAGACAGTGCACATGCACTGTAATGTATTAATAGAGCAAAGCAGGCTGAAACACTAAACTAGATGGAGCTAATTCTGCGGGCAAGTTTAAGGATCAGAATCAGGACCCAATAGGCGGTGAGAGGAGGACACACGAGCCCTGGAAAGAACAAGGTTACATGAAAGATTCTTGTCTTCGGTCTAGAGCTTAAATACAGAACTGAAATTGATCAAACAGCAAAATATAGTGCGAATCAACCCATTTTCCATGAATATACTCACCTATTCCTCAACCGAACTAACGGAAAGATATTTTGTTGTGTTTAACACTATCTGGTTTGAACTGAACCTACACAGAAGTGAAAATAAACAGGAAAAACGTGACCATATAACATATCGGCAAGTTGGAAAAGCGTATTGGTTGTTAACATACAGTGTGGGAGAAAATGTAATTGTCCTGAAGAAGGTGGCCTAAAAATTGGGGTATCCACGGAAACGCGTTGATGCAGAACTTGATACCAAATCTGAAGGGCATTGAAAGAACGCTGTAGACATTAATGACTTGGTGACACTTTGTGATGCAAACAATGACCCAAGAAGATTGGTGATAACAAAAACATATATTGTTGTTTATTGTGTTCTCCCAATCTATGTCATTGTGTTATATAATGTATTGTTTTTTTATTGTAAAATAGCGACTTTCCTCCCTTTCAGAAAGGGTTGTACAAGCATGGAGTTTTAATCTATTTTCTTTATATTTTAAGAATGTGTACCAATACACAACTTGTTTATGGATTTTAAAATGAGATTTGATATATGAATAAAAGGTCAAGAGAATATTCCCTTTTTTATACAATAATACAGGTGTGGTGTTATACCTTAATGCTATTGGGGATGCACATGTTGTATATTGAATGGAAGTGGAGTGAATGTGTTGACCACGTCTAAAACTGTATAAATAAACCCACTGGGAGATTTTCTCTGACTAGATAGTCATAATCCAGCCTCCTGCATTCAGGCTGTGACAGGGAATGCTTCTGTAGTGTTCTGTGACTGCATTTACTTTGCGAGAGTCAGATTTTACCACATCAGCCAAGCCTTTGTAATGATCCAAAACAAGATCATCAGTTATTGAAACTAATGCAGCGGAAGGTACATGTGCAAGTTTTGTTGCTCTACACATGACGATTTCATGGAGCGATAAGCCTGTCTTTATGTTTGGAGCACTTCTCATACCCATCAACACAAGGGGAAGTGCATCAGGCCATTTCAAACATGTTGAGGCACAGACTTTTGCCAGTTTGTCCTTGACCCTACTATTTGTTCTCTCAACCACACCAGAGGATTGTGGTCAGTACCTGCAGTGGAATCTTTGCTTTACCTCAAAAGCTGTACAAATTATCTGTAGCACTTCATTCTTAAAATGAGGTCAAATCATGGCTTTAACTTCCTAGATAACAATTTGGTTACTGTGGGGGTATCTGCTCTCCTAGTGGAAATGCTTCAACCCAGTTAGAGAACAAATTGCTACCAAGTTATGCTTAAGGCCATACAAAGCGGCATCTCAATAAAGTCTGCTTGTAATCTCGTAAATGGGCCTTCTGATTTGCCAGTGTGATTCATAATCGTAACAGTTTTCTTCCCTGATTGTTATGACAAACTAGACATCAGTCACATACATCTTCAGCAACATGTTGAATGCTTATTAAATATCCTGATTAGACTGTCTCTCCCTGCACGAGCTTGATTATGTAAATATGTAAACAAGCTGTAAAACTGAATTAGGTAGAATATACTTTTGATCTTTCTTTGAATATAAATCCTGATAATTCCTTTTATAGGCCAATTTCATCTATATTAATTTTTGATCATCAATAGCATCTTCCTGCTGATCTCTCAGTTCAGCCAAACATATCTGCAACAAATCCATGAGATAAGAGTTTACATTATGTGAACTCATCACTTACAAAATGTTCATCTTCATTTTCCTGAATGATGGTGTTAGTTGAGAGAGGTATGAGATTCTGAGTCGTCGCCATCTCTCTTCTTTGGGGATACCTTAGTCAGCCCTTCTAAATGAGGAGCAGTACACTTCTTACTTTATGTCATAGGCGTAAACAAAAGAAGAATAACTATCGATCCATGTCAATTGACACAATGACAATACCACCAAGTACATTAACAGTTCATGGATTTACTTAACTTGTCAACTTACTCAAACCGTAGGCTTTTTCATTTGTCTTTCTAGTCTGTTCATTTCCTTCAAAGTTCAGGAGAAAATGCTAAAGCTTGGTTCTGCAGAGGTGAATACACAGATCGTTGTTTAGCAACAAATGAGGGGGTCATTCTTGCATAGCACTAGAAACATTGATTGTTGACTTCACAACCTGAGGCCCAACCCATTTTTCAATCTAGTTCCACTATGGTTTGTTGGTCTTACAACCCAGTGGTCCAAATTCTTTGTCCATCTAAAAGGTTTGTGGAGTTTGTTCACATAAATTATGTCCAAGGTTGTGTCTCTTTACAATGTTAATGCACAACAAGATAATGCCCTAGTCTTAGTGTACTAATCTGTTTTCGTGCAGCCTCCAACAATATGTGGAAACCTTGATCTTGTTTCTTTTGTTTTCGGGGGTGTTGGACAGAAGAGTTTGCATGGTTCCAGAGCCTTTTTCAGCTTCAGGTGAGTAGCACAGCAAATGGAGGACTTCTCCTCAACTACATCAATCAAAGCCAAGCATCGGCCTCATGGCTTGGGCATGATATTTATACCTGCTCCAAAAAGACCAGACCATGTGGCGAGTCTGGTATCTCAGAGATTCTCTCGAGAGTTCACAAGACTTTGTGATCTCGGGCCCAAATGTGAATGGAAAGGCTAAAAGTATGTGAAGGAACAAGGGAAAGGAAATATGACACAGTGAAGAAGGAGCGGAGACCTTTTAAGTGGAGGCACTGTGGAAAGGAACCCTGGGAGATATTTTCAACACTTGAAGACATAATTACATGACCCAGAGCTGGACAGGGCACAAATGCACAGACGTAAAGAGATGGTCCCTTCCTACAAGGCACAATACCTTGCCATTTGACCAGCATACTTGTTTTCTAATGTGACCACATCCTTGCCAGACTTATGGGCTTGATATTTCACAACTGTCACTTATTTTGGATTTTGAATTGCTTTAAACAAATCCAATATGTACAGACTATTTTTAACTGGAGCCCCTGAAGATGTCATAAACCCTCTTTGTGATTAGAGTTGACCATAGTCATGCATGGCACCGCAATCATACTGGTTTTCTGTATAGAGAATCACATTCAAATTCTCTGACGAGCAATTAATTCTGCTACTTGTTCTGAAGTCACATTTGGTAAAGAGGATGCCTTTGATGTTTCCAAAACAGAACACACTGCATAAGCAGGTCTCAATTCTCAAAGCAGATCTCTTAGACAGGAACCATCAAACAGTGTCAAATCTGAATCCTCTAATGGGACTTCCTTAGTATCTGAACTTGGCTTTGTGCATAACTCATTCACCTCAATACAGTCATGCTCCAAATTGTCATCAACAATATTTGCCTTGCATTCAAATTTGTCTGAAATTGGAAGCAGTTTTAATGGGTTCAAGACATTGCTCCTTTGAATTTAAATGTTCTCTGCTCCAAGTATCACCTGCTCATATCATGTCAACCTGCTGTTTGTAAAGTGCTGTGTTTTCGTCCTTGTTAAAAGGATTCCAACAGAGTGTGGAACATAGACAATCAAAGTATGAACCATCACAAGTCCTTCATTTTGCTCTATTGCCAAACAAACTGCTGCAACTGATTTTAGAGTCCGTGGAAGACTTACAGCAACTGAATCCAAAACTCCTGAAAGATAAGCAATTGGACGTATGTGTTTTACATGTTTCTGAGCAAGTATTGAATGTGCACATCCATATTTTTCATGACAGAAGAAATAGAAAATCATATTGTAGTAAGGCATACCGAGTAATTGGCTGCCAACACTTCAACTCCTCGGAAGTGTTGGCAGCCATCTTGGAACTCAGCCTCAGTCGAGTCCCACAAAAAGTAAAAATAAAGAAAAGGGGGCAGGATAGGAATACACTGAGAGCTCAGTCCTGGTGCTGGGGCACCTCATGAATCTCACCAGGGCAAAAAAACATTATTTTAAAAATGTGCAGCACAATTACAAAGATCGGCAAATTTGCTGCATAAATAAAACAAAAAACAAGCACGGGCTTCTATTTGTTTGATGATTAGCCCCGGGTGGGCCAGGTCCCAGGGGCTTCTTTATATAAAATGGGGAGGGGCGCACGCGGCCTCTCTCCCCATGGCCAATTTTAGCCCCTGGAACCACCACCTCCCAGGGAAGGCCATTGATAATCTAACTGGAGAGGGGACACGCAGCCCCCCTCCTGAGGCTTTTAAGAGCCCTGGGAACCACCCCCTCCCCAGGGCTTTATAAACTAAATGGAGAGGACTGCACAGACCCCCCTCTTTTGCCTTTAAGGGTCCTGGGGACCATCAGCTCCCCGGGGCAACAAATTAAATTTAAAGGGGGTGGAGGGCCTTGCAGAGCCCCCCTCCAAAGGCTCTTAAGAGCTCCATGGACCACCACCTCCTGTGGGCTTTATTCTCCAAGAGGAATACAAGGACATGCCTACCTGAGAGCTCGTCAGAGGCCCTGCCCCCTTTCTCCACCACTCTGCAAACAGGCCTTCTGGCACACTACTGGTTGGGGGATGACATCCCCTTGGCTGCTGAGGGTCCTAAGGGGCCAAGCACCCCTTCTGTTACCACCAGTAAGTCCCACACAGTGGGATTGCTGAGAGCTTGTCCGAGACCCCACCCCCTTTCTCAACTAGTCTGCAAATGCATTTCCTGGCACACTACTCGTTGGGGGATGAAATCCCCTTGGATGCTGGGGGTGTGTTGCAAAGTTATCCTGTGCCCTGGGCACCCCCATTTTTATGTTGACTGGTACTCGTGGTAACTGACTCTGACTGGCCCTGGGCTCCGGCAAATCTGGCCCAGGGCCAGTGCTATGCTGAAGACACACTTAGAATACAGTGAAAACACCTACATACACTAGGGTACATTATGGGTTAGGGTACCCCTATGATTGGCATGATCTCCCCTATACGGCCCTAGTACATAATAGGGCATGGGGGGGTCAAACCTACCTTTAAGTCCCTAGTATATAATAGGGAATGGCAGTTAAGAGGCCAGCAGCCGTTACAGCACTTGCATGTGTGCCCTGCTAAACTCAGTTTTAAAACACCCCTTAGTTGCAGGACTGCTTTTAAAATGTACATTTAGCCCAAACTTGACTTTGGTGTTTGGGGCACTGACAAATTAATAGACTACTATAGTCTGGCATATTAGGTACCACCAGGGTCTCCCCTAGGTGTCCTAATGGTTGGGGGTCAGGTACATATAAGGAGGACCCTTAGAAAAAAAGTTTTATATGTCCTGGGGCTAGTGAAATTGCACATTTCACTTCCCACATTGTAGTAAAGGGCTTCTCAAATTCGACTTTTGTGCAAGGAGCATTGTGGAGTGAGGATCTGCAATATTTGTACATATTCAGGAACCCTAAAGTCTCTCCTAGGAGTTCCAGGGGTGGGGGTCCTGTAGATATAGGCAGGGTCCTTATAAAAGATGTTTTATAAGCCCTGGTGTTGGAGAAATTGCCCAGTTCATTTCCCCCCTTGCAGATCTCCAGCCACATAGGTTAACATGGCAAGAAGTCCTTATTTAATAACTCCTGCCAGGGAACACCGAAAAATATAATTCAAGGACTTACTAGAATGGTATTGATAAATCCAACAATATGCTATCGTTTAATTTATCCTAAAATGTACAGACAAGAAGTTGTACGACTTTCTTGTCTGTAAGCCAAAATTCAGCCTTCCAGTGATCTTCCCTTATTGGTCAGAGTTAAATGAATTAGTCAGGCTGCTTTGATGAGGTGATAAGAAGCCCCTGGGGTGACAGAGCCATTCTGGGAGGAGAGGGTTATGTTGCAGAGGAATGCAAGAGTAAGGGGTGAGGGTTCATAAACAATGATCTTCAAAAGAAGGTGGGGACAGGCAGAAGAAGACAGTTTAATTTACAACCTTACTTTTTGAACCTAGCCAGATGGCAGGTTTAAGGAAGGAATGTGCAGATGCCAGGGGGAGGGAGAATATGGAGATGAGCCATCCTGGAGGTCGGTTTAGCCAGCTCTTGCCTCTATGCTGAGACTTCAGCCAAATTGCATTTTGGAGAAATAGTGCTTTCTGGGAGACCATTCTGCCACACTTTGGAGGAAATGGTCATGCTCTGGGGTATTGCCCTGCACCTCATTGGACAGGAGTGCCCTCCTGTGAGACCCCAGAGAACACTGAATAAGTATCTGAGAGGAGCAGTGCCTTTCAGATCTGCTGCTTGAAACTAAAGGAAGAAGAAGGGTCCATGCTGAGAAGTTTGATTTGTATTAACCAGATTGCAGACTGACTGCGCCTGCTGAACAATATGGAACTACTGCCCTATGAATCAAACCTGCTTCAAATGACTAAAGAGTAGACTCCCTGCAAGCTATAGGTTAACAGAGCTCACCTGGGCCATCACCACCAAGAATCCCCAGCCTCAAAGCACTACCAGTGGATTTGTAAGGGTTGTGTCCTAGTGGATTGTGGGTATTGAAGTCACAAACTTTCAAGGACCATCTTGGAGCTTCCAGACCTTTAGAATAAGTTTTGGATACTTTGGGTCCCTCAAAAGAACTTCAGGAAGAAGTTCCAGAAGTTAGTAGAACTTTGGACCAACTCTGAAAAAAAGCTATATGAATGGACTGACTCGACCTGGCCAGCCAAGCTGGCGACCCTCAACTGCGAGTCGGCCTGCCCTCCATGTTCGTCCCGCTGAAAAGCTCCGGAGGTCCGACTTCCAGAGTTTGACCGGGAGTTGGTCGAAACCCAAGTTGGCGAACCCTCACCAAATCCTGTCTGGTGAAGAACATCGAGAGAAAAAGCTTCATAAAATTTTCTAAGTATAAACATAGAAAAGGTGACCGGTGCCAACCGCAAGAGTCAAACCGCCCACCTTCAACTGCGAGCCGACCTGGATCTCTGGCTCGTCCCGCTGGAATGCTCCGGAGGTCTGACTTCCATAGGTTTGACCGGGTGCTCGTTGCAAGGCAATCCATCTAACCCTCACCGAATCTGGACTGGCTGAGATCTTCGAGGGACCCTAGGAAGAAAAGCTCCAGAAAAGTTTCTAAGTCAGAAGGGAAAAACTTTGACCGAGACCTACTGTGAGGGGTAGCCTCACAGGACTCTATTGTGGTTGGCCTGAAACTTTGATTTTGTCCCGGTCTAGTGTGACTAGATGTCCCAATAGGCGCTATAGGTTTCCATGTGCTATATAGTGCTAAATCTTAAAAAAAATCATATTTCCGGTTTCCTATATTGGATGTCTTTCATTTTGGTGTCATTTTAAAGATAAAAATAGTTCCTATTTTTATAAATTAGTGTTTTTATTGTGTGTTGTGTCTTAATTATTTAATGAATTGGTGGTTTTAAGTGCTTTACATACCTGTCTTTGAAGTTAAGCCTGCCTGCTCGCAGCCAAGCTGCCAAGGATTGAGCATGGGAATGATTTTCTGAGACCTATTCTGAGCCCTATATTGTGTTAGTGGCATTATTATCAGTGGTAGATGCATATTTACCACTACTAATGATACACTTTCCAACAGGGTGGTTGGGGGTCAAGAGCCACTTCTGTTACCACCAGTAAGTCCTACACATTGGGATTGCTGAGAGATCGTCGGAGAACCCGCCCACTTTATCAACCACTAAAATCCCCTTGGATGCTGAGGGTCCTTGGGGGCCAAGAACCCCTCCTGTTACTACCAGTAAGTCCCACACAGTGGGATTTCTGAGAGTTTGTTGGAGTCTCCGTCACCTTTCTCAACCACTGCAAATGAGCCTCCTGGCACACTAATGGTTGGGGTTGAAGTCCCCTTTGCTGCTGAGGGTCCTTAGGGCCAAGAACCTCTCCTGTTACCACCAGTAAGTCCCATACAGCAGGATTGCTGAGAGCTCATCAGAGACCATGCCCCCTTTCTCCACCACTCTGCAAACACCCCTCCTGGAGCACTACTCATTAATGCTGAGGGTCGTTGGGGCCAAGAACCCCTACTAATGCCACCAGTAAGTCCCACACAATTTAATTGTCAATCCCTAGTAGCATATGGGACTAAATTATGTTTTTATAAAAGAAATAGTACTTTCCCCCACAGACCCGATTGTTGTTACATACCCTTTCTCAACCAGACTGCAAACATGCCTCCTGGTGCACTATTCGTTAGGGGATGAAGTCCCCTTGGATGCTGAGGGTGGTTGGGGGCCAAGAATCCCTCCTGTTACCACCAGTAAGTCCCACACAGTGGGATTGTTGAAAGCTCTTTGGAGGCCCCACCCCCTTTCTCCACCCACTGTACAGACGCATACAGTAATTCACACACCCACACCCACTCACCGACTCATACAGCCACTCACAAACCCACTCCCATATCTGCACAGCTACTCACACCCCCACTCACAGATCCATACAGCCACTCATGCACGTGCTCACAAACCCATGCATGCACTCACATACCCACTCAGATACCCACAAAGCTATTCACAAACCCACATAGCCACTCACAAACCCAGTCACAGATTCATACAGTCACTCACACACCCACTCACTGACCTATACAGCCACTCACACACCCACTCTGAAAGGTTACAGGTTACAGTTAGCAAATAATATTAAAAAAACATAGAAATTCACAACCAAATCGAATGGTTACAGGGACGTTATAGTTAGGAAATAGAATTAAAAAATCCCTTACAAATTCACTGAAAAAAACAAGGGTTATAGGGACGTTGTAGTTAGGCTAAGATTTCACAGGCACAAAACCAGTGAACTTTAGCAGTTATAGTTACCTGAGCTATCTATAACTTACACCCCCACAATACACTGCTTTTGAACTCACATATTACATCACTCATGACATGGTCAATGATTTCACTGATGCCATCACTGATGACACGTCAAATTACATCACTAATGGCATCATCCACAGAACCACATACACACCCACTCACACAACCACTCACACATCCATTTACATTCCCATACAACCACTCACATACCCACACAACCACTCACTTAACCACTCACACACACAGACTCCCATACAACCACACATACACCCACTTATAGCACTCTATACCCACTGTCACACGCACACAACCGCTCACACACCTACTCACACAAGCACAAAACCTCTCACACACCCACTCACGGACCCATATAACCATTCAAACACCAACTTACAAACCCATACAACCACTCACACACCTACTCACAGACCAATACACCCACTAATACACCCACATAACAACTCACATGCCCACTCAAACACCTGCACAACTACTCACACACCCACTGAGAGACCCATAGAACCACTCACATATCCACTGAAACACCCATACAACCACTCTAACACAGCTACTCAGACACCTGCTCACACACCCATACAACCTCTCACACACCCACAAAACCTCTCACTCACCCACTCACAGACCCATATAACCATTCACACACCCACTTACAAACCCATACAACCACTCGCACACCCACTCACACACCCATACAACCACTCTAACACAGCTACTCACACACTCATTCACATATCCATACAACCACTCACACAGCCACTCACACACCCAGAAAACCACTCACAAACCCATTCTCAGACCCATACTGCCACTCACATACACACTGACAGACCTATACAGTCACTCACACACCCACTGACAGAGCCATACAGTCACACACACATCCACTCAGATGACATATATTACAAATAGTAGCACTCATTAGTAGTACAAAAAGACTAGTAATTTAACTTATGCAGTAGCTTAGAATTTATCTTTAAGTCTCAGAAATGTTTACAAAACACTTACACTCACTGGATGATGTCATCAGCACTGTTCCCTGTAACCTGCGCGCGTGCGCGCACCTATTTGAATCAGAGCGTGCAGTGTCTTCTTTGCAGCGCGCACACACCACGAGAGGCGAGTATTCATGTTAATCGCAGCGCTGCGATTAACATGAATACTTGAAGAAAAGCAGACAATCTACCCCCCTCCGCGCTCTGTTAAGAAAAGTCATGCAGCAAGCCTAAAATCACGACGTGTGCTTTCACAATCATTAACATATATTAGTGATTGTGAAAGCACACGTCGTGCTGTTGAGCTTGCTGTGTGCTCTTCTTAACATAGCGCTTCAGTTTGTGTGGCTTTTTGAAAGTTTCCATGTTAAATGCAGCCCCGAGTGTAAGCATGTCGGGCCCTGCAATTAACATGAAAACTTTCAAAAAGGCATGCAATCTGCCGCTGTCCATTAACAAAAGGCAGGCAACAAGCCTAACAGCACAACGTGTGCTTTCACAATCACTAATATGTATTAGTGATTGTGAAAGCACACGTCGTGCTGTTGGGCTTGCTGTGTGCTTTTTCTTAACATAGCGCAGCAGTTTGTGTGCCTTTTTTGAAAGTTTTCATGTTAAATGCAGCCCGGAGTGTAAGCATGTCGGGCCCTGCAATTAACATGAAAACTTTAAAAAAGGCATGCAATCTGCCGCTGTCCATTAACAAAAGGCAGGCAACAAGCCTAACAGCACAACGTGTGCTTTCACAATCACCAATATGTATTAGTGATTGTGAAAGCACACGTCGTGCTGCTGGGCTTGCTGTGTGCTTTTTCTTAACATAGCGCTTCAGTTTGTGTGGCTTTTTGAAAGTTTCCATGTTAAATGCAGCCCCGAGTGTAAGCATGTCAGGCCCTGCAATTAACATGAAAACTTTAAAAAAGGCATGCAATCTGCCGCTGTCCATTAACAAAAGGCAGGCAACATGCCTAACAGCACCATGTGTGCTTTCACAATCCCCAATATGTATTAGGGATTATGAAAGCACACGTCGTGCTGATAGGCTTGCTGCGTGCCTTTTGATGATAGATAGGGTAACCAGAATTTTAAAGCCAAAAACCGGGAAATTTCACACGAACAGAAAAGGGACTACACATAGCTGCCAAGGCTTCAGATTGCTATGTGTGACATTTTCAAAATTTCGGTGCAATTATGAGTGCATTTCAATGACTATGAGTGACACTTTCTTGAGAGCAAAATCAGCCTTGCTCTACCCGGTACACTAGAACCCCATTCCCAATATGAACCAACCTGCCCCACCCAGTGCATTCAAACACCACACAGCCAACTAACTCCATTCATATCCACCAGAACCAACCTACTCCTTCGCAGTCCATCTTAACCACATTCACATCCGCAGTGTTCAGCTCACCTGTGCCAAGCAAGACTCGGGCCAGGTTGAGATGGGGCTAGGGGTCATTGGCGTTGCTTTGCTGATTATTGCAGAAGAGAGGCCGGGCCTGGCCTGGCCTTTCAGGAATGGCATCAGACCAAAGGCTGCATGTAATACCCATAACGCAGCACCGTACAATCTGTGTCAGCAGAGAGGGGCTGCTGCCTGTGTGTCCTAGGGGCTGCACTGAGTCCGAGTCCTAATGTAAACTGCCAAATGTAAACTGACTGTCGTGCCACATGCTCGCACAGCAGGCGGCAGGGCGCCTATAGCTAGGTGCGTAATCGGTCTCAGTCTATCGGACATTGGGCGCAGGGTAAATCAAGCAGACACTGATTCGCTCGCGTTGTCACGTGAGGTCAGTGAAGCTGAATGCTGCGCCAGCCCACTATGGGTGAAGTTGTTACACTGTAGCCCCTAAAGCCAGCCCAAATCTAGCTGAGCCAACCCCCAAGTCTGCGCAATCAGGGCTGACCGCGCTGTGCCAGCTTTCTGTAAGTGGTGCTAATTACCAGCTAGTTCTGGGCTTGACATCGGAGGATGATTCATAAATGCGTGACTTTGCATTTCAGTACGGTGATGATGACCACCACACTAAAATGCGTTAGTCTAAGCCTGATGCGTGGTACTTGGAGGGCTGCAAAAGGCATGCAAGAAATGCAGCAGGAGATAAAACTCATAGAAGGAATGTTCTGTGGTCAGGACACAACAATGCATTTTCTCAGATTCCATTGTGGTGCAATCTTGAATAACACAGACACCTCTCAGGAATTTAGCATTCCCATTTGACAAGTGATAGTAAGGGACACATTCTCCATTAAAAGTTTTTTAATGTAACAATATGCTTTTGAATACTGTATCCTTTTTATGTTTGTTGTATGTTGCAAACCTGCCTTAAGACCCTTAATGTGGTGCTGTATGTGTAGAAATACACTGTCTTTTCACTTTATTAAGCAGTTGTTTGAGTGAAGTTCCACTGACATTTGTCGCTGCACCCACACACGCGGTTGGGTTCTTGGCGCACATAGCCTTGGCTGCAGCGCACAGAGACCTTATACTGCCGCACACAAAGAAAAAAAATTAGAGGGTACATTGGTCATCAGTCATCAGTGATGTTGTTTGAGATGTCATCAGCGATACCATCAGTGATGTCACTGACCATGTCATGAGTGATGTAGCATGTGAGGCGTTGCAGGTGCGTAAGTTATAGTTAGCTCAGGTAACTATAACTGCCGAATTTCACTGGTTTTGTGCCACCTGTGAAATCTCAGCCTAACTACAGTGGCCCTGTAAGCTTTATTTTTTTCAGTTAATTTGTAAGGTTTTTTTTAATTCTATTTCCTAACTACAATGTCCCTGTAACATTTGTTTTTTCCAGTGAATATATATATATATTCACTGAAAAAACCACAGGTTTCAGGGACGTTATAGTTAGTTGGACATTTCACTCATATAAAACCAGAGAAATTCGGCCATTACAGCTTGTTGAGCTAACTATAACTCGCGCCCCCGCAATGCACTGCGGATGACATCACATATTACATCACTCATGACATGGTCAGTGACATCACTCATGACATCACTGATGACATCATCCAGTGACTGTGTGTTTCTGATTTTTTTTTAGTATGTTTTATATATGTATATATACACCAAGGTGTATTGAAGAATGAGTGGGTGTATGAGTGACTGAATGGCTGATTTAGTAGGTGCGTGACTGACTGTATAAGTGATTGATTAAATGTGTCTTAATGAATGCATGGGTGAGTGACTAATCTGTGTGAATGTCTGTATCAGTCTGTTAGTTGGTGTGTAAGTGGCAGCATGGGTTGGTGAGTAGCTACATGAGTGTCTATATGGGTTAATGATTGGTGGTGTGTGTATAACTGTATAATGAGTAAATGGCAGTGTAATTGATTCTTTCGGTGACTGACTAGGCGTGTGAGTAACGCTATGGGTGAGTGGTGGTGTGTGAGTATCTGTATAGGTTTATGAGTGCATATATCAGTGGCTATATTGATGAGTGACTGCATGTATGAGTGACTGTATGGGTAAGTGGATGTGTGTGTAGACCTATGAATCAGTGAGTGGGTATGTACTAACCGGAATTGGTATGTCTATGGTTTCGAGAATGGTAGTTTGTATTTTAGAGTAGGTGTATGAAAGGTTGTATTAGGGTGTGAGGAGGTGCATCAGATATTAAGAGGATGAGGCAATCAGTGATGTCACTAACCATGTCATGAGTGATGTAATATGTGATGTCATCAGCAGTGCATTACGGGCGCAAGTTATAGTTAGCTCAACTAACTATATCTCTGGTTTCAGTACGAGTGAAATGTCCAACTAACTATAACATCCCTGAAACCTGTGGTTTTTTCAGTGAATTTCCAAGGTTTTTAAAATGCTAATTTCTAACTATAACGTCCCTGAAACCTATGTTTTTTTCAGTGATTTTCTAAGGTTTTTTAAATGCTAATTTCTAACTATAACGTCCCTGAAACCTATGGTTTTTTCAGTGAATTTCTAAGGTTTTTTAAATGCTAATTTCTAACTATAACGTAGTAGTCGTGTTTGCAGAGTGGTTCAGAAAGGGGCCTGGGCCTCTGACCAGCGTTCAGGAATTCCGCTGCGTAGGAGTTACAGGAGGTACCAGGAGGGCTACTTGGCCGCCAAAGTCCCTCAGGAGTAAAGTGGACTTCATCCCCCAACCAGTACTGTGCCAGGAGGTGCGTTTGCAGAGTGGTGGAAAAAGGTGAGCGTGGCCTCCGAAGACCTCTTAGCAATCCCACTGTGTGGGACTTACAGGAGGTAACAGGAGGGGTAGTTGGCCCCCAAGGTCAACCTTAGGGGCCAACTACCACTCCTATTACCTCCAGTAAGTCCCACACAGCAGGATTGCTAAGTTCTCATAGCAGGCCGTGCCCTCTTTCCCCACCACTCTGCAAACGCACTTCCTGGCGCACTCTTGGATGAGGATTAAAGTCCCCTTCACTGCTGGGGGTCCTTAGGGGCCAACTAGCCTACCTGCTACCTCCAGTATGCACCAGATAATGGGATTGCTGACAGGTGGACACAGGCCACGCCCTCTTTCTCCACTACTCTGCAAACGCACCTCCTGGCACGTTCTGGGTTGGGGGATTAAGTCCCCTTGAATCCTGAGGGCCCCTGGTGGCCAACTAGCCCACCAGGTACCTCCAGTAAGCCTAAAACAGCTGGATTGCTGAGAGTGGTCCGAGGCCATGCCCCCTTTTTACACCACTCTGCAAACACGCCTCCTGGTGCACTGCTGCTTGGGGGATGATGTCCACTTTAGTCCTGAGGTCCTCAGTACAAAACAGGACCTCTTCGCCCAACCAGCAATGCGCCAAGAGGCACGTTTGCAGAGTGGTGTAAAAAGGGGCGTGGCCACAGACCACCTCTCAGCAATCCCACTGTGTGGGGCTTACTGGAGGTACCTGGTGGGCTAGTTGGCCCCCAGGGACCCTCAGGATTCAAGGGAACTTAATCCCCCAACTTAGAACGCGCCAGGAGGCGTGTTTGCAGAGTGGCGCAGGGAGGGGGTGGGGCCTCTGGAGAGATGCCAGCTTTTTTTTTTTGTTTGTTAGAAGGGGGGCTTTTTCTCCATGCAATGTCTATGGGAATTTTGCAGTTTTTTTAACACGTATATATTTTACACTGAAACAAACCCACCAAACAATCGTCCTTCCTTTGAACTACATGAAGTAAGTGCTTCTTTGTTTAGTGGCGATATCCTCATATTCCTCGGCATCAAGAACATGTCACCAAAATCAGTGACAAATGCGATGGGGGCCTTTTATTAAGCTGTCCATCATTCTGACAAAAGAGGGGAAGACATTTGCATAGTACTAAGGTGTACAGGGAGGGGCCAAATGGACAGAGCCTCCAAGTGGTTTCTACATTTGGATTCTCTTAGTAATTTAAAGGGAGAACCATGGACTCTGCTCTCACCAGGACAGGACAAGAAACCCACTTGTATATACATGGGGAGGGGGTCCGTGTGGCCCCCCTCCCTGGGCCAATTTGGCCCTAGGATCCCATCTCCTAGGGCCCTGCCAAAGGTCAGTGAGGGATGGGTGTTTGGCCCCCCTCCTCTGGCCGATTTCGGCCCTGGGCACCCCATCCCCAGGGCCTGGCCTCTTGCTCCTGGGTGCCCTGGAGCCCACTGAGGGCACCCAGTGTACTATGTTTGGGACCGCAGGAGGAGCCTCAAAGCCCCTGCTGTCCCTGCCAGCTCCCTGCCTCTAGCAGGAGCCAGCATTGCTCCCAAATGTAGGGAGCAGCAGTAAATTCTGTACCCTGCATGAGGGAGCAATTCTGGCAGGGAAGCAGAAGAAAACACTGCTCCTATTGAGAGGGAGCAGTTTCTTGTTCCTGCCCACTGGGCGCAGACTTACTGTTTGATCTAGCTTGGCGTGAGCCGCCAAAGCTTCCGCCCTGCAAGATCAAACTGCTATCTCCCGAGGGTGGGCACCTCGGGAGATAGCAGGAACGGGTCCTTGGTGGTGGCAGTCCCAAGGGCCATTAGCGACTCTAGGAGGGGGGCTGCGTCGCCCACCTCCTTTGTTCCCTAGGACCTGCCCCGAGTAGGTGGTGGCCACCGGGGCTGCAAATGGCCCAAGAGGGGGGCTATGTGGCCCCTTCCCTCTCTAATAAAATGCATGCCCTGGGGAGGTGGATATCCCCGGGGATGAATATGGCCAGTAGTGCCCCCTACAAAACATTTTTCTGGCCCTCGGGAGATGGTGGTCCCCACGGCCATTCAAACAATGGAGCGGGGTCTGCACGGCCCCCCTCTTATATTTGTAATAAAGTCCTGGGGAGGTGGTGGTCCCCGGAGCTCTTAGGCTCTTAGGAGGGGGTCTGCACGCCCCTTCAATTAAAACTTGAATCGGCCGACCCATGAAGGTGGCGGTCCCCGGGGCTCAAACTGGGTTTGGAGCGGGGCTGCATGCGCCCCCTCTACATTATTTATATTTAAAAATGTCCCCAGGACCTCATCCATTTGGGGGCTGAGTTTTAAACAAGCACAGGAGACCACACTTCATTTTTTTAAACTGTTGTTGCAAATTTTCAACTAATCTCAATTTCATGAGGGACCCCAGTACCAGGGCTAGGGGGTCAAGTTATTCCTACTGTGCCCCCTTTCCTTTATGTTTACATTTTTTGGGGGGGAGTCAGCTGAGTCTGAGTCCCAAGGTGGCTGCCAACACTTTCTGGTTGACATGTGGGCAGTCAATCAGATCTCTGCACGAGATCGGCAATATTCTCGAAGGCTCCGCAACCCTAGATATACAAATTTAGATTTTCTTTATTATCTCAAAAACTACTGAACGGATTTACACCAAATCTCAAAAACGTCACTTTCTGGATGAAGATCTAGCTTTCTGACAGATTTGGTGTAATTCCATTCAGCAGTTTGGGCTGTAGAGGTGTCTAAAATCCCTATGGGAATTAACATGGGAAATGCACTTTTTTTGACACCCCTTTTTCTCAGCCCGCTTAACGGATCACCCTGAAACTTTCCATATATATAGATATAGATATATCGATATACATACATAGATAGATAGATAGATAGATAGATAGATAGATAGATAGAGGTAAAAAATAACTGTCTATTTTGACAGTTGGGCTTGCTAGAGTCTAGCGGGCTCCCTGCGAGAGCGCAAAATCAAAAATGGAGGCCTGTGATTGATTGAGGCAATTTTTCCTGTGAGCTCTCGTGGAAGTGAAAGGCTCCTGTGAGTCTTGTGAGAGCAAGTGCTCTGATTGGCTGCCTGTTAAAATGTTAGAAATTAAATGCTCGTCATTACTGTTTACTGTGAAAAATTGGAGGTGTTGTGGAAATTAAGTAAAAAGGATATATAAGGAAACAGCAGAAAGGCAGTCCCCCTAGATTGAGAGAGGAGGTGTCTAAGGGATATCTACTGTGAAGATAATAAGTGGATATTGTTTTAAACAAATATTTACGATCTTGAGGGACTCACAAGATCGTGAATAGTAAAAAGGAGTAGATGAGTTCTGAATACACTCTACTAGTAGAAATGCATATTGTGGTCCTGGTTTTTGAGAGGAAGTGTGTAAGAGATAAATACTGTGATGATTAGAAGGTTAAATATTTTTTTTAATGTTAAAATCTCGTGAGACTCTCACAGGAGCGATTAAAAGTAGGCAGGAGTAGGTAATGTTTGAATACACTCTGCTATGCACAGTTGTTACCATATTCAGGAGTCTTACTGGAGATGGTGTTTATCAGACTCTACTATTTATGCTCATTGGTTTGAGATGAGTTGTGAGAAGAGTTAAGGCTCATTCACACACCCTACTACACACACCCATTATCTGAGAGAGAGGTCTGAAAGGAGAGGCCAGTCCCATTCCACACACTACTACACACACCCATCATTGCAGAGAGAGGCCTCAGCAGAGAATCCAGTCCCTCTAGACACCGTACTATGCACATCTATCATCTGAGAGAGAGTTCTGAAAGGAGAGCCCAGTCCCTTTGCACACCCTACTACACACATCTGTCATCTGACAGAGATGTCTAAAAGTCCCTCCCCACACCTTACTGTGCACATCCGTCTTCTGATATAGAGGTCTGGAAGGAGGGCCCAGTCCCTCCCCACACCCTACTATGCACATCTATCATTACAGAGAGAGGTATCTTCAGTGAGGCCAGACCCACGACACACTCTACTATGAATATATGTGATATGGCAGAGAGGTCTCATTGGAGAGGGCAGTTCCTCGACACACCCTACTATGCACACCCATCATCCAAGAGCAAGGTGTCAGCAGGGATGCCAGGCCCTTCATATACCCTACTATGCATACTTGTCAGTTAAGTGAGAGGTTTGATAGCAGAAGGCAGTCCCTTCTCACACCCTAGTATGCACACCCATTACCTAAGAAAGGGGTCTAGAGTGAAGAGGCTAGTCCCTCACACATACTACTATTTGCCTACAATTATGTTGCTAACCCGCAAGATTCTTACAAGTGTAGAGTAAAAGCTTCAGGGGTGAGGCTTGCCCCATGAGGCTGTTGAAATTCCACGAGACTCTTGCCAGACCTGCATGGAAAATTACTAGGACTGCCACACGGTGTTTTATGATCCCACAAGAGACTCATAAGATCATATGGGGAGAAGTTAACAAAAGGCCAAAGCTCAACCCGTAGTTACCATTGTTATTACATGGTTGAAAAATTGCTGTGATGTGATTCAGTGCAGAACCAGAAATAGCTCAGTTTGTCCTTGGTGCTTTGGAGGAGAAGGAAGTCTGTTTCAGTTGTGCTCAGCAGAATTGAATTTATCTGGAGCTGAAAGAGACAGTTTTTCTGATATTTAAAAATATATTTTATAAACTTTGTTGTGAAGTGGTATCTTGTGGTATCGGCCCAAACCTCCATCTCTGGGACACTCATGTACCGTCCCCCAGGCTCAGCTGGGAATTTCATCGGATCTGTAGAAAAAGTTCTGGCTCCTTATGTTTTGCAATAGGCCAATGTTACTGTGTTCAGAGACTTTAACCTACACCCCGATGATCCACAGGACCAATCAGCACTTATGCTTATAGAGCATATGCTCTCTTTAAATCTGCCCCAGTTGGTCTTGGCACCCACTCACTTTGCAGGACACACCATTGATTTGATTTTTTCTGTTTGTCATCCACTTGTCCTCCAGAGCCTATCCTAAAGTCCGATCACTGTTTGATCTTTTTCAATTGGAAAGTAGATAAACCCTGCCAGTAGGACAGAAGGGCGGACCTCACTGTTTTTAGGGCATGGAAGAAGTGAAAATGTCTGGACCTCCTCACCAATACTCACCCCTAACTGGCCAATGATGTCGTTCAAAACATGTGGCTGTTACTTTAGGGTTAGCAGGGGCACCAGATATGCTGTCCCCCCTACAAGAGCTGAAGAAGAAGAAACCCTTTGGTTCTCTGTTTCTTTGGCTGCGGAATGTAAATCCTGTAAAAATATTGAACGCATTTGGCATAACAACTCACCGGACAGTAAAGCCAATGATAAAAAACGCTCTTAAAGCCTATCATGTCTCTGTTAAACAGACCTAAAGTGTGTTCTTCACTGACAGCATTAATTCCGCTGAGCACAGCTCCTGCTTCATCTTTCATATTGTGAAATCCTTCCTCTCTTCGCAGTCTCATCATAGGGCAATTGCTCCGTCCCAAGAGTTGTGCGATGGGCTAGCAACGTTCCTCAAGCCAAATATTGCTGATATCCAGCGATCACTCCTGTCGGTCATGTGGATCCAGATAGCCATAGAAACAGGCTTATCCAGTTGTGGCCTATCTCTTCAGAACAACCTAGGGAAGCCATTCTGCAATGTAAATAGGGCTCCCCTCTGGATGCCTGCCCCCCTTCTTTGTTAGCTGTGGCAGTAGATGTTATCAATCCTGTGATCAACCCCATTTTCAACCATTCTCTTTCTTTGGGGGTCTTGCCTGCCATGTGAAAACTGGATAAAGTGGCCTCTCTGCTCAAGAAGCCGGCACCGGATCCCAACATCTTTTGCAAATATAGGCCCCTTTCGCTTCTCCGGCCTTCACTGAAATTCTGGAGAAACTGGTTAATGCTCAGGTCTCTGAGTATCTTGAGCAAGGCAAGTTGTTACATCCCAGTCAATCTGCCTTTCGCTCACGTTATTGTACGGAATCGCCTGTTCTGAAGGTCTCTGGCCATATTAAATGGTCATTAAATTAGGGGAAAATTTCAGCCTTGAATCTTGACCTATCTGCCGCCTTTGACAATGTCCCATATTCCATCCTCCTGCACTGACTATCTGCTGTCGGTGTGGGGGGTGTTGTGTGGGACTGGTGCAAATCCTTCTTGGACTCCAGAGGCCAATCAGTTTGGCTGGCCTCATTTTCCTCTGAGGTCAAGGCAGTTAATCAAGGGGTCCCACAGGGCTCTTCGTTAAGCCCTATCCTTTTTAATGTCTTCATGTCTCCTCTGGCCTCTGTAGTTGAACCGTTTTGGTGCTAAATCATCACATACGCCAATGATATTCAGTGGCTCTTTGCCTTTGATGGATCCCAGGCCTCAATTGCAACACTTTTTTCTGACTACATGCAGGCCGTTTTTCGATTGGATGCAGAGTAGTCAACTAAAATGTAACACAGAGAAGATGGAAATCATCCCATTTGGATCACATGTGTCTAACTGGTGGGAATATCTTGGGCCCCCTGCAGTACAGGCCCCACCCCCTCCATCTTCAGTGGTTAAAAACTTGGGGGTGAAGCTGGACACTGCCCTTTCCGTACAGCCACAGATCTCTGTGGTGGTGGGCGTATGTTTCGCTATGCTTCACACTCTGAAGAAATTCCTTCCCCTCCTTCCTCTGGCAGCTAGGAGAGTGGTGATCTACATGCTGATCACCTCGTGCCTTGACTAGGCTAATACCCTCTATTTAGGAGTTGCAGAGGCTCTGTGAATCGCCTGCAGGTGGTCCAAAATGTGGCTCCTAGGCTTCTCTTGTATCTATCTAGGTGTTCTTCAATCTCCTCAGCGCTGAAAGCCCTACATTGGCTTCTGTCAGGAAACTGATCCTATTTAAAGCTTTGGTCCTTGTTCACAGGGCAGTGTGTCTGTTCAGCTCTGACTATCTGGCTAAGAGATTTGCCCAGTATCTTCCCTCCAGAGTGCCTTGCTTCAGTCGATTGCTCGCTTTAAGTGTGTCCGAATGGGTGCTAAAACCTTCTCTTTTCAGGCTGCTAAAGCATGGAATGAGCTCCCATGCAAATTGCCTCTGAGCTCACTTAAGACTGTATTCAATAGAAAACTTAAAGCTTGGCATTTCTTTGTGAGGCAGTAAGGCTGGTGTTTTTTGGGTTCCTCCCGTTAGCGACGGGATACTCCTCAAAGTAGCTGCATGCTCCATAAGTCTCCTATGAAAAATGAAGCATTCCAACTGTATGCACTTGTAAGTAATGGACGCAGTGTTTCTCAAACTATATCAAACTATAAAAGAAAGATTGTGGAATGTGTTAATACAAGCCCTAATGTTTTTATGAACCGTACTGTACATATACTTTAGTCCTTTTAGGTGTTTGAATGGTGACATTGCTATTTCTAGACTGAAAGAGTTGGTGAGTGTTATAAAAGATGTGTAAAGATGAATGTGTTACTTTATAAACTATTATGGATGCAGAGTTTATGGTATGTTATAATGTAATTTTGAAAATATGAAAATAGAGTGGTTGAGGGTGTGGGATTTTTCAGGAGAAAGGAATGACACATTACTGATTCCCTAGATATAAATGTGTGATTGTGAGTGAAAAATGTATTAATGCTCAGACAGTATAGTGATGTATTACTGTTATCAATTATTGCTCAGTACGTAACTTTTATCTTTTTTATGAGGGAAATGAAAACTTGTCTCTGAGGAAAAAATTATCTGCTTACATAAGCAGTAAAAAAGAGCCTTTCTAAGACAAGCAGGATTTCTGTCTTGTTCAGCAGTGAGCACCTGAGCAAGCACAGTCTATCCAGGTTACAAAAATGTGGAAGCACATGAAGAGCTCTGTAGTTCAGCAGCATAAGCTAATTCTGCCCAAGCTAGCCTTTCTGAACTCCTTTTAAAAAACTGCACGCATGAGAAACTTTGCTGAGACTTTTTTGTTAGTTGGCTTCAAAACAAAAAACTGCCATACCATAGACTTTTTGCAAGGTTGAAGTGGCTGAGATGGTGCAGCTACACCAGGCTGCTGATCATAATGTGATGGAGAGAGTGTTTTTTGCAGAGGAACTGCTCGGCCTAGATTCGCTGCGTCAGATTCCCATTAGCGCTTATCTGTTTACATGTTTAACTGTTCACTTGTGCTGAAAGCTATTTTAAAATTCCACTTTTGATCTTTGGGAAGTGTACTTTTATGTTTGGCGGTGCTGTGCTCTCATTGGCTCTTTTCTTCCAATCAGAGGCGTGCCTGGGAGGAGCCAGTTGTGCCCCAGGTATTTCATGCATGCCGCAGCACGGACGCGCTGTTTGGGTAGAGAGGGTTTTTTGGAGAAGAACTGCTCGGCCGAGCTTCGGTGAGGCAGATTCCCATTAGTGCTTATCCGTTTGCATGTTTAACTGTTCACTTGTGCTGAAAGCTATTTTAAAATTCCACTTTTAATCCTTGGGGAGTGTACTTTTATGTTCGGCGGTGCCGCACTCTGATTGGCTCTTTTCCTCCAATCAGAGGCGTGCCTGGGAGGAGCCAGTTGTGCACCAGGTAATTCATGCACGCCGCAGCGCGGTCGCGCTGTTTGGGAAGAGAGTGTTTTTTGGAGAGGAACTGCTTGGCCGAGGTTTGCTGTGGCAGATACCCATTAATACTTATCTGTTTGCATGTTTAACTGTTCACTTGTGCTAAAAGCTATTTTAAAACTCCACTTTTAATCCTTGTGGAGTGTACTTTTATGTTCGGCGGTGCCGCGCACTGATTGGCTCTTTTCCTCCAATCAGAGGCATGCCTGGGAGGAGCCAGTTGTGCCCCCAGGTATTTCATGAACGCCGCAGCACAGACATGCCGAAGGCATGCCAAAGGCAAGCCCGTCTGCGCCCGTCCACGCCTGGACGTCGCCATGAGCCAGGCACTATGCCCATCTGTCCCCCCACAGGTTAGCTTACAGTGCAAAGGAGTACTCCCCCGTGTGGGAACCATAGCTGGTCTCCCACCGCGGGTGCCTTACACTGCAGCCACTGCAACCTTCAGCCTCAACATTGTTTTAGTGCTCTGTCAGGCAGAAAGCAACTCAAATTTAAAATCGGCAGCATGAATTGCTGCTCGCTAGTCAAGCACCATGCAGAAGTATTTGATTTACTGTCCGAGCTCTCACTGGAAATCCTATTCCTGACTGAATCTTGGCTCACTCAAGACTCAGTCGCCATCCCCGTCCTGGCCTTGCCCCCAGGCTTTACCATGAGGAATGTGAATAGAGGGACGGGTAAAGGTGGCGGCATTGCAGTAATTTATAAAGATAGCTATACATGTAGCTTCAAACAGGAAACCATCCAGGACTGCGAAAGCGCCATTTTTAGAATAGCCTTAACGGACAACTTCACTTTCTCTGGACTGTTGATTTATTGCCCCCAGGGCCGTCTAAACCTTTCAGAGAAGCAGTAGCCAACGTGGTTAGCACCTTAGCACTTAAACTAGCCAACTTCACCATTATTGGCGATTTGAATTGTCATCTAGAGTCTGACAATGACCCGGACATTCGCAACTTCCTAGGCGACATGACACCCTGCCAACCACTCCAACTGGTTTCAGGGCCTACACATGAGGCAGGACACCTTCTTGACCATGTACTGTCCAATATTCAGCTTCTGTAGGTTCCGACATCTCTACCTATGACATGGACCGACCACAATCTTGTTCTCTTTTCGCTATACCCAATAGGCGCCAAACCTCAGGCCCCTCGCAATTCGATATACAAACGCCCCTGGCAGAACCTAGATCACTCCACCTTCCGAGACACTCTCGTCATAACACAACCTGCTCTACTCACAGACATAGAGACGTCAAGCGACTGTTTCGGGAAGTGGATCAATCTGGCCTTAGACAAGTGTATCCCAGCCAAATGGATTCATCTCAAGAAAGCTCGGTCTCATGTCTGGTTTGATGAGGCACTCACAATAGCTAGGAAAAACTGTAAAGTATTAGAACGAAATTGGGGACACGCTTATAGTCCCACTGCTTAACTTGAATATAAAATGGCCAGGAAAGCCTATCATAAACGGATACGGAAAGCTTGTGCCGCATATTTTGCCAACAAAATCAACACCAGCAATAACCCCTCTAAAACTATCTTCTCCTTGTTAAAGGATATGGTGAAATCTTCACTGACATCCGAAAACACTATGGGGCATATTCTCAAGAACGTGTGATAACCACCGCAAGTTTAGATTAACGCAACTTTGCACATCGCAGTCTATCGCGGGAAAACAACGCCGTGTTAACGTAGTATTCCCAACCTGGCGGCACCAAGCGATAGCCCCACGATAACGCGTCAAATGACCGCGTTAAAATTAACGCGATGCCGCAAAAATGCGAAACGCGAATAAAGTTGCGATGAGGCCAACCGCGATACAAAAATCAGCGATAACCAGTGACAGGCCTGCAATCCCCACGCATCATGCGGGAAAATGCACTATAAAAGCTGAACAAGAAAAACACACCATGAACAAAATCAACTGCGTAGCAACATGGAGGCACCCGGAACGAGTGCCCAGGTCAACGCGAACCCCACAAGCCCCACAGACCACCAGCAAGGAACCTCGGGGTTGGGGAAGGCCAAGGAGAAGAGGAAGAGGAAGACGGGGTACAGTCCGCATGACAACCGGATCGTCGTCACGGAGGTGACAGAGCACCAACAACAACTGTCCGTCACCTCCACCGTGTCATTGGCAACACAGACGGAAAAATGGCATTCCATCGTGAATGCAGCCGGAGTGTCGAGGAGGCCAAGATGCGCTGGCACGATGTGAAAAGCCAAACCAAGCAGAAACCCGCTGCCAACAGGAAGGCAGCAACGGCGAATGGAGGTGGGAGTCCTGCGCCACAGGAGGAGCTGGAGCAAATGGCGGCCACAGTCATCAGTGTGGAGACGGTGCAAGGAGTCGGGAGCCCGGACACTGCTCGACATGACCTGACACAACAGCAACAGGGTGAGTAATGAACAGGGACTGTGGGGACGGGGGGACAGGCACAATGGCACACATGCACAACGAAGTGTAGCACACCGCACACCCACAATGACCCTGGGTCATGTCCCTGATCCCCGTGGCACACTGCAGCACACATACAAACATCAAGTAGGCCCTTGTTCACCATGTGCCCAAAGGGGTCCCACCCCACACATCACCAATTACACAAAACACACATGCACCTGTGCGAAATACAGCAAAGATGCGTATGTGAGAGCCACACTGACAATGCAAGTGACACCACATGACCAGCAGCATGGCTGGAGTACAATCACTATGACACTGTGCACGCCACGAGATTGAGGTGGCTGAGTGTGGACCATATCCGGAAAGGAGCAGGTCACACTCTGACAGATACACCTGCACAAACAACCACTGACGTCAACAACACATCTGCAGACAAACAATGCACAAGAGTACAAAAACCGTCCAAGAGCACAAATGACCCAAGTCGCCAACATCACAGCACCTCAAAAGCACAAAAGCCAAAGGCACACCGCCTCCAAGGGATAAGGGGCAGCAAAATCACAGCTGCAGGTGCGACTCCCACACAATGCAGCACACACACATAGCAATGACAGCACATCCACATGGACGACAATGTGGTACACAGTCCAACACCTACACTGCAGAACAGAGGACACAACTGGGTCCGCCTGTGTGTAGAAAATGGCCAATCACATCTGACATAGCAGGAAACTGTGAGATGCAAATGTACGTGTATAACCTCACCTACGTCATGTAGTCCAAATGTCCACTGTCCCGCATCAAATAGTCCGCCCCTCCCAAACAGTCACAATGTACATTGTCATGAAGTCTGTCTGTAAACTTGAACAATGCGGCAACATACATGCCAACACAATGTCAACAAGCATCTCCCCTACACATTGCAGAGGGACAAACAACACCTCCAGCAGAGCAGACCAGACAACTCTACAGTGATGCTGAAGAGGACCACCACACTTCCGACACCTACGCCCCCCAACAGTCCATGGACATCTTAGGCAATCGACCTCCAGGAGCAGGGCAGCACCGCTGCATCGAGGATACCCCACCCCCTGCACAGACAACACAGCTGGACGCACCCACCACCCCGGCTGGCTCCCAGCAGCCCACCGAAGCACACATCGCATTCCAAGGCCAGGTGTCAGACTGCCAGAAGGGGGTGGCCAAACATGTGCGGGTGGGGCACTACCTCATGGAAGCCGAACTAGATTACATACGTGGGTGTCTAAGTCCCATCAGGGCCCACCTACACTCCCCAATAGAGACCCACACTGCAACAGAGACACATGCCTTTGCACATTTCCAGTACTGAACCACACCCAGAGCCACAGGATGATCATCCACACCCCCACGCTGGACTGGCGTACGCCGGCCCAGTCCACTCCCCTTACGTATTGAGTGGGGGATGACAAAGCTACATGTGCAATGTCCCACCCGCTGCCTGCGGTGACATGGCTGCATCCTCTGTACATGGCACAATGTAATGTTGTAGTGCCCGGGGCACAAATGCATACATCATGAGCACACGGACACACTCAGATAGTTCGTTGAACTGGCTACGGGCACGTGCGCTCGACACCTTTATTGGCATGGTCACATGTATAGTGACGCATGTGCTGGATGTGTGGGGTGAGTGTAAGCCAGCCCTCATGGAGTCGTTGGTGCTGGCAACAACTTGAACAGTGATCACAATGAAAGCGGAAACAGAAAACACCAGCATAACAGAAACAACTGTGAAGCATCACGGTGGTAGCCGGAGAAAGTACAGTGTTCACCCAACATGCAAGCAGAATGGTCCATGATTTGTGGTGCACTGAGTTAGTGGCACCTGAAGAGCTGAACAGGGAACAAGCTGATGATGGCACCCACGACTGGTGTGAGCAACTCTGATAGTCTGCCAGTAAGACACTTACGACTCTGGCACCTGTTGTTTGGAGTTGGTCCTGGCAGTGGTGGCGGGTGCATCCTGCAGTGATGCGATGTCCGGGCAGGCCAGGACTTGATTTGATGTATGAGCCCAGGTGGGATGCAGTTGAGGCGAGAGGCAGCGGACAGCGCAGGGCCACAGACACATGGCCTTGATGACCCCCAGTCCATCGACCCAGAGGCCATCCAATATGCTATCAGACAGGGGCCATGACTTGAGCTGCACAGAGTTAGTGGCCCTGGATGCACTGCGGCCAGCACAGGCACACCGCCATGGGACGGTGACTTGTGGTGCAGTGAGATAGGGCCACGCGAGGTGAGCGGGTCCTCGTCGATATCGAAGGTGAATGTAGCGGAGGTGTGCGGGGGACAGTGGAATGTGTCCTCCAGGGCATGATGCAGAGGGCAGGAGCCGGCCGGAAGCGGCAAATGGAGGAGTAAAATGCTACAGCCTCGTTTTTGCCACAAAAGTCAGTATCACTGACATGATGATGAAGACAAGCCCCAGTCCATAGACTCAGTCACCACCAAGGTTCAACCAGTAAGTGTCCATGGATGTCGGGGAACAGACTTAGTGGCACCGGAGGTGAAAGGGGATGCAGTCTGCGATGAGGCCAGTACAATGATGTCAAGTCTGCCATAAATGATTCATGACTGAATTCCCAATGTGTGACCTACTTGACTGCAGTGTAGGCCGAATGCGTAGTCATCAAGGGCCCACAGACACGTGTGGTTGGGATGCCATGCACAGAGTTAGTGACACCAGAGCAGTTGTCGGCAGTGTTCGATCACCTCCGTAACTGTGATCCTTTTCTCCTCCGGACTGAACCGCGTCTTCCTCTTACTCGTCTCCTTGCGTACAATGATATGAACTCCGCCATGCAGAAATCAAGACTCAGTTCCACATGTGTGACCTACTCGACCGTAGTGTAGGCCCGAGGCAGCGGTGGAGTACGTCAATGAAAAAGGAGTAAGGCGGGCCTGTGTCGCGGAGGCTGTGATGGTCTGAGGAAGCTGCGAAGGTCGCGGGCTTCGGGCTTGGAGCTTGCGCCGGCATGTGGTGGGCCCTCTTTGACACACGCCGGTGTCGGCAGGTGAGCAGTGAGGCCTGGCTGCGCAGGGGCGGGCATGACGGGTTTGGGGACCAGTGGCCCGGGGTGCAGCAGGCGCACAGGATTGCAGGCCACACCGCTCAAGGCGATGGCCTCGTGGCGGGGTGGGAGGCACCGCCCTGGCAGACGACATTGGGCATTCCGGAAGAGAACCACGCCCAGAGCTATGTGCTTTTTATTCACACCCCTACGCTGGCCTGGCGTACGCCGGGCCAGCCCACTCTGCACACGCTTACAGGGGGGGACGTCACAAGCTACATTTCCTTGGGCTTCCTCACTGGCTGGGGTGACATGGTTGCATCCACTGTCCACTACACTCCAGACACCAGCAGTGCATGTAGACATGGATATGTCTGTGGTCTGCATACTGCAGTCTGTCCAGCACATCTCCGCCACACTTGGCATTGTGTACATTCTCATTCATGGGTGACTTGCCTCCTTCGCACATGCCTGGTTCCCACCTCTCCCCACATTCCGGTATTGTGTGGCTGAGGTGCCATGCCGTTGATGGCTCATGTACATGGCTAACCAAGGTTGCCACAGTAAGTTGTGCTGTCGTGTGTGGTGGGTGGGCATGTTGTTTGGCATGTTGTATGTGATTTTGTGACATGTGCAGTGCCAGAGTTGTGATTTGCATGGTTGTGGAGTTGAGGGGTATGGTGTGTTCATTTGGTACTTGCGAACGTGCAGTGCATTTCCATAGGTGCCATCCTGGAAGCGCTGGTTGATGTTGGACTGTCGGAAGATGAAGGGATCATGCACACTGCCTGGGTAGTTGGCTACGACATTGGTGAAGAGTCCCCTGTGGTCCACTATTGCCTGCACGTTGATGGGATGCGTGTGCTTTCTGATGCGGTACTTGTGTGCGGTGTCTGCAGGGGGCACAAGTAGGACATGTGTGCAGTCGATTGCCCCCAACACGTGCAGGAATCCAACTATGGCGTATAGTCCTTGCTTGGTCTCCAGCTGTTCCTGCGCATTGGAGGGACGTATATGTACTGGGGTACCTAGCTAATGATGGCATCCAGGACAGGTGTGGGGAACTTGGATGGGGCTGGCTGTGCGACTCCTCTGATTCTGGCGGTTGTTGGTTGGGAGGTACCAGAGGCCAACAGGTGCAGCACAGCCAGCAGCTTTGTCTGCGGAGGGATGTAGGTTGTCAGCTGTGTTGGTACCGTCAGCCTGTGGGCAATGATGTTCAGGATGCGGAGGATGGTTGTCCTTTTGAGCCTGTAGTGGGCATTGACGTTGTCTGGTGTTAGGTCTGTGAGGCTGGTGCATTTCCTGAAGGTCCGCTGTCTTTGTCTGCGCTGCCTCTGTGGTGGTCGGGGGGGGAAGTCCGGGGGGGTTGGCGGTCCTGGGGGTGGTGGCAGTGCGTGTTGTTGCCCTCTCAGGGCTCCGGGATGCATGGTGAGTGGCTCCATGGCATCTGTTGTTCTTCATGTGTGGCTCTGGGCTGGGCTCCCTTTGATGGTGCAGGTTGTCGTCCGACTTTACACCAGGTCGGAGCAGGTGTTAATTTCATGCTGCTAACGCGCCTTATCGCCTGTTTTGTGGTCTTACCGCCGATGTGGCTGGTCGTTGAGAATGTTGAGGTGTGGTGTTGTTGCGGCTTTTTGCTCGGTAACGCCTACTCTGCATCTCATTAGCGATAGTTGCCGGGGTCATCTGTGGCAATGTTTTTTGCGGATGCTTTCGCAAGAAAACTGGTGGTATCGGCTGTTAGCACCAGCTTGTGAATGGGGCGATAATTTATCGCGACTTTGGCTGAGATAAAGTGCTGTTAACTCGGCGATACTTCCTTGAGAATATGCCCCCTATCACTTCTAATGCCCAATGTGAAACTTTGGCCACCTATTTTATCAATAAAGTGGTGGGCATCTACGATAGCTTCCATCCGAAGAGCGCTGCCATATTCCCGATGAAGGGAGATCTCACTGGCAGTGAGATCCATTCCCTCCCTGCCTTCCCATCAATCACGGCTGATGGCCTCAAGGCCTTGTTCACCAAGATAAAATCGGGGTCTCCAGAAGACCCCCTTAAATCAGAACTCTTTGTTAAATTGCAAGACTGCCTTCTTCCTAGCTGTCTGGAACTCATCAACATCTGCCTTTCATCAGCAGAGTCCCCGCAATCCTGGAAACATGCTAAAGTCATTCAATTACTAAAGAAGCCGTCGTTAAATGCCTCTAGGCTGGAGAACTATCGTCCGATCTCCCCGCTTCCGTTCTTGGCTAAAATAACGGAATCCCCTATGAATACCATTCTAACGAAATATTTGGAATCTCACTCTGTTAGAATTGGGGGTCTCTAGTTGGCAGAGGTAGGTACCTTTGTCCAAATAGGGACCCTTGCGTCTAGTCAGGGTAAGGGGGTACACTCCTAAAATAACCCCTGCTCACCCCCTTGGTACCTTGGCACGAGCAGACAGGCTTATCTCAGAGGCAGTGTGTAAAGCATTTGTGAACACATACAGTAATCAAGTGACAACACTACAGATGGACACCACACCAGTTGTATATTAAAAATAAGTATCTTTTATATAGATTTAACACAAGACCACAAACGACAAAAATCCACAATACTGTACTTAAAAATGGAAGAATTAGCTCAGTTCTCTTAAGATGGTAAGCGCGACACTTTGAGTTCAATGTACCTTTGGATGCGTAACGCTATACAACTAAAGTGTTGCAGGGAAGGTGATGCGTCGGTTCCTTACACGCAAGAACGGTGATGCGTCGGGTCCCTACTGCTGCGTAGGGGATGCGTTGGTTCTTCTCCGGGTGGAGACGCATCGGTTTCTTACTGCACTTCCATGGCGATGCGACCAGCAGCGCCGTGATACGATGAAGATCGTGCGTGCGGCCGTGCGGCGACTCAACGATTCTTCTGAGCCACGACAGGCCCTGCGACACGCTTATCGGTGATGCGGCGGCGTCTGATGCGACGTCGATCCTCTTCTCCGGCGATGCGAGGCGCTTCGGCAACGATGCGACGGCGGCAGCGGCGGCGACACTCTTCTCCGTTGATGCAGTGGCGTCTGATGCGACGTCAATCCTTTTCTTCGGCGATGCGAGGCGCTTCGGCTGCGGCGGTGACGCTTCTTCTTCGTGAGTCGTGCTTCCGGATCCTTGCGACACGCAGTCCCTCTGAAAGTCCAGCACAGCAGCAGGCACTTTCCAGAAAGACTCTTGGGGAGCTGGTTGGTGAAGTCTGTTGTCCCTGAGACTTCAGCAGGAGGCAAGCTCTGTCTCAAGCCCTTGGAGATCCTTCACAAGTTGATGAAAGTACACACAAAGTTCCTCTCTCCTTTCTTTGGCAGTCAGGCAACCACTGCAGGCCAATCCCCCAAACAGCACTCAGCTTAGGGATAGTCTCTTCCTCAGTTTCTCTGGTTCCTCTCCTCAGCAAAGGTTTCTTCTTGTTTCCCAAAAGTGATCTAAAGTTCTGGGGTCTGGGTCCCCTCTTTTATACACCAAAATCCTTTGTCTCTGAAGGCAGAGAGGCCTTTGCCTAGTCCAAACCAGTTCTGGTCAGTCCTGGAGCACTTTGTTGACAAGACTCCTTCTTTCCTTTCACAGGGTAGGCCAGTGACATCAGACACATCACAGGAGGTGGAGCCAGCATTGTGGAGGGAAGGCACAGCCCTATTCAGGTCCCAGGTGCAACTCCTCCCACCCATCTACATGCAGATCTCTCTATTCAGCCCTGTGCTGACTCACCCTGTCTCCTGGAATCCCCCAGCCACTGTCACTCAAACTCCAGACAAGGAATACACAACCTAGCAGAGGCAGGCTTGGATATTTAGGCAAGAAAATACCTACTTTCTAAAAGTGGTATTTTCAAACACAGAATGTTAAAAACAACTTCACTAAAAGATGTATTTTATCATTCTGAGTTCAGGCATACTAAATTCGTTTTTCTACCATGTTCCCTGGGTCAGTTAGGATTATAAGATGTAATAATCAAACTGCCCATTCTGGCCTATGGGGAACAGGTAGCCTTGCAATAGTGAAAAACGAAAATGGCTGTAATTCACTATTAGGACATGCCACACACATCAGGGCATTGCCTACCTTTTACCTACAATGCACCCTGCCCTTGGGCCTACCATATGGGTGTCTGATATGAAGAAAAGGGAAGGTTTAGGGACTGGCAAGTGGGTGCACTTACCCAGTCACCATGGCAGTACCAGACTGCACACAGGCTCTGCATTGGCAGACCTGAGACACACTTTTACAGGCTGCTTCTGTGGGTGGCACAACCAGTGCTGCAAGCCCACCAGCAGCATTTGGCTTACAAGCCCTGGGCACACTCAGTGCACTGTACTAGGGTCTGACAAGTAAACCAAACCAACCAATCATGGAATCACTAATCCATACATCAATTTACCATAGGGAGCACTTGCACTGTGGCACTGAATAGCAGTGGCACAGTGCCCAAAGCATCTATAACCAGCAAAAACACATGAGGCAACAGCAAAAAATGGAAGGGAGACCCACGCCAACAGTGCCAGGTCTAACACGTGTCCCTTCCAGCTGAAATGTGGGGAGAACTACCCTACCTCCTGGGAGTTCTCTTCACTGAGGCGGAAAAATCTGGACAGACCATCAGCATTGGCGTGTTCGGTACCAGGGCGGTGTTCCACCGTGAAGTTCATACCCTGTAGGGAAATGGACAACCTCAACAGCTTTGGATTCTCACCCCTCATCTGCATCAACCATCTGAGGGGCCTGTGGTCTGTCTGAACCCGGAAGTGAGTCCCAAACAGGTATGGTCTCAGCTTCTTCAGTGCCCAGACCACAGCAAATGCCTCATGCTCAATCGCACTCCACCTCTGTTCCCGTGGAAGTAACCTCCTACTGATGAAGGCTACCGGTTGATCTAGGCCCTCCTCATTTATCTGCGACAAAACAGCCCCCACACCATGCTCTGAAGCGTCTGTTTGAACGATAAACTCTTTTGAGAAGTTGGGTGCCAGGAGCACGGGCACCGTGCACATGGCAGCTTTCAGGGCCTCAAAAGCTTTCTGGCAGGTGTCAGTCCAAATCACTTTCTTGGGCTGCTTCCTGGAAGTCAGCTCTGTCAAGGGTGCAACGATGCTGCCATACCCCTTGACAAACCTCCTGTAATACCCAGTGAGTCCTAAAAAGGCTCTCACCTCTGTCTGGGTCTTGGGGGGCTCCCAAGCCAGGATGGTCTCAATCTTGGGCTGTAGGGTCGCCACCTGGCCGCTCCCAACCTGGTGTCCCAAGTACACCACGGAACCCTGCCCGATCTGGCACTTACTCACCTTAATTGTGAGGCCTGCCCTCCGCAGCGCCATCAACACTTCCCAGAGGTGGCGCAGATGTTCTTCCCAACTGGGCTGAACACTGCAATGTCATCCAGGTAGGCGGCACGGATTCTTCCAGTCCAGCCAACACCTGGTTGACCAACCTCTGAAAGGTGGCAGGGGCATTCTTCATCCCAAAGGGCATAACCCGGAACTGGTAGTGCCTATCTGGTGTGGAGAATGCTGACCTCTCTCTTGCCCCATCAGTCAAGGCGATCTGCCAGTACCCAGACGTTAGATCAAATGTGCTGAGGTACCAGGCAGCCCCTAACCGATCGATGAGCTCATCAGCTCTGGGGATGGGGTGCGCGTCAGTCCTCGTGACTGAATTGAGCCCTCGGTAGTCCACACAGAACCGGAGTTCTGGCGTGGCACCCGGTGCGGCAGCCTTTGGGACCAAGACCACTGGGCTGGCCCAAGGACTGTTAGAGGACTCAATCACCCCTAACGCAAGCATCTTGGAGACCTCCTCCTTGATGCAAGCTCTCACCCTGTCAGTTACCCTGTAAGTTTTGTGCTTAACAGGAGGACTGTCTCCAGTGTCCACATCATGGACGCACCAATCAGTGACACTGGGAATCAGGGAGAACAGATCAGAAAACTGCGCCAGCAACTGGTGACAGTCATTCTGTTGCTCAGGGGTCAGGGTGGAAGAGAGGTTCACACCATCCACTGACCCATCTCGCTCTGTCGCCGACAGGAGGTCAGGAAGAGGCTCAGTCTCCTCCTCCATTCCAGCATCTGTCACTAAGAGCATGCCCACTTCGGTCCTCTCCAAGTGGGACTTCAGGCGGTTGACACGCAGGACCCGCAAGGGGTTCCTGGGAGACCGCAAGTCCACCAAGTAGGTAACAGGACTTTTGCGCTCCACCACCTCAAATGGTCCAGTCCACTTATCCTGGAGCGTGCAAGGCTTCACTGGGGCCATGACCCACACTTTCTGACCAGGCTGAAGCTCTACCAAAGTGGCATTCTGGTCATACCACCACTTCATCTCCTCCTGGCTGGCTTCCAGATTCTCCTCAGCGAGTTGCCTGAAATGCCTAGTCTGGTTCCTGAAGGCCAGCATGTAGCTATATACATCCTGGGGAGGTTTCCTGGGAGATTGCTCCCAGCCTTCCTTGACCAGACTCAGAGGTCCTCTCACTGGGTGACCATAGAGAAGCTCAAAGGGACTGAACCCTAGAGATTTCTGTGGCACCTCACGGTAGACAAAGAGCAGGCATGGTAAGAGGACGTCCCACTTACGCCTCATCGGTTCCTCAAGACCCATAATCATGCCTTTTAGGGTCCGGTTGAATCTCTCAACCAACCCATTTCCTTGGGGGTGGGAAGGAGTGGTGAACTTATAAGTTACCCCAAACTCCTGCCACAGGGACTTCATATACTTGGAAATGAAGTTTGTACCTCGGTCAGACACTACCTCTCTAGGGAATCCCACTCGGGAGAAAATTCCCATCAGTGCCCGTCCCACCACGGGGGCCGTCACTGTCCTCAGAGGTATGGCTTCCGGGTACCGGGTGGCATGGTCCACCAAGACCAGGATGAACCTGTTTCCCATGGCTGACTTGGGGTCCAGCGGCCCCACAATGTCAATACCCACCCGTTCAAAGGGGGTGCTGACCACAGGGAATGACTGGAGAGGAGCCTTCTGCTTCCTCCCACTCTTTCCACTTGCCTGGCAAGTCTGACAGGTCCTGCAGTGAGTATCTGAACTCCTGCGCATTTGGGGCCAATAAAAGTGGGTGACAAGCCTCTCAAAGGTGTTGTCCTGCCCCAAATGTCCTGCTAACGGCACATCATGAGCCAGCCCCAGTAGGAAGGCTCTGAAGCGCTGGGGTACCACCAGCACACGGGCTGACCCAGGCTCAGCAACCTTAGGCTCAGTATACAGGAGATCATACTCCCAGTAGATCCAATGTGATCCAGATTGATCACCTGCTGCCTGGTCTGCAGCCTGCTGCCGCAAACCCACAAGAGAAGGACACTTCTTCTGCTCCGCGCAGAACTCTTCCCTGGAGGGTCCTCCTTCTTGCTGCCAATGGGTCAGCTCAGGCAGGTCCCCCAGTTCAGCTACCTGTTCCCCTGTAGGCTCCAGGGCATCCCCCTCAGGGTCTACCTCCTCCTGGACCGTGGGAACTTCGGGTGCCGGTTTCCCACGCCCCCTGCCTCTTCTCTTTAAGGCAGGCACCTGGGCCCCCCTCTCAGGCTCCAGGTCCTCTTGAACACCCTTACTGGCTGCCAGGGACCGTGTGGTCACACACGCCCAGTCAGGCAGACCCAACATCTCCAAATGAGCACTTCGCTCCACCTTAGCCCAAGGTGAGCTCTCCAAATCGTCCCCCAACAAACAGTCAACAGGCATGGCTGGCCTCACAGCTACTTGAAGAGTACCAGAGACCCCACCCCACTCAAAGGGAACCTGAGCCACCTTGCAGTGGCTTTCTGTGTTGTCAGCGGCAACAACTGGGTAAAATGCATTGGGGACAACCTGCTCTTCAGACACCAGGTGACACTTGACAGCTGTCACACTGGCTCCTGTGTCTCGAAGAGCCTCCACTCTATGGCCATTGATGGTCATCCACTGCGTGTACTTTTTAGTGTTGTCAGGCAGTTGGGTCCTGGTGACCACCTCACAGTCTCCTAAAGAGACAAGGGACATCTCTGCGGGACCCCACCCACCTTGGACACCCATCTCCTCCCCCAGGGCTACACTCATCATCTGCCAGGGTGGAGCACCAGTGGGTGCTGTCTTTCCAAACTGTGGGCACTGGGGATCATTATACTTATAGCCCACTTCACCACACTTGTAGCACCTCAGGGGTCCCCTGGGAACAGGCCTACCTGTCGGGCCCCGTGCTTCTTCTCAGGGGGAGGCTGGGAACCCTTCCCATGGTTCCCTTGGGGATTACTTTGGGGCCCTTTCTAGAACTCCCTCTGTTTACCCTTGTCCCCCCCACTCTTCTGCTGGGGACCCTGCCCACTCTTGGCGGAGTCTCCCACATGACCCTTGTGGACCTGGGTGCTCACCCAGTGGTCCGCCTCCTCAGCAAGCTTCCTAGGGTTAGTCAGCCTGCTATCAATCAGGTGCTGGCGTAGCTCTGGAAAACAATTATTTGACAAGTGCTCCCATGCAATTAAATCAAAGAGCCCCTCAAAATCATTAACTTTGCTACCCTTCACCCAACCATCCAATGCTCTGCAAAAGAAAGTTACATACTCTACCCATGTACATGACTCCACCTTATTGCAATTTCTAAACCTCTGTCTATACAATTCAGGAGTCAACCCATACCTGGACATCAATGCATCTTTCATGTGGCTATAAGAATTATGGACTTCAGAAGGCAAGTCTAAAAGTGTGTCCCGCCCCTCACTAAGGAACCGCCACCACAACCCCGCTCCCCAATCCTTCTCAGGGACCCGGTGGGAAGACATGGCTACCTCATAGGCTTTGAACCACTGCCCAATATCATCATTCTTATAAAACTCTCTCACCACATCTTTAGGAATATACACCCTTGCTTCAACAGGCATTGACGGTGTGCTGCCACAAGAGGGAGTGATCTCTAAGCTCCTAGCTTTCAACTCCAACTCCCTCAAATTCCTTTCATGATCCAACTGCATCCTTTTTTCCTCTAGGGCCAATTTCCTAGTTTGCAACTCAAATTCTAACTGCCCATTCAGCTTGAGCTTGGTCAGCTCCATCTCATGCACCCTACTCTTCTCCCTGTCCTCCAACTCCTCTGGGGACAGACCTTTGGCAGAAACACTGCTACCTGCTGGGGAAGTTACTCTCCTCCCCTCTGGACCCAATGGCCCCTCCAGCTGCCCATCTGCATTCTCAGCCCCCTCCTCATTCTCAGGGGTATTCCTTGCTTCTACCCAGGCCCTCAGCGCCTTTTGGAACTCATCCTTCTTGGAGAGACCGGTCATAGCAACTTTAAATCTTCTGCAGAAGTGCTTCAGCTGTTTCACATTGTAGCATTCTAGTTTCTCCTCTTCCCAATCATAATCAACAGATGCTATGGATGCTGCTTTATCCATTGTGGTTAAACTTGGCAGTTCTTGGCAAAAATAGAAAATCCCAGGAAAAACAATCTACCAAAAGTATGTGGTCGTGCTTTGGTCTGCACTCACTAGTAGTGTTCACCAATCACTGTACATGAGTCACAAATGCAAGTCCAGAATCCTCACCGCTGACCACCAATGTTAGATTTGGGAGTCTCTAGTTGGCAGAGGTAGGTACCTTTGTCCAAATAGGGACCCTTGCGTCTAGTCAGGGTAAGGGGGTACACTCCTAAAATAACCCCAGGTCACCCCCTTGGTAGCTTGGCACGAGCAGACAGGCTTGTCTCAGAGGCAGTATGTAAAGCATTTGTGAACACATACAGTAATCAAGTGACAACACTACAGATGGACACCACACCAGTTGTATATTAAAAATAAGTATCTTTTATATAGATTTAGCACAAGACCACAAATGACAAAAATCCACAATACTGTACTTAAAAATGGTAGAATTAGCTCAGTTCTCTTAAGATGGTAAGCGCGACACTTTGAGTTCAATGTACCTTTGGATGCGTAACGCTATACAACGAAAGTGTTGCAGGGAAGGTGATGCGTCGGTTCCTTACACGCAAGAACGGTGATGCGTCGGGTCCCTACTGCTGCGTAGGGGATGCGTCGGTTCTTCTCCGCTTGGGGAGGTGATGCGTCGGTTTCTTACTGCGCTTCCGTGGCGATGCGACCAGCAGCGCCGTGATGCGATGAAGATCCGGTGCAATGAAACAAAATGGCGTCTTCTTCTTGATGCGACAACGATGCGTGCACGCCCGACGGCCGTGCGGCGACTCAACGATTCTTCTGAGCCGCGACAGGCCCTGCGACACGCTTCCCGGTGATGCGGCGGCATCTGATGCGACGTCGATCCTCTTCTCCGGCGATGCGAGGCGCTTCGGCAACGATGCGACAGTGGCAGCGGCGGTGACACTCTTCTCCGTTGATGCGGCAGCGTCTGATGCAACGTCGATCCTTTTCTTCGGCGATGCGATGCGCTTCGGCTGTGGCGGCGACGCTTCTTCTTCGTGAGTCGCGCTTCCAGCTGCTTGCGACGCGCAGTCCCTCAGAAAGTCCAGCACAGCAGCAGGCACTTTCCAGAAAGACTCTTGGGGAGCTGGTTGGTGAAGTCTGTTGTCCCTGAGACTTCAGCAGGAGGCAAGCTCTGTCTCAAGCCCTTGGAGATCCTTCACAAGTTGATGAAAGTACACACAAAGTTCCTCTCTTCTTTCTTTGGCAGTCAGGCAACCACTGCAGGCCAATCCCCCAAACAGCACTCAGCTTAGGGATAGTCTCTTCCTCAGTTTCTCTGGTTCCTCTCCTCAGCAAAGGTTTCTTCTTGTTTCCCAAAAGTGATCTAAAGTTCTGGGGTTTGGGTCCCCTCTTTTATACACCAAAATCCTTTGTCTCTGAAGGCAGAGAGGCCTTTGCCTAGTCCAAACCAGTTCTGGTCAGTCCTGGAGCACTTTGTTGACAAGACTCCTTCTTTCCTTTCACAGGGTAGGCCAGGGACATCAGACACACCACAGGAGGTGGAGCCAGCATTGTGGAGAGAAGGCACAGCCCTATTCAGGTCCCAGGTGCAACTCCTCCCACCCATCTACATGCAGATCTCTCTATCCAGCCCTGTGCTGACTCACCCTGTCTCCTGGAATCCCCCAGCCCCTGTCACTCAAACTCCAGACAAGGAATACACAACCTAGCAGAGGCAGGCTTGGATAGTTAGGCAAGAAAATACCTACTTTCTAAAAGTGGTATTTTCAAACACAGAATGTTAAAACCAACTTCACTAAAAGATGTATTTTATCATTCTGAGTTCAGGCATACTAAATTCGTTTTTCTACCATGTTCCCTGGGTCAGTTAGGATTATAAGATGTAATAATCAAACTGCCCATTCTGGCCTATGGGGAACAGGTAGCCTTGCAATAGTGAAAAACGAAAATGGCTGTAATTCACTATTAGGACATGCCACACACATCAGGGCATCTCCTACCTTTTACCTACAATGCACCCTGCCCTTGGGCCTACCATAGGGGTGTCTGATATGAAGAAAAGGGAAGGTTTAGGGACTGGCAAGTGGGTGCACTTGCCCAGGCACCATGGCAGTACCAGACTGCACACAGGCTCTGCATTGGCAGACCTGAGACACACTTTTACAGGCTGCTTCTGTGGGTGGCACAACCAGTGCTGCAAGCCCACCAGCAGCATTTGGCTTACAAGCCCTGGGCACACTCAGTGCACTGTACTAGGGTCTGACAAGTAAACCAAACCAACCAATCATGGAATCACTAATCCATACATCAATTTACCATAGGGAGCACTTGCTCTGTGGCACTGAATAGCAGTGGCACAGTGCTCAAAGCATCTATAACCAGCAAAACACATGAGGCAACAGCAAAAAATGGAAGGGAGACCCACGCCAACAGTGCCAGGTCTAACACACTCCATACTAGATTCCTCTTAAAATGGCTTCCGGCCGAGACACAGCACAGAGTCAGCCCTATTGGCAGTAACGGAGCAACTTAGAGCATCTATGGGTGAGGGCAGAACGTCTGCACTTATCCTGCTAGATCTTAGTGCCGCCTCTGATACGGTCTCGCACAACATCCTGCTCCTCCGGTTGCAGGAGATCGGTATCACCGGCAAAGCCCTTGCTTGGTTTACATCTTTTCTGTCCAATAGGTCCTTTCAAGTTACTGCCCCTCCCTTCCACTCTCAGACACATTCGTTACGCTGTGGCGTCCCTCAGGGGTCGGCACTGAGTCCGACCCTGTTCAATGTCTATATTCGGCCGTTGGCTGTGCTGGCCAAAGCCCAAAATATCTCTCTGGTGTCATATGCGGATGACACGCAGCTGGTACTATCCTTTACCAAGGAACCTAGCCTGGACGCTGCTAAGTTTCAGGAGGACCTGACGCCATAGCAGTCTGGATGGAGGCGAACTGTCTCCTACTAGGTAGAGACTCTCATCTTTGGGGTGACAAGTAGTGACATCTGAAGCTGGGCACCCCTCCTGTGCCTAAAGTCGTCATAAAAAACCTCGGCATATGGGTCGACAACGCCCTTTCCTTTGAGGACCACACCAAGTCAGTGGCAGGGACTTGCTTCAGTCTACTGTGTGGCCTCAAACCCATACTGGGTTGTTTGACCCCCATACCCGCCAGCTGGTCATCCAAGCTACGGTTTTGGCCAGGCTGGACTACTGCAACAGTCTGCCGCTTGGCTCAACTAAATCTGTGATTAATAGGCTGCAGCGTACTATGAACACGGCAGCCCACACGTTGTTTGCTCTGCCTAGGTATAGTTCAGTCTCTGGTCTGCTGCGCCGCCTTCACTGGCTGCCTATAGAGCAAAGAATCCAGTTCAAAGCGCTTTACGCATGAAATTTTTGCAGGCTTAAGTCCGGCGATTCTGAGCGACCTGTGTCACCCTTACATTCCGACTCATGCCCTACGCTCGGCCGACCTTCATCTGACAGGCGTGCAGGGGTTCCACAGATCAAAAGCAGGAGGATGCTCATTTAAGGTGCTTGCACCAACTCTTTGGAACCCTCTGCCACTTTCCATCAGAAACATTCCTAACCTTCTATCCTTTAGAAGGGCAGTGAAGACCTGGCTCTTTCAATGATGGGTAGTTCTTCTCGCATCCTCACCTCTGGCAATAAGCGCTGGGACGTCCCTTTGCTGGGACATACATTCGCTCTACAAATTTCCTAACATAACATAACATAACATGAAGACATTATAAACTAGTAAAGCTGATTGTTTTGTTTGTTTTATAATTGTTTATATAGTTTGTTAATGTAGTTGTAGTTTTGTAAGGTTGCTAAGTTGTTTTTTTGTGATAAAAAAGTTTTAAGTTACTACTGATTTGATTGCTTAATAGTTGTTCTAGATTAGAATATTATTACAGTATTGAAATGTTAATTAAAACTGGCAGTTACATCTTCAGGGAATGCAGAAGCACTGCTGCATGTATATATCTGTACAGTACTAAGCCTATCTTTTATGCTACAGAGAATTGTTAATGGAGAAGGCAATTATTTGAATACCCAAGAATGGTGACTTTTATGCAATAGTGAGGTCTCACTAGAGAGATCAGTCCTTGTTCTCACTGTAGTATAAAGACCTCTCATGCAAGAGAGAGGTTTTGGCACAGTGTTCAGTGCATCTGCATTTTCCAATACCCACTGCTATCAGCTGGTAGAGATGTGATAGTGAAGAGGGCAGTTCTTTCACACACTATATATGCTTGTGACTCTGGAGAGAAGTTTCAGCAGAGACGTCAGTGCTTGTGCACACCCTACTACACCTCATTGTCCCCATGGGGAGAGGTCTAAGGGAGAGGTGAGTGTGTCCTCACATTCAGCTATCCACACCAATCAAACAAGACACAGTTCTGAGCAGAGAGGATACTACATTTTTATACCCTACTACCCACAGCCTACTTTGCACATATATTACTCTGGGGAGATGTCTCAACTGACAAGGCAGTATGTTTAAACATCACAGTCTCTATAGTAGGTATGCAAGACAGAATTCTCAGCATAGAGGTAATTTCAGCCGCACCTTACGTGTACATCTGTGATCCTGGGGAGCTGTTACCAGACACGTAAGCTAATTTTCACAGACTAGTTTGCACACCCATCATCCAAGATACAGGTCACAGGAGAGGCGCAAGTGTCTCCCCACACTGCACTAGGAAGACTTATCATTCAAGAGAGATGTGTCAGGAAACAGGGCACTTCCTCCCCAAAGTCTACTGTGCATACCTGTCAGCATTGAAAGAAGTATGAACAGAGAGATACATTTTTCTCAAACACTACTAGAGACACCTCTCATCCTGGTAAGATAAGTTATCAGACAGGTCCATCCCTTCCCAGACACCACTGTGTATTCCTGTTGGTCTAGGGAGAGGTGTCAGCAGGGAGGCCACTCCTTGCTGACACCATACTGCACATCCATGTTGTTCTGGAGATAGGTGTTAGCTGAGAGGAGAATGTTTCCCTAAACACTACTGTATATATCTGTTGGCCTGGAGAGAGCTGTGATTGGACAGTCAAATTAATTCCAACAACCTAATATATAAGGTTATTTTCTTGGGGAGAGGTCACAGTGGAGAGGCCAGTACTTGTCCTACTTACTATGGAATACTAATGTTTTACATGTGAGGTGTGTACATTTACACCCCACTCTACACACTGGTTACCTTCATGCAAGGCCTCACTAGAGAGGCCAGCCGTTCCCCATGGTCTACTATACACAGTTGTTAGGATGTGGAGAGGAGTCATTGAGATCCCGGTGTCTCCTTACAGCCTACTGTGCACTGTTATAATACCGTGAATAGGTCTCATTTGAGAGTCTACTTTCTCCCAAAACCCTACTGATGGGGACTATAAGGCATAAGACCTGTAATAAAGGAAAGTGTAAATTCTTCCTCTAAACAAAAAGTTTTTGATCTCCCAAGACTCTCGCTGGATCATAAATAAAGTAGTGATTGAACTTTTTTTAATAATAATAAATGGACTTCGAGTAAATAAATGAGTATCAATGTGTGCTATGTACCAATGTTCGTCTTATGCAATAAAACAAGAGGGTTTTCTTTATAACACACTCTTATTATTCTGGTGTATATAAATTATACATACTACATCTGGATATATTCAGTGTGAATGCAAAGCCCAATATAAAAAGTACGATCTCGTGAGAGGCTCACAAGAGCGAACCAGGAAGCACTGCCACCTCGGACTTCATGCGAGGGATTGCCTCTTGGCTCTTGCGAGAGCTTTGGAGAATGGAAAAAAGGGAAACATTGTACAAACAATATAGATCATGAAACTATATAGAAAGTCTGGAAAGAGCTGTTTTTGTTAACATTTTTCAAAAACTACATTTTGTGTTTTCAATTTTTTTATATGCTATTGGTATTTACATTTTTTTTAAAGGGTACGACAAAGACATACAACTTGAAGTGTTCAAAAAACACCACTCAGTAAAAAACTTACAAATAACTGTTAACAAAAAAAATACTGCCTAGGGCTCACTTGTGCTCTTGGACAAGTTTCTCCTTGCCAAACCTTCTTGTCACTGATAAAAAAATTATCTACTCACACAAGCAGCAAAAAAGTGCTTTTTATTAAAAAACTATGTATGTTTATTGGCATTAGGGTTATAACAAACATGCAGTAAGCAGGATCATATTTCTTCTACGAAGTCTCCTAGATGACATGAAACAAACATGCATAACAAAGACGGAGCATGGTAATCAAATAATCATCGAACATATACTCCCAAGAACTTTCCCATGAAGGTCGAAAAGCTTACAACCCAACTGTAAAATACTAATGTAGATGTACGGATCCTCACTGCAACATTTCCACCTGTAAAACCCTGGTTCAGGAGGGAGGGAAGAAGGGGAACACGGAAAATAACTAAAAGAAAAAGAAAACCTAACTATCTCAGGGTGCATGTTGGAGGCAATAAATAAATAGAGTTAGAGGAGGTGCGGGTGAGTGGGCATCAGTGGATCGAAAGCTCGAGAACATTTAGGAGCAATCTCACCACGTCCAGGAGTGGGACAGCATCACATGGGCAGCCAGGGAGACCACAACAAATGGGAGGTGGTTTGAGCAAAACATACCTCCCTTCCTTATCTATCAAGGAGTGTTCCAGCTCAAAAAGAGTCCTGGCCCTAAACCACACCAGGGCCCCCAGGCATAAGCAAAGTAGAAGGTGGCAAATTACTGGCCCTGCCACCTCCATGTCTTACAGTGGGTTTCCTGTAACATAGCAATGTGCACCCTCCTGTGCCTAAGATATCTGTGGATGTTATGACACTTGGCCGCAGACCCCGTGCCCCAGATGTTCCATGTCATAATCATGAGACCTCGGTTTTGGGCGGCCATCTAATCACCCGGTACCTGTGTCTCATGCACTTGGCACCAAACCACTCCTGCATCAACACCCCCACCAGAGCAGGCATTGCAGTCCATGAGACAAACAACAAACACGCCAATTTCTAATTCCCCAACCCAAGAGCAGCCCAGCAATGGCTAGCCATCCAAACACATGATAAAAGAACATTGTCATAGACATGGCTCCCCCAGATTCCTGGTAGGTGCCAAGTGTTGAGGGGCAGGCAAAAGTAGATTGACTCCTCCATTCCCACTCCAGCCCTGGCAAAGTGTGTCATCCAAGGACAGGTTGTGGGCATCCTTCATCCAGGAGGCATAGGTCCAACCACAAAGGAGCACTCAGCGAGCCCCATACCCATTTTTGAGAAGGGTAGATAACAGCGTCACGTGGGAAGGTTTGGGAAGGGAGCAGACCCAACAAGCAAACATATCCGAGCTGCACCAGATCAGTTCCTCTTCAATCTGCGGGGTCACCTCTGGGTAACCCCTGCCATCCATCGTTGAACCCTCAGACTCCATATCAGCAGACTGGTGCTCCAAATGGGAACCTGTCTCTGAGTCAGACACAAGTGGAACTATGATCTCTGCCATTGCCTGAAGTGCAGCTGCCCAGTCCTTCTCTGTCTGCGATCTGGATGGTTTCATCAAGTAGCTCCCCAAAAGCGCTTCCTGGGCCTGCTCCCAGCCTTGCTTCCTGAGGCCTGGGGAACCGGCAGAGCCAATCCAGATCTGTAAGGGTCCAGCCATTTCCGCACTGTTTTGGGATCGTCACAGAAGTATGTGGTACCATCAAGCATTGTCTTCAGTTGGGCTGGAAGCATCAGGGAGTACTGCAGGCCTTTTCCTGGAGCTCTCTCTTCTCCTCCAGGAAGGAGATTCTTTTGGTTTGCACTGCAGCTGTGATGTCCGAGAACAACAACACTCTCCCATTGCCGATGGTGAATTGGTTGTTCACCCGTGCCAGCTGTAATATCACATCTCTGTCTCTAAAGTGAAGTATCCGGGCAACCAATGGCCGGGACAGGTGGACCGGCACCAGAGGTAAAGCCGGTACCCTGTGGGCCCGCTCCAGGGCAAAGAATGGCGACAGGTGTTTTGGAGCAACTTCTATGAAGGCCCCACAGCAGCCTCTCCAGCCCTCAGGAGTCTTCGCTGGGCACAAAATCAGCCCTCAGCACAGGGGAATTGTCTCGGAATGCAGCTGTTACCCCATACATATTTTGGGAGGCGAATGTGATGCAGGAGACCGATGATAGAGGATGAATTACAGGCCAGAGCGGAGCCGAGGGATTAAGTGTCTGCCACCTTTGGCTGTCAAACCATGCCCCCAGCACCAAAATAGTGCTTTATTAAAAAAAGCAGGGTTATTTTCCACTTGTATGCATAGAGCCTGTGCAGGCACAGTATCTCCTGGAGCAAATGATGTTGAAGTCCCTGTAGAGTTGTCTAGCTCTGTAGCATGAGCCAACTTTGCCTGTGCAAGCCTTTGCAGATTCATTGACCTCAGGTGTCTCCACATCCCTGTGGTACTCATGCTATATTGTTTATTTCTGCTCCCCGGCTGAACTTTTTTCTGCAAAGTTTATAGGTAACGTACTTCACAGAAACTTTCTTGCTAGCCGGCCTCATTTCAAAGAATTGCTACACCAAGGATTCCTAGGGTTAATGAGATGGCTGAGCTGGTGCATAAGTCCCTGGCTGATTATATGAATCTGATGAAGATATCTTTGTGAAGAGAGACAACCAGGAAAGTAGAGCAAGCCAAATATGACTACTTTCACCAAAATCCAATAGTGAAATAAAGCAAAAAGGGAAGAATCTTCTTCTAAATAAAGAAATCCATATGAACAAAAAACAATCCTTCCTTAGGGTGTGGTTCTTCTCCCGCACCTCTGGCAACATATCCATGAGCGTCATGCAAGACCGTAAAAATATTGTTGCTTTATATATTCAATGGAACAAATCATAATCAATTTTACCAATATAATCGACATCTCTCATCTGTTGCTTTGTTCACAATTGCAGGAAAACACTGTCCTTAACTTAATCCCAAATGTATGATCTTGCGAGTGGTTTGCAGGAACCAAACAGGAAGTACAGCCCTCTCTGAGTCTACTCAGGGGATTGCGTGTCTAACTCCTGTGAGCGTCTCGCAAAAGCCATCGCTTAAAATAAATATCCACCATCTTTTATTCACTACTCCATTATAGATTAGCATTAGATAATAACTGAAAACATGATAAAGAACCCTATACAATAGATGACAATGACATTTTGAACTTTACGATCTAGCGAGTGTCAAACGAGTGTCTTGCGATCCTCTCAAGAGAGTAATGACACCTCAGAAAAGATTGTTGGGGACATGTCTTGATATCAGAGTTACAATAACTGAGCAAATAATTTCTATCGAATATTTATCTGTTTAATACTCCCAGACATTTTATAATAATTTTGCAAACTGTAAACCATATCCTGTTTTGTTAAAATAAAAAAAAACATAATTTTGCTAAAATAATGTCAGAACACAACATATATTATAAAGTCATTCTACCATACATATACGTACAAAAATAATACATTTACTTTTTAAAAAAACCTAGAACGTCACTGAAAAACCAAAAGTTTGAGTAACATTATAGTTAGGTGTAATAAAAATATCTGTTCTCATTTTTTTAAAAAAACATAAAAATTCACTGAAACAAAACAATGGTTCAAGCAAAGTTATAGTTAGGCAAATTTGTCTGTGTCAACATTAATGTTTTGAACTAAGAAAACTACCGAAATTCACCAGTTATAGTTAGCAGCGCTAACTCTAACTTGTGCCCCGCCACGACATCACTCATTGATGACATCTATGATGCCATCATCCAAGACTCATTTTCCCGGAAATTGCTGTACAGATATATGGGAATATATAGGAAACCCTCATTACCTACGGTGTTCAATCTATAACTGTTCTGAAAAAGCCAAAATAGTGAATGCTAATTCCAAAACAAATGACCTACTATGGTCAGCTTTTATCTGTATCAAACCCCTGACACACACTGACCCTACATTAAGAAATGAAGTTGATATCAATCGAGAACTGAGTACTGTAAATGGTGTTTAATCTATGGAGAGAGTTCATTCTATACCACATTGTTTGCAAAGAGTGAAACTCTCATGAGAAATACACAACAGAGTCTTCAAAAGGATCTACTAAGAACAGTGTACATTCTATGCAACAGTCATCATAAAATACACTATTTGCTAAAAATAACCAAGATCTAAATGTGCTAAAGATCATACCACCTGTACCCTTCATACTGTGGTGAAAACTTTACAGATAGCCCTTTGTCTGAAACATAACAAGCCCTTGTACATAGGGTAGTACCTGTTACACACACTTTTTCATGTTAAGTATAAATGATCATGCTGACACGATTCTCTTGAATAACTCAAGGCTGCTTACAAACATTTGCATCTAATATGTAGAATCAATCTCTTGTTGGAAACGTTTTATGCAAAACCTAAAAGTTGTGTGGAGCATAGTCCATGCAAGTCAACTGTCACTTACACACAGAGTTACTCTTGAATGCAAACATTTATAATGTGTTCAATACCTCTACACAGCTATGGTGCATTAGGAGCACATGCATTTTGTAAGCACTTACATCCATTAGCTGCACCCAACCTGTACAAATTTACATAGAATTAATATGGTAGTTACTCACCCCTATGTAAACTGTAAAAAAACCTTGCAAACTCATTGGGTGATGTCATCAGTGATGCCATCAATGATGTCATTTGAGATGTCACCAGTGATGTCATAAATGATGCCATAGAACATATCAACATGTCATCACTGATGTAAGATGTGAGGTCATAAGCAGTGGATGGTGGGGGCACAAGTTATAGTTAGCACTGCTAACTATAACTAGGGTTCTGTGTTTTTTTAAGTTCAAAACATTAATGCTAACACTGACAAATTCACCTAACTATAACGATACTTCAACCTTTGGTTTTGTCAGTAAATTTCTAAGGTTTGTTTTAAACGAAAACAGATATTTATATCCCACAAGGACCCCCAGGGCCAAAAAAAACATTTTTTTTAAAAAATCAGCCGAATTCACGCTGGGTGCGCAAATCCAGCCGAATTTTTTTTAAAAAATGAACCGCAGGAGTCCCAGATTCGTTTCTGTGAGCCCCTGGGTGGGCCAGGTCCCGGAGGCAATGAGGTAATTATATGCCGGGCCCGCGGGGGCCCCCACAGCCCTGGGGACCGCCATCTCCCCAGGGCTTTATTAATTATGCGCAGGGGCTCGCGGCCCCCCCGCAGCCCCGGAGACTGCCACCTCCCCAGGGCTCATTGAGAAAAAAATGCGTGGGGGGCTCCTCCCTCCCCCACGCTGCCCCGGGGACCGCCACCTCCCCGGGGCATTACTTTAATAGGGTCATGGGGCTTCATGGGCCCCCCAAGCCCCGGGGACCGCCACCTCCCCGGGGCTCCAATTACATTTTAAAAATGTGGGGGGGGCTCCTGCCCCTCCCCACACTGGCCCGGGGACCATCACCTCCCTGGGGCACAAATTATGTTAATATGGGTCCGTTACGGGCCCTCGGCCCCGGGGACCACCACCTCCCCACGGCTATGTCAATGTTGGGAGGGGGCCGTGCGGCCCCCCTGCTGGAGCCCCCCTTGGCCCTGGGGACCGCCACCCCCCAGGTCCGGCTCCTGCAATGTCCTGGGGTGCCCCCCCGGGATATTGCCATTTGCTATGGCAGGGCGGGAGCACGGCTCCCACCCTGCCATAGCAAACACTGTTTTGCTTCTTGGAAGCGAGAGAAGGAAACCTGCTCTTGCTTCCAAGAAGCAAAGCAGATTGCTTTTGGGCAAGGGGAGCTGCATGTCAGCAGCTCCCCTGGCATGTCAGCAGCTCCCCTTGTCCAAAAGCAATGCCGGCTCCTGCAGGAGGCGGGGAGCCGGCAGGGACCGTGGGGGCATTGGGGCTCCCCCGCGGTCCCCATCAAAGAGTCCAGGCCCTGGGGGATGGGCTCACCAAGGCCAAAAGTGGCCCAGGGAAGGGGAGCCACATGGCCCCCCTCCCGTTTGTATTTTTTAAAAAAATGAATAAATAAATAAGACTGGGCCCCGGGGAATGAGATCCCCAGGGCCAAAATTGGCCTCAGCAGGGGCTCCATGCGGCCCCCCTCTAAAGAAAGGCTGGCCAGGCCCCGGAGGATGGGGTCCCCAGGGCTGAAATCGGCCTGGGGAGGGGAGCCCCACACCCTTTCCCATGTAAAAAAAAAAAAAGGAAAGGCCTAGCCCCAGGGGATGGGGTCCCTGGGGCCATAATCAGCCTCAGGAGGGGGGCCTCACGCTCCCCTCCTTTTTAATATTAAAAATAATGGCTCAGGTCCCGGGGGATGGGGTCCCCGGGGCCCAAAAGGCTCAAGAGAAAGGGGGGGCCACACAGCTCCCCTTCTTCAAATAATTTTTTTTTTTTAAATGCCAACTCGTGGGAGGCCCCACTTCCTAGCGCCTCCTAGCGCGCTCTGCGTTGGGGGATTAAGTCCCCATTGCTAGTGAGGGTCCCTGAGGCCAACTAGGCCACCAGGAACCTCCAGTAAGCCCCACACAGTGGGATTGCTGAGAGGTGGTACGAGGCCATGCCCCTTTTACACCACTCTGCAAACACACCTCTTGGCACACTGCAGGTGGGTGATGAGGTCCCCTTGTGTCTTGAGGACCTCAGGACTGTAGTGTACTTCAGCCCCCGAGCAGCAGTGCACCAGGCGGTGCGTTTGCAGAGTGGTGTAAAAAGGAGGCATGGCCTCGGACCACTCTCAGCAATCCAGCTGTGTGGGGCTTACTGGAGGTAACAGGAGGGCTAGTTGGCCCCCAGGGACCCTCAGGAGGCAAGGGGACTTCACCCCCCAACCAAGAGCGCACCAGTAGGTGTGTTTGCAGAATGGTGGAAAAGGGGGGCGTGGCCTGTGTCCACCTCTCAGCAATCCTACTGCGTGGGGCTTACTGGAGGTAATAGGTAGACTAGTTGGCCCTTAAGGACGCCCAGCAGTGAAGTGGACTTTAATCCCCATGCAAGAGCGCGCCAGGGAGCGTGTTTGCAGAGTGGTGGGGAAAGGGGGCGTGGCCTGCTATGGGAACTTAGCAATGCTGCTGTGTGGGACTTACTGGAGGTAATAGGAGGGGTAGTTGGCCCCCAAGGTTGTCCTTGGGGGCCAACTACCTCTCCTGTTACCTCCACTGAGTCGCACACAGTGGGATTGCTAAGAGGTCTTCGGAGGCCACGCCCCCTCTTTCTCTACCACTCTGCAAATGCGCTTCCTGGCACAGTACTGGTTGGGGGATGAAGTACACTTTACTCCTGAGGGTCTTTGGGGGCCAAGAAGCCCTCCTGGTACCTCCTGTAAGTCCTACGCAGCGGAATTCCTGAGAACTGGTTGGAGGCCCAGCCCCCTTTCTCCACCACTCTGCAAATGCGACTACCAGTTAAAGAAGCATTTGTAATGTAATAGGTCTCGCATTTGCAAGAGTTAGAGCTATTGGCGTTGTAAATCTAAATGTTTTTTACTAATGTTTTTTGGAGTGGAGCGGATGTACTTTGTGTGTAGTGGAATTATGTGGTATGTTGTGCAGTGAAATTAAGGGGATAGAAAGTATGTGGTATTTAGTGTATAGGAATTATGTAGAGTGGGATTATGTGTTATGGAGAGTAATTATGTGGTATGGTAGTCTGTATTGTGGAGTGGTAACCTCAGGTTCAGTCTTCCTCATTTCCATAGAAGCTAAATTATGAACTCAATAAGACAAAAAAAAGAAGGAATCACTGAGGAGCACTTCTGGACCCAGTCAGAGGTAAGAGCAGGGCCACTGGAATTATGCAACTGTTTGGCTACACCGACTTTCGCACAGTTATACATTTTCCGCATTAGCCACATAATCCATCATCTGCTGCCTAATCTGCAGATTTGAACAAAAAAAGCCTTGTTACTAGCTCAAACGGCTCAAATGTTACCAAAAATGCAGCAACAAGTATTACACCGTGGTGGAAGGTCCTTTACAAACCTAGAATGGTCACCTGTTACTTATTACTAAATGTGGGTGTTAAATTGGTACTAATGGTGTGCAAGCCACTCTTGCTTCTTTCTGTGCCTCTCTTGCCTCTTTCTGCATTTCTGTTGCTTCTTTCTGCACCTTTCTTTCTTTTTCTGCACTTCTCTTGCCTCTTTCTGCAAATCATATCTACTTTCTGCACCTCTTTTACCTCTTTCTGCAACTCTGTTGCCTCTTTCTGCACCTCACTTGCCTCTTTCTGCACCTCTGTTCCTTCTTTCTGCACTTCTTTTGTTTCTTTTTGCAACGCTCTTGCTCCTTTCTGCATGCCTCTTGCTTCTTTCTGCACCCCTCATGCCTCTTTCACACCCCTCTTCACTCTTTCTGCACCGCTCTTGCCTCTTTCTGCACATCTGTTCCTTCTCTCTGTACTTCTTTTGTTTCTTTCTGCACCTCTCTTGTTTCTTTCTGTATCCCTCTTGCCTCTTTCTCCACCCCACTTCCCCCTTTCTGCATCTCTGTTGCTTCTTTATACATTTCTCTTGCTTCTTTCTGCATCTCTCTTGCTTCTTTCTGTACCTCTCTTGCCTCTTTCCTCACCCCTCTTCCATCTTTCTGCACCCCTCCTGCCTCTTTCTGCACCTCTGTTCCTTCTTTCTGCACTTCTTTTGTTTCTTTCTGTACCTCTCTTGCTTCTTTCTGCACTTCTCTTGTCTCTTTCTCCACCCCTCTTCCCTGTTTCTGCACCTCTGTTGCTTCTTTCTATACCTCTCTTGCTTCTTTCTTCACACCTCATGCCCCTTTCAAACCCCTCTTCCCGCACCCCTCTTGCCTCTTTCTGCACCTCTGTTCCTTTTTTCTGCACTTCTTTTATTTCTTTCTGCACCTCTCACTTCTTTCTGCACCGCTTTTGGCTCTTTCTGCACTCCTCTTCCCTCTTTCTACACCCCTCTTGCCTCTTTCTGCACCTCTGCTCCTTCTTTCTGCACTGCTTTGGTTTCTTTCTGCAGCTCTCTTGCTTCTTTCTGCACCCCCTTGTCTCTTTCTCCACCCATCCACCCTCTTTCTGCACCCCAGTTGCCTCTTTCTGCACCTCTGTTCTTTCTTTCTGCACTTCTTTTGTTTCTTTCCGCACATCTCTTGCTTCTTTCTGCACCCCAAGTGCCTCTTTCTGCACCCCTCTTCCCTCTTTTTGCACCCCTCTTGCCTCTTTCTGCACCTCTGTTGCTTCTTTCGGCACTCCTCTTGCTTCTTTCTGCACTCCTCGTGACTCTTTCACACACCTCTTCCTCTTCGTGCACCCCTCTTGCCTCTTTCTGCACCTCTGTTCCTTCTTTTCTGCACTTCTTTTCTTTCTTTCTGCAGCTCTCTTGCTTCTTTCTGCACCCCTAGCCTCTTTCTCCACACCTCTTCCCGCTTTCTTCACCCCTGTTGCCCCTTTCTGCACCTCTGTTCCTTCTTTCTGCACTTCTTTTGTTTCTTGCTGCACATCTCTTGCTTCTTTCTGCACCCCTCGTACCTCTTTCTGCACTCCTCTTCCCTCTTTTTGCACCCCTCTTGCCTCTTTCTGTACTTCTGTTGCTTCTTTCTGCACTACTCATGCTTCTTTCTACACCTCTATTGCTTCTTTCTGCACCCTTCTTCCCTCTTTCTGCACCCCTCATCCCTCTTTCTGCACCTCTGTCCCTTCTTTCTGCAACCCTTGTGCCTCTTTGGGCACCCCTCTTCCCTCTTTCTACACCTCTGTTCCTTCTTTCTGCACTTCTTTTGTTTCTTTCTGCACATCTCTTGCTTCTTTCTGCACCCCACGTGCCTCTTTCTGCACCCCTCTTTCCTCTTTTTGCACCTCTGTTCCTTCTTTCTGCACTTCTTTTGTTTCTTTATGCACATCTCTTGCTTTTTCTGCTCCCACGTGCCTCTTTCTGCACTACTCTTCCCTCTTTTTGCAGCTCTGTTCCTTCTCTCTGCACTTCTTTTGTTTCTTTCTGCACATCTCTTGCTTCTTTCTGCACCCCACGTGCCTCTTTCTGCACCCCTCTTGCCTCTTTCTGCACCTCTGTTCCTTCTTTCTGCACTTCTTTTGTTTCTTTCTGCAACTCTCTTGCTTCTTTCTGCAGGCCTCTTGCTTCTTTCTGCACCTCACTTGCCTCTTTCTGCACCCCTCTTCCTGCTTTTTGTACCCCTCTTGCCTCTTTCTGGACCTGTGTTGCTTCTTTCTGCACTCCTCTTGCTTCTTTCTGTACTCCACCTGCCTCGTTCACACTTCTCTTCCCTCTTCGTGCGCCCCTCTTGCCTCTTTCTGTACCTCTGTTCCTTCTTTTTGCACTTCTTTTCTTTCTTTCTGCACCTCTCGCTTCTTTCTGCACCCCTCTTGCCTCTTTCTGCACCTCTGTTCCTTCTTTCTGCACTTCTTTTGTTTCTTTCTGCAACCCTCTTTCTTCTTTCTGCACCCCCTTGCATCTTTCTCCACCCCTCTTCCCTCTTTCTTCACCCCTGTTGCCTCTTTCTGCACCCCTCTTGACTCTATCTGCACCTCTGTTCCTTCTTTCTGCACTTCTTTTGTTTCTTGCTGCACATATCTTGCTTCTTTCTGCATCCCTCTTGCCTCTTTCTGCACCCCTCTCCCCTCTTTTTGCACCCATCTTGCTTCTTTCTGCACCTCTGTTGCTTCTTTCTGCACTACTCTTGCTTCTTTCTGCACCTCTCTTGCTCTTTTCTGCACCACTCGTGCTTCTTTCTGCACCCCTCTTCCCTCTTTTTGCACCCCTCTTGCCTCTTTCTGCACCTCTGTTGCTTCTTTCTGCACTACTCTTGCTTCTTTCTGCACCTCTCTTGCTTCTTTCTGCACCACTCGTGCTTCTTTCTGCACCCCGCTTCCCTCTTTCTTCACCCATGTTGCCTCTTTCTGCACCTCTGTTCCTTCTTTCTGCACTTCTTTTATTTCTTGCTGCACATCTGGTGATTCTTTCTGCACCCCTCTTGCCTCTTTTTGTACCCCTCTTTCCTCTTTTTGCACCCCTCTTGCCTCTTTCTGCACCTCTGTTGCTTCTTTCTGCACTACTCTTGCTTCTTTCTGCACCTCTCTTGCTTCTTTCTGCACCACTCGTGCTTCTTTCTGCACCCCTCTTCCCTCTTTCTTCACCCCTGTTCCTTCTATTCTGCACTTCTTTTGTTTCTTGCTGCACATCTCTTGCTTCTTTCTGCTCCCCTTGTGCCTCTTTCTGCACCCCTCTTTTTGTACCCCTCTTGCCTCTTTCTGCACCTCTGTTGCTTCTTTATGCACTACTCTTGCTTCTTTCTGCACCACTCTTGCTTCTTTCTGCACTACTTGTGCTTCTTTCTGCACCCCTCTTCCCTCTTTCTGCATACCTCTTTCCTCGGTTTGAACCCCTCTTGCCTTTTTCTGCACCTCTGTTGCTTCTTTCTGCACTTTTCTTGCTTCTTTCTGCACCTCTCTTGCTTCTTTCTGCACCACTCGTGCTTCTTTCTGTACCCCTCTTCCCTCTTTCTTCACAACTGTTGCCTCTTTCTGCACCTCTGTTCCTTCTTTCTGCACTTCTTTTGTTTCTTTCTGCAACTCTCTTGCTTCTTTCTGCACGCCTCTTGCTTCTTTCTGCACCCCTCGTCCCTCTTTTACACCCCTCTTCCCTCTTTCTGCACCCCTCTTGCCTCTTTCTGCACCTCTGTTCCTTCTTTCTGCACTTCTGTTGTTTCTTTCTGCACTTCTCTTGTTTCTTTCTGTATCCCTCTTGCCTCTTTCTCCACCCCACTTCCCCTTTCTGCATGTCTGTTGCTTCTTTATGCATTTCTCTTGCTTCTTTATGCATCTCTCTTGCTTCTTTCTACACCTCTTGTGCCTCTTTCTGCACCCCTCATCCCTCTTTCTGCAGTCCTCTTGCCTCTTTCTGCACCTCTCGCTTCTTTCTGCACCACTTTTGCCTCTTTCTGCACCCCTCATGCCTCTTTCTGCACCTCTGTTCCTTCTTTCTGCATTTCCTTTGTTTCTTTCTTCAGCTCTCATGCTTCTTTCTGCACCCCTTGCCTCTTTCTCCACCCCTCTTCCCTCTTCCTGCACCCCGGTTGCTCCTTTCTGCATCTCTGTTCCTGCTTTCTGCACATCTTTTGTTTATTTCTGCACGTCTCTTGCTTCTTTCTGCACCCCTCGTGCCTCTTTCTGCACCCCTCTTCCCTCTTTTTGCACCACTCTTGCCTCCTTCTGCACCTCTGTTGCTTCTTTCTGCACTCCTCTTGCTTCATTCTACACCTTTCTTGCTTCTTTCTGCACCACTCGTGCTTCTTTCTGCACCCCTCATCCCTCTTTCTGCACCCCTCCTGCCTCTTTCTGCACCTCTGTTCCTCCTTTCTGTACTTATTTTGTTTCTTTCTGCACCTCTCTTGCTTCTTTCTGCACACTTCTTGCCACTTTCTCCACCCCTGTTCCCCCTTTTTGCATCTCTGTTGCTTCTTTCTGCACTTCTCTTGCCTCTTTCTCCATTCCTCATCACTCTTTCTGTACTTCTCTAGCTTCTTTCTGTACTTCTCTAGCTTCTTTCTGCACCTCTGTCCCTTCTTTCTGCATCCCTTGTGCCTCTTTCTGCACCCCTCTTCCCTCTTTCTGCACCCCTCTTGCCTCTTCCTGCACCTCTGTTCCTTCGTTCTGCACTTCTTTTGTTTCTTTCTGCAGCTCTCTTGCTTCTTTCTGCACGTCTCTTGCTTCTTTCTGCACCCCTTGTGCCTCTTTCACACCCCTCTTCACTCTTTCTGCACCTTTGTTCCTTCTTTCTGCACTTCTCTTGTTTCTTTCTGCACCTCTCTTGTTTCTTTCTGTATCCCTCTTGCCTCTTTCTCCACCCCACTTCCCCCTTTCTGCATCTCTGTTGCTTTTTTCTGCATTTCTCTTGCTTCTTTCTGCATCTCTCTTCCTTCTTTCTGCACCCCTCGTCCCTCTTTCAGCACTTCTTTTGTTTCTTTCTGCACCACTCGCTTCTTTCTGCACCCCTTTTGCCCCTTTCTGCACCCCTCTTGCCTCTTTCTGCACCTCTGTTCCTTATTTCTGCACTTCTTTTCTTTCTTTCTGCAGCTCTCTTGCATCTTTCTGCACCCCCTTGCCTTTCTCCACCCCTCTTCCCTCTTTCTGCACCCCTCGTGCTTCTTTCTGCACCCCTTGTGACTCTTTCTGCACCCCTCTTCTCTCTTTCTGCACTCCTCTTCCCTCTTTCTACACATCTGTTCCTTTTTTCTGCACTTCTTTTGTTTCTTTCTGCACCTCTCTTGCTTCTCTCTGCTTCCCTCTGGCCTCTTTCTCCACCCCTCTTCCCTCTTTCTGCATCTCTGTTACTTTTTTCTGCACTTCTCTTGCCACTTTCTCCACCCCTGTTCCCCCTTTCTGCATCTCTGTTGCTTCTTTCAGCACTTCTGTTGCCTCTTTCTCCACCCCTCTTCCCTCGTACTGCACCTCTGTTGCTTCTTTCTACACTTTTCTTACTTCTTTCTGCACACCTCGTGCTTCTTTCTGCACCCCTTCTGCCTCTTTTTGCACCCCTCTTCTCTGTTTCTGCACTCCTTTGCCTCATTCTACACATCTGTTCCTTTTTTTCTGCACTTCTGTTGTTTCTTTCTGCACCTCTCTTGCTTCTCTCTGCTTCCCTCTGGCCTCTTTCTCCACCGCTCTTCCAACTTTCTGCATCTCTGTTACTTTTTTCTGCACTTCTCTTGCCCCTTTCTGCACCCCTCTTCCCTCTTTCTGCAACTCTGTTGCTTCTTTCTGCACTTCTCTTGCTTCTTTCTGCACCCCTTTTGCCTCTTTCTGAACCCCTTTTCCCTCTTTCTGCACCTTTCTTGCCTCTCTCTGCACCTCTGTTCCTTCTTTCTGCACTTCTTTTGTTTCTTTCTATAGCTCTCTTGCTTCTTTCTACAACCCTTGCCTCTTTCTCCACCCCTCTTCCCTATTTCTGCATCCCTGTTGCCTCTTTCTGCACCTCTGTTCTTTCTTTCTGCACTTCTTTTGTTTCTTTCCGCACATCTCTTGCTTCTTTCTGCACCCCAAGTGCCTCTTTCTGCACCCCTCTTCCCTCTTTTTGCACCCCTCTTGCCTCTTTCTGCACCTCTGTTGCTTCTTTCAGCACTCCTCTTGCTTCTTTCTGCACTCCTCGTGACTCTTTCACACACCTCTTCCTCTTCGTGCACCCCTCTTGCCTCTTTCTGCACCTCTGTTCCTTCTTTCTGCACTTCTTTTCTTTCTTTCTGCAGCTCTCTTGCTTCTTTCTGCACCCCCTTGCCTCTTTCTCCACACCTCTTCCCGCTTTCTTCACCCCTGTTGCCCCTTTCTGCACCTCTGTTCCTTCTTTCTGCACTTCTTTTGTTTCTTGCTGCACATCTCTTGCTTCTTTCTGCACCCCTCGTACCTCTTTCTGCACTCCTCTTCCCTCTTTTTGCACCCCTCTTGCCTCTTTCTGTACTTCTGTTGCTTCTTTCTGCACTACTCATGCTTCTTTCTACACCTCTATTGCTTCTTTCTGCACCCTTCTTCCCTCTTTCTGCACCCCTCATCCCTCTTTCTGCACCTCTGTCCCTTCTTTCTGCAACCCTTGTGCCTCTTTGGGCACCCCTCTTCCCTCTTTCTGCACCCCTCTTGCCTCTTTCTGCACCTCTGTTCCTTCATTCTGCACTTCTTTTGTTTCTTTCTGCACATCTCTTGCTTCTTTCTGCACCCCACTTGCCTCTTTCTGCACCCCTCTTCCCTCTTTTTGCACCTCTGTTCCTTCTTTCTGCACTTCTTTTGTTTCTTTCTGCACATCTCTTGCTTTTTCTGCTCCCACATGCCTCTTTCTGCACTACTCTTCCCTCTTTTTGCAGCTCTGTTCCTTCTCTCTGCACTTCTTTTGTTTCTTTCTGCACATCTCTTGCTTCTTTCTGCACCCGCGTGCCTCTTTCTGCACCCCTCTTGCCTCTTTCTGCACCTCTGTTCCTTCTTTCTGCACTTCTTTTGTTTCTTTCTGCAACTCTCTTGCTTCTTTCTGCAGGCCTCTTGCTTCTTTCTGCACCTCACTTGCCTCTTTCTGCACCCCTCTTCCCTCTTTTTGTACCCCTCTTGCCTCTTTCTGGACCTGTGTTGCTTCTTTCTGCACTCCTCTTGCTTCTTTCTGTACTCCACCTGCCTCGTTCACACTTCTCTTCCCTCTTCGTGCGCCCCTCTTGCCTCTTTCTGTACCTCTGTTCCTTCTTTTTGCACTTCTTTTCTTTCTTTCTGCACCTCTCGCTTCTTTCTGCACCCCTCTTGCCTCTTTCTGCACCTCTGTTCCTTCTTTCTGCACTTCTTTTGTTTCTTTCTGCAACCCTCTTTCTTCTTTCTGCACCCCCTTGCATCTTTCTCCACCCCTCTTCCCTCTTTCTTCACCCCTGTTGCCTCTTTCTGCACCCCTCTTGACTCTATCTGCACCTCTGTTCCTTCTTTCTGCACTTCTTTTGTTTCTTGCTGCACATATCTTGCTTCTTTCTGCATCCCTCTTGCCTCTTTCTGCACCCCTCTCCCTCTTTTTGCACCCATCTTGCTTCTTTCTGCACCTCTGTTGCTTCTTTCTGCACTACTCTTGCTTCTTTCTGCACCTCTCTTGCTCTTTCTGCACCACTCGTGCTTCTTTCTGCACCCCTCTTCCCTCTTTTGCACCCCTCTTGCCTCTTTCTGCACCTCTGTTGCTTCTTTCTGCACTACTCTTGCTTCTTTCTGCACCTCTCTTGCTTCTTTCTGCACCACTCGTGCTTCTTTCTGCACCCCGCTTCCCTCTTTCTTCACCCATGTTGCCTCTTTCTGCACCTCTGTTCCTTCTTTCTGCACTTCTTTTATTTCTTGCTGCACATCTGGTGATTCTTTCTGCACCCCTCTTGCCTCTTTTTGCACCCCTCTTTCCTCTTTTTGCACCCCTCTTGCCTCTTTCTGCACCTCTGTTGCTTCTTTCTGCACCTCTCTTGCTTCTTTCTGCACCACTCGTGCTTCTTTCTGCACCCCTCTTCCCTCTTTCTTCACCCCTGTTCCTTCATTCTGCACTTCTTTTGTTTCTTGCTGCACATCTCTTGCTTCTTTCTGCTCCCCTTGTGCCTCTTTCTGCACCCCTCTTTTTGTACCCCTCTTGCCTCTTTCTGCACCTCTGTTGCTTCTTTCTGCACTACTCTTGCTTCTTTCTGTACCACTCTTGCTTCTTTCTGCACTACTTGTGCTTCTTTCTGCACCCCTCTTCCCTCTTTCTGCACACCTCTTTCCTCGGTTTGAACCCCTCTTGCCTTTTTCTGCACCTCTGTTGCTTCTTTCTGCACTTCTCTTGCTTCTTTCTGCACCTCTCTTGCTTCTTTCTGCACCACTCGTGCTTCTTTCTGTACCCCTCTTCCCTCTTTCTTCACAACTGTTGCCTCTTTCTGCACCTCTGTTCCTTCTTTCTGCACTTCTTTTGTTTCTTTCTGCAACTCTCTTGCTTCTTTCTGCACGCCTCTTGCTTCTTTCTGCACCCCTCGTCCCTCTTTCACACCCCTCTTCCCTCTTTCTGCACCCCTCTTGCCTCTTTCTGCACCTCTGTTCCTTCTTTCTGCACTTCTTTTGTTTCTTTCTGCACTTCTCTTGTTTCTTTCTGTATCCCTCTTGCCTCTTTCTCCACCCCACTTCCCCTTTCTGCATGTCTGTTGCTTCTTTATGCATTTCTCTTGCTTCTTTATGCATCTCTCTTGCTTCTTTCTACACCTCTTGTGCCTCTTTCTGCACCCCTCATCCCTCTTTCTGCAGTCCTCTTGCCTCTTTCTGCACCTCTCGCTTCTTTCTGCGCCACTTTTGCCTCTTTCTGCACCCCTCATGCCTCTTTCTGCACCTCTGTTCCTTCTTTCTGCATTTCCTTTGTTTCTTTCTTCAGCTCTCATGCTTCTTTCTGCACCCCTTGCCTCTTTCTCCACCCCTCTTCCCTCTTCCTGCACCCCTGTTGCTCCTTTCTGCATCTCTGTTCCTGCTTTCTGCACATCTTTTGTTTATTTCTGCACGTCTCTTGCTTCTTTCTGCACCCCTCGTGCCTCTTTATGCACCCCTCTTCCCTCTTTTTGCACCACTCTTGCCTCCTTCTGCACCTCTGTTGCTTCTTTCTGCACTCCTCTTGCTTCATTCTACACCTTTCTTGCTTCTTTCTGCACCACTCGTGCTTCTTTCTGCACCCCTCATCCCTCTTTCTGCACCCCTCCTGCCTCTTTCTGCACCTCTGTTCCTCCTTTCTGTACTTATTTTGTTTCTTTCTGCACCTCTCTTGCTTCTTTCTGCACACTTCTTGCCACTTTCTCCACCCCTGTTACCCCTTTTTGCATCTCTGTTGCTTCTTTCTGCACTTCTCTTGCCTCTTTCTCCATTCCTCATCACTCTTTCTGTACTTCTCTAGCTTCTTTCTGTACTTCTCTAGCTTCTTTCTGCACCTCTGTCCCTTCTTTCTGCATCCCTTGTGCCTCTTTCTGCACCCTCTTCCCTCTTTCTGCACCCCTCTTGCCTCTTCCTGCACCTCTGTTCCTTCGTTCTGCACTTCTTTTGTTTCTTTCTGCAGCTCTCTTGCTTCTTTCTGCACGTCTCTTGCTTCTTTCTGCACCCCTTGTGCCTCTTTCACACCCCTCTTCACTCTTTCTGCACCTTTGTTCCTTCTTTCTGCACTTCTCTTGTTTCTTTCTGCACCTCTCTTGTTTCTTTCTGTATCCCTCTTGCCTCTTTCTCCACCCCACTTCCCCCTTTCTGCATCTCTGTTGCTTTTTTCTGCATTTCTCTTGCTTCTTTCTGCATCTCTCTTGCTTCTTTCTGCACCCCTCGTCCCTCTTTCAGCACTTCTTTTGTTTCTTTCTGCACCACTCGCTTCTTTCTGCACCCTTTTGCCCCTTTCTGCACCCCTCTTGCCTCTTTCTGCACCTCTGTTCCTTCTTTCTGCACTTCTTTTCTTTCTTTCTGCAGCTCTCTTGCATCTTTCTGCACCCCCTTGCCTTTCTCCACCCCTCTTCCCTCTTTCTGCACCCCTCGTGCTTCTTTCTGCACCCCTTGTGACTCTTTCTGCACCCCTCTTCTCTCTTTCTGCACTCCTCTTCCCTCTTTCTACACATCTGTTCCTTTTTTCTGCACTTCTTTTGTTTCTTTCTGCACCTCTCTTGCTTCTCTCTGCTTCCCTCTGGCCTCTTTCTCCACCCCTCTTCCCTCTTCCCTCTTTCTGCATCTCTGTTACTTTTTTCTGCACTTCTCTTGCCACTTTCTCCACCCCTGTTCCCCCTTTCTGCATCTCTGTTGCTTCTTTCAGCACTTCTGTTGCCTCTTTCTCCACCCCTCTTCCCTCGTACTGCACCTCTGTTGCTTCTTTCTACACTTTTCTTACTTCTTTCTGCACACCTCGTGCTTCTTTCTGCACCCCTTCTGCCTCTTTTTGCACCCCTCTTCTCTGTTTCTGCACTCCTTTTGCCTCATTCTACACATCTGTTCCTTTTTTTCTGCACTTCTGTTGTTTCTTTCTGCAACTCTCTTGCTTCTCTCTGCTTCCGTCTGGCCTCTTTCTTCACTGCTCTTCCAACTTTCTGCATCTCTGTTACTTTTTTCTGCACTTCTCTTGCCCCTTTCTGCACCCCTCTTCCCTCTTTCTGCAACTCTGTTGCTTCTTTCTGCACTTCTCTTGCTTCTTTCTGCACCCCTTTTGCCTCTTTCTGAACCCCTTTTCCCTCTTTCTGCACCTTTCTTGCCTCTCTCTGCACCTCTGTTCCTTCTTTCTGCACTTCTTTTGTTTCTTTCTATAGCTCTCTTGCTTCTTTCTACAACCCTTGCCTCTTTCTCCACCCCTCTTCCCTATTTCTGCATCCCTGTTGCCTCTTTCTGCACCTCTGTTCCTTCTTTCTGCACTTCTTTTGTTTCTTACTGCACTGCTCTTGCTTCTTTCTGCACCCCTCTTGCTTCTTTCTGCACCCCTCTTGCCTCCTTCTGCACCTCTGTTTGTTCTTTCTGCACTGCTCTTGCTTCTTTCTGCACCTCTTTTGCCTGTTTATGCAACTCTCTTGCCTCTTTCTGCACTTCTCTTGCCTCCTTTTGCACCTCTGTTGCTTCGTTTTGTACTTCTCTTCCTCTTTCTGCACCCCTCTTCTCTCTTTCTGCACCACTGTTCCCTCTTTCTGCACCTCTTCTGCCTGTTTCTGCACCTCTGATGCCTCTTTCTGAACTTCTCTTGCCTCTTTCTGTACCTGTGTTGCTTCTTTCTGCACTTCTCTTGCCTCTTTCTTCACCCCTCTTCCCTCTTTCTGCACCTTTGTTGCTTCTTTCTGTACTTCTGTTGCTTCTTTCTGCACCTCTCTTGCTTCTTTTTGTACCTCTCTTGCCTCTTTCTGCACCCTTCTTCCCTCTTTCTGCACCTCTCTTGCCTCTTTCTGCACCTCTCTTGCCTCTTTCTGCACACACAGGGCTACTTTTAAACCTCAGGCTCAGTAGTGCACACATGCAAGTGCAGAAAAGGGCTGGTGGCCTCTAAACTGCCATGCCCTATTATATGCTAGGGACTTAGAGGTAGTTTTAATCCCCCTGCCCTATTATGTACTAGGGCCTTACAGGGGAGGTCATGCCAATCACAGGGGTACCCCAACCCATAGTGTACCCTAGTGTATGTAGGTGTTTTCACTGTATTCTAAGTATCTTTCAGCATAGCACTGGCTCCGGGCCTGGTTAGGCAGAGCCCAGGGTCAGTCAGAGTCAGTTACCACCAGTACCAGTCAGCAAAAAGTTGGGGGGTGCCCAGGGCACAGGATGACTTTGCAACAAGGCCTCTTTCTGCACCTCTGTTGGTTCTTTCTGCATATCTCTTGCTTCTTTCTTCACATTTCTTCTTCTTTCTGGACTTCTGTTGCCTCTTTCTGCATTTCTCTTGCTTCTTTCTGCGCCTTTATTCCTCTTTCTGCACATGTCCTACCTCTGTCACTGACCATGTCATGAGTGTTGTAATATGTGATGTCATCAGCAGTGCATTGCGGGGGCGGGAGTTATACTTAGCTCAACTAACTATAACGGTTGAATTTCTATGGTTTTGTACAAGTGAAATGTCCAACTAACTATAACGTCCCTGAAACCTGTGTTTTTTTCTGTGAATTTCAAAGGTTTTTTAAATGCTAATTTCTAACTATAACGTCCCTGAAATCTATGGTTTTTTCAGTGAATTTTAAAGGTTTTTTAAATGCTAATTACTAACTATAACGTCCCTGAAACCTATGGTTTTTTTCAGTAGATATATATATATATATATATATATATATATATATATATATATATATATATATATATATATATATATATATATATATATATATATATATATATATATATATATATATATATATATATATATTGTTGAGCACCTGATCCTATTAGACAGGCTTAAACTCTGGGAAGACATATTGCAGCCTGTGCTGTAAAGTGTCAGGACGATTATTGCCAATTACAGACAAAAATACTTTATTGGGTCCCTGAAAGAAACCACAATTCATTATTCTGCATTGTTCTTCAAGGATTATCCCAATTGTGCCTACTTCTCAATGTTTTATGTATGATTTCTTTATTAGTTCCTAATGTATGCTTATGACATGTATATCTGCTTCTATGTTGAAAACTGTCCAGAGATATCAACCAAATATATATGTTACTGGATCGTACGTTCAGCTGGCTGAAGTTAAAGCTTCCTGTGCATGAATAGCGCTAAGACTGGCATCCAAATTGTCAGAGAGACTGAGCCCAACTCTTTCCTCCTTGACTAGCCCTGTAGTCTTGGGACCCCAACATCCACCTTTTCTAAAGTGAGGAATCTAGGGATTGTTTGTGATGACAGACACATTTCCCCCCCCCTATCAAAGCTATGGATAAGGGTGTGAGCATGCAGGTCTTGCATCTCCAAAAATACCTTCTACTTCTGCATATTAAACACAGACGTGAGCTGCCCACAGTCTTTATCATAGTGCATCTCAATTACTGCGATATCATCAATAATAGATTTCCCCCAAAAAATAATTGCAGGTCCCAAATACTTCAGAACCAGGTAGACAGTTTGTTCCTTAAGCTGCATAAGGAAGACCATGTCAAACCCACCCCTAAAGCTCTTCACTGGTTTACAGATGATGCCAGGAGAAACTAGAAGGCCTGGTACACAAACCATATGAGGGCTAAGGGTCTCCAGATTTGCATATTTCCAGAAATCAACATCGCATTACACCCCATTCAGAGCCCTGCAATCAAATCATTTTCACCAGATCAGCCAACAGCCATTCTAGTGAATCAAACATAGGGTCAGATTGCTGTACATACTAAGACGTAAACATTGGAATGCCCTCAGTATAAACATTAAATTGAGTCCAACTACATGCAGTTCAGGAAATTTATGAATAGCCAACTCTTCAGCTGTTCACACTGGCTTTAAACTAAACTAAACAGAGAACAGGATTGCGATTGGATAATATCAGACACAGTTTATCGCCCAAATAATTAAACTCTAGCCCTCCTTCTTACTGTGCTTCCACCTTGTCAAGCACTATGAACTAACTGAAAGAAGACATGTAGTGCTATATATAACCCCTTTGAAAATAAATAAAAATCAAGGGACCTATGATTTTTAATGGCATGAAAAATGTATAAACTTTTGGTTAGTGGTGTGTAGAAGCAACTGCATGCCTTTCATTCAGTCTCCTACCTGGCTTGTTATATAGAGCCCGAGCAGCAGCATGGTCACAGGATTATTGTGTGTGGTTTGCCATGCCTCTTGTGTTAATGCACTCCAGTCAAGAGCAGTGCTCAAGTCCTATGATGGACAGTTCAGCTGAGCCAGATTGTACTACTGATCATTCATCAAGAACTCAGTAGGGAATTTAAACAGGGTAGCATCAAAGTGTTGGAGCCCTATCGAGGCATAAGTCACTATTACTGACTATTGTGGTTGACAAACCAGTTACCATCTACCTGCAAACAGATTCTGATCATAATTAGTTTATTTTGGATACTTGTGTTTAATAAATCTATGCACTTTATGCATTTATCGTGAACATGACAACTATAACAATTTAAAGTATACTAAACATCACTTCTCACTCCTTACTTGCTATCTTTCTCAATATTCTGTCCCTACAGAATTACAGAATTTAGCATATCATTCAAATGAACCAAACTGATAAAGTCATTATGGTCCCTTCACCATTCATCATGTATGCTTCTGTGATAGCCATTCTTCAGCATCTTTAAGATCCTCTCCTTCCACTCCCCACTCTCAACAAAGCAGACTAGCACTTTCCGTCTGATGTTTCGACGACGAGGGCCATATTATGCATGGGACCCACTTCCCTGGTCTGCATCACAGAGCACCTTTAACCGGATAAGTCAGGCATAGACAGTGACAGGGCAATCTATTACATTTATTGCACTGCTCGGGCCCTGGCTCACCAGCATTGTGAACAGTACATTAGTGAAAGGTGGATTGTATCTTTGAAGCTGTAGATCCACTTTCCACTGCAATCAACAACCTGGCCTGAGTTTTAAAGGGAGAAGACATCCCCAGGCAGGCACAGAGAGTGATTTTACCTGCTTTCAGAGGATGCATGGAGGGGAGTCCCTGGTACTCCTGTTCCCCTTATAAGGGACCCCCTTCAGGGACACACTGACAGCACCACCTCTACAAGACGTACAATCAGGTAGTCTGAAGGCCTCTTAGCCTCTGTGCCCCCATTTGTTATATGACGCAGGTGCAAAGGCAAAAGAATCTATCGCCCACTTGCAAATGAGCTCCCTATTTGGGAATATGCCACATGATCCATACTACAGAATGTACTGGGCAAGTGTCTGCAGCCTCTTCTATAACAGCATAATGCCCCAGGGCACAAAAAGTATGAACAAACCCCTTCGTACCCTGTGGAACTATGTAAAATACAGCCCCTGGAGCCAACCCATCCTTCAACAAAAGGATGCCTAACCTCATCTAACCAGACTTAATTAGCAATGGAAACATCATATTCCTTGACATCCGCAACTACTAAACATTAGCAACATCAGCTCATCACTGACCAACCCAGATCAAGGGCAATATCTTGAACCATCTGTTTCTTGATGACCAAGCTCTTCTGCTATCTCACTCAATACTTCGACTGAACCAACTACTTAGCCATCACTATTGATCTGCTTCCCTCCAAACCAGTCACCCAAGGTCAGCCAAAGCTGTCAAAGTTGGTATCTACTCTAGATGCTCCACATCAACTCTACAAGGTTTCTGGACTCTCTAATCATACACTCAGACTGTGGTAGCAACACTGACCTCCAATCTTAATCAACCCTCTAAATGATGAAAAATATCCATACTCCTCTCAAGCATTGCCTCTTGAAAGTCAGGATTTCACTACCATGATACATACAGTCATGCTCTGACTAACAGCAGGTGCACAAACAGAATACTGGAGAAGAAATGGTGAAGAAAACAGTGGCACATGCCTCATGACCTTGAAGAATCTTGACACATCTCATATGAAACTCATCAGAGAGGTCAAGGCATCAACCATATTACCTCTCTGAAGACAATTTTGCATAGTGCTTAGAAGTAGGTATAGGGTGTTAAGATGCTAGGAACTTGCTAGCCAGGTGAGGTATGTTCACATTGTTTTCACTGGCCATGTCATGCACTGCTGACTTTATTTTCTCAATCTGTGTGGTTACTGTTCACATGCAATTTAGTTCACTTGGGTTTTAGAAATAAACTTTTTTTAAAGTGCATTGACTTTTTCATGCTGTTTGTGTGTGTTATTCATTTATGAGAGAGGGGTTGGAGTTCCACTGTGCCCCTTAACTTATCTAGCGGGGCTGATCTTGACCAGAAAACACTTCCTGCCCAGTACTGCTCAATGTGTTGTGTACAGGTTGCAGTCTACCTGGACATCCTACAATATATTGACAGTACCAAATCTCTGGGATTTTACAGTGGTAGCAGCCTTCAATGTCAAGATCCACAGTGTGAAAAAGATGAAATCTGTCAGAAACCAACTCTATATGTCCTGCAAAGTGAAGTTGGCCTTTCAGATCAGAAATCAGAACTGCTATACATCAGATCAGAAATCAGAACTGCTATGCATGTGTTTGGCCTAGTCACCTCTTGACAGAGGCAATGACCTGGTCACCAGTGTCCCAGAATCCCACTTTACTATCAGAAATGAGGAGCATCCTTTATGTTGTGTTCCATCATATCAAAGATTCAAGGATGCTCATCAGCATCACACGCAACACAAGACACCTGACTGACGTCTAATGTTTCCACAAATCATGTTTAAAGTCCTTTATATTGTGTTGAAAGCATTAAGCTCAAACACGTCGCCATATCTAGCAAGGAAGATCAATACACCCAATGGCATTCATAGCAAACACAGTAGAAACATCACCAGGCTAGACATCATGCAATACAGGGAACAAAGACAAAAGGACAGGCCTTCTTCTCTTATGCAACAAAGAGCTGGGACCCCTTTAGCACCCAAACCTAGAAACTTATATTGCAGGGTGCCCATTCTTAGAAGTGCTAGTTTCCAGCCCTGTCCCCCATCGGTACAAGCACAGTAAATTCTGCAATAGTTGTAAAAAAAGAACAACAGTAGTACCATGGTTTTAATATTTCAGTAGCCATCCTCCAGTCTCCATGTGATATTGTGAGAATCACGCTGCAGTCATATTACTGTGAGGTTACCATGCAGCTCTTCCCTTGCTACACTGCTGGCTAATATGACAGTCTGTCTCTCCTTTTGCTTCCACACATTTTTTCCTAATGGCATTTGAAAATGAGATCTGAGTGTGAGCCAGACCTATTCGGTTTTCTCCACAAACGTGCTCACCTTACTCATCGGAGCTAGATATGGCCCCATGTGTTTTTCCTACATGAAAATGTACCGCTACTGCCTCTTGCCATTATCTGATGTCACTCAATGACTGCAGTGCACTTCTGGTGTTTTTCCTGTTTTTATTGCTTCACCGCTATTCTCCTTTTGACTTGGATTACATTTCTCTGTAAATTAATCAGCATATACAAATTGCCATCATCTACTAGGAAGAGCATTTCATCTTTCATGACATCTAGCATCTTTGTTGCTTGAACATGCCTCACAGGTTACCTCCATGTGTGCACTTTCGGCTTGTGACCGCCATCTTTGGTACCGTTGGCTGTGTGGTCATTGAGGCAGATTGGGGTGGTGGGCACCAGATGTAGTGTTCTAGTAGCCTCTCTAGCTTTCTCCTCCATCATGAGTGCTCTAAAAGCTGTTTTTCCTATGCCTGGGTTCTGACTTTTCCTGCTGTGGCTTTTGGCACAGTAGTGTTGGTGCATGCCTTTCAATGTATGCGATTCTTGCCTGACCATTACTTCTGCGATTTTAGAATATCACAAAAAACCCTTTTTTGATTGAGCACTTATCATGTTTTAAGCAATTCATGCATGTGGCCTCTTTGAAAGTCTTCTGCATCAGTTCATAATGCAAGATCACAAATGTACAGTGAGCACCTCAGCCAAGTGATCAATGTTGTCATTTTGTGATGTTGTCTAAGCTGAAATTGTATTTTTAATAGGGAGCAGATGTCCTTTGTTTTCTAAGTCATTTAATTTAGTCTATCACATAGATGAGACTGAATAGTGGGTGGTTATCATCAGTGGTACGGTATGTCGTTGATTGTATGAACATGTTATTATTAGACCTGATCCCGTCTCTCAAATGCACAGATGCATTGGTATCCTTGGAGGATGCTGTCCCCTCAACAGGGTCTCACTAGCGAGGTCCATTCTACGGCGTATATGGCTACTACTGCGAACATGTTCTTTAATTTGAAAGGACATCCTATACTCTGCCTACAGCATGGTGCCTTATTTTTTAGGTTGAGCATTCGAGACCTCTTGTGTATAATTTAGTATATACTTATGTGTGTTTGTACTTTGTGGGCTCTGGACATCAGCCCTAGGACTTGTCTGCTAACGCTTAGGGACTTTTTTTTTCTGTTCAACTGCCTCAATTTAACTGTCTTGATAGAAAACGACCACTAGAGGTCAGTAAAATACCAGAATTGCTTTCTGCTTAGGGACTTTCTTTTTTTATTTTTCTGGCAACTGCCTCTATTTAACTTTCTTGATAGAATACGACCAGCAGAGGTCAATAAAATACCAGAATCACTTTAGCATTCTCTAGATTCCAGTCCATAGACATTGTCTTCCACGAGCACCCATAGACAATAATATTTTTTTCAAATCTTGTATTTTCAGTGATATGACCACCGAAGGCCCTGATTTTATATTAAAAACAGAGCTTTGGACTATACCATTTCCCGCTGAAAGGCAATATTTCTCTCCATGATTTCCCATACCTGGCGTGTCACGCAGTTTGGTGCTTACTTTCCCTCCATGTTAAAGAACAGTAGATGTTTCAGCACCCAGGCTAATGTGCTGCATAGCTAAATACATATAAGGTCGAGACCGATTGCATTGCAAATGCTTGTTTAAAGGTAGGAGGCTGTTGCATGAGGAGCAGATTGATAATCGTATCCTCTGTACTCCACTGATCTTGGTGGAACTACTTGCAGTACCAATGTGAGTAAAGGCTGCCTCATATATTCATAATGTGATGTATATATCTGGGTGTCATGCTTCTGAGTCGCTTGTTGTGTAGTTATTTGCAACACCTCTGGATTGTTCTACAATTTCATCCAAGGCATTTCATAAGGAAGTATAGTGTTCCATTTACCTGTTCCGTTCTCATTCCATGTAGGGCGGGTTGCTGGCCTGGCCCCTACCCACTTAAGATGAATATTCACAATATCCTCTGTGAACAAGTCATATTACTGTGATGCTTTCAATATGTGGTAGAGTCCCTGTAGGGATGTGTCTACATTTGAGATATTCATGGAGGTAAAAACAAACATACATATTTATTCCTTAAACATTGTACTTTGCATATCAAGTGCTGTCTTCACCAGTGCACCACAACTATTGTGTAATTCCCATATGTGCATTTTTGTGTTCATGAATGTTTTGCCACTGTTCATTTTAAGGTCTGGCATAATAAAGATCTCTTTCTATGTATAGATACACGAGATAGGCTTTGTATCAGCCCCTTCCAGCCATTAGCTTGTTTGATCCACCACCTTCCACAAATGCTTAACTGAAGTGTCCTTCAAGCTTTGTGTCAGCCACCTGCATCTTGAGGATGATTATATTCTGCTATTTAAATTTTGCATTCGGGATTAGGAAAGAAAGGACTTTCTTTGGCAGTGCAACTAATGAGCACTTGCATGCAGTTACTGCTGCAGTGTCGTCACTGTCCCTCTTCTGCCATTGCACTGGAACCATAGGTGAGTACAACACATGCCCTGGGTCACACAAAGAAAATAATAAGCTACCACTGCTGGCCATTGCTCGTCAATCCACTGCTTCCACCTGGATCTGATATGGAAGATACAACAAGAGAATCTTGCTGTCAGGTACATTGTATCTGGTTTCACTTTCAGCAGAAGAGAAACTAGAGCCGGACTCCCTGCCACCAACGTGACTGCATTTTCTTATATAATACAGAATGAGTACTGCTTCAAGTTCAAACACTCAAAGGGAATACTCTGAAAATGCTTAGCACCTATTTCTACATTTGATACATTCAGCCACATGGTGTATAATGTAGTCCTTTTTAGGTCTCGCCTAGGCAGCGCTTGCGCTGTCTCTTCGAGACATGTTGTTTTCAGAACATGGGCTTTGAGCTCCACCCATGTTTCGCCCATGTTTTTAATTGGCTCCTTTAACTGTCTTTTGGAAATGCTTTTTTTCCTTTGGTTAATGTCTTTAGTAGTTCCTCCCTAGTCCCTCCGTTTCTACTTTTGTAGCCTCCTATGAGGACTGCCCCTGTTACATGTGATTTTACTTGGTCCGTTTGATTTTTAGTTTCTGAGCACTCTTTTGTTAATGACTTGTTTGTAGTAGCTGCAGTTGCAGGCACAAAAGCTACGCACTTCCCCTACCACACTTCCCCGACACGCCCTCTCTTCGGGCTGCAGCTGCCTTCTCTTCCTCCCTCCTGCTTGTTATTATTTATTTCCTGTGGCCACCCACCTTTCCATTTATTTACTTTTGTAGTATTCGCGCACGCAGCACTTTAGCTTTACATGTTTAAAGCTAAAGTGTCACATGGCGCAAATGTTACAGAAGTAAATAAATAGAGAACAAAGATGGGCGGCCGCCGCCTTTCTTTTCTATTTATTTACTTTTGTAGCATTCGTTGCATGCCGCACTTTAGCTTCATACATTTAAAGCTAAAGCGTGGTGTGCCATGAATGCTACAAAACTAAATAATTCGAAAAAAAGGCGGGAAGCTGCCTAAACATTATTGCCGGCTTTGCAGCTTTTACATCGACTTTACCTTTAAACATGGTGGCCGCCCACCTTTCTTTTCCTTTTTATTTATTTTTCTAGCATTTGTGGCACTGCGTGCTTTAGCTTTAAATGTATGAAGTTAAAGCGTGGCGTGCCCTGAATGCTACAAAAGCAAATAAATAGAAAAAAAAGGCGGGGGCCGGCATGTTGCATGGTGCATTTAATTTGCTTTGCTAAAGCCCACTCAGAAGGACATGCATGTGCAAGGCTCCAGCTTCATTAAGCTTGTGCTGCTTTTGATACCTGCTAATGAGGGAAGCATAGCGAAACCAGCTGAGGCACACTCAATAGGATATAGGAGTAGCTGAAATATCGGGTTTGCACTATTCCGAGGATATTCAGGCTTCACAAACCTGCCGACTATAATGCATTTGACGATAATGCAATACCAAGCAAACTAATTTCATCCAGAAGGGACACCTAGCGGCAAAAGGTCTCCAATTAAGCTTTCAGAAGGGACATCTAGCGGTGGATTGGTGAATTTGCAGCCTCTTTAAAGGGAGATCTTTGTACACTACGCATGCTTCTGCTCCAGTATGTTAAGCAATACTCCGTCTGCAGTGTGCCTCCCGATCTGTGGATGTGCGCAAAAGTTATGGATAACATGCTGCATAGGTAAACACTTATAGGAACTGAACGGCAAACACATAGATAAAAGACATTATCATTTACAATGTCAATAGCTCTAATTCTTCCAAATACTATTGCATTGCAAATGCGTGTTCCATGTTGGTGTCGAAAGGCAGCACTCAATGCGTTCATGACTATCCAGCCAAGAACGTTCATACGACCATCTTTGGCTTTTCTGTGCTGCAGCTGCTTCTCTGAGGTATCATGGAGTGCCCAATCTGCTACTCCAGCAAGAAGAGGAGCCCGCATACTGAGGAAGAGTGAAAACCCATGCTTTACAGTGCAACTTTGCTTGGTAGGCTTGATCCTCAGAGTTCACAAAGGATAGAATGCAGCCCTAACTACATATCTTAAACATGCCTTACTAGCCGGGTATACCATATACCCAGTGCAAGGTGACTGCACGCATTCTATACCCAGAGTGTAGGTCCTATAAGTGCACAGCAAAACTGGAGGGACTACATGGTTTTAGTTATTCAAAGTTGAGGCAGTGTATTGGCATAAATGCAAAGCAGTAGGCTAGTAAGGATCCTAATGCAAGATAGAAAATGGGCCCCTGACCCTAGGTTGGTGATAAGATCACCATAATTGGGGTGCACATTTGGCCTTTCACACCCCTTGGCCTGTGTTTCACCGTGCCTGTATCACGAATGGTAGTTGTAGGTCTCCAATTTCTTCATTCTATTCCTCTCACCTCTCACCTCATATCTGCTTTCTGTTTCCCTCTCTATCTCTGTCCTCCAGTCACTCCCTTTCCTCCCTAATGCTTCCTCTCTCCCTCTCTTTATCTCCTACCTCTCACTTATTCTTATCCCTTTCCTCTAATTTTTTTCTGTTCTTGCTCAACTTAAATTCTCTCTTCTCTTTCAGTCTGTCCCCCAATTCTCCTGTATTCGCTCCCATCTATGGGGCATATTCTCAAGGACTTATCGCTGAGTTAGCGGCACTTTATCGCAGCCAAAGTGGTGATAAATTCATTGCACCATTCACAAGCTGGTGCTAACAGCCGATAACACCAGTTTTCCTGCGATAGTAGCCGCAAAAAACATTGCCACGGATGACACCGGCAACTAACGCTAATGAGATGCAGAGTAGGCGTTCCCGTGCAAAAACCCATGGAAACACCACTTTGCAACATTCCCAATGACCAGCCAGATCGGCGATAAGACCACAAAACATGCGATAAGGCGCATTAGGAGCAGGGATTTAACACCTGCTCCTACCTGGTGTTAAGTCGGATGACAACCTGCACCATGAAAGGGAGCCCAGCCCACAGCCACACCTGAAGAGCAACAGATGCCATGGAGCCGCTGATCATGCAGCTCGGAGCCCCAAGAGGGCCACAACACCCACCTACACCACACCCAGGAACCCCCCGGACCGCCACCCGGACTACCGCACCGGCAGTGGGGTATGTGACGTGCTAGGCCCCCTTGATTGGCAGGGTCACATGTCCTGTGACGCCTGTGCTGGATGGGTGTGGTGTGGGTCTGAACGAGCCCTCAAGTAGTGGCCGTGGCATGCTGACGACTAGACCAGTGATCAGCAGATCACTACAGGGACGACCTTGGACATTTAGCTTTGTCCCCCCCCCTGTAAGCGTAAGCGGAGTGGACTGGCCTGGCGTATGGCATGACGATGTGCTGCAGGGCATTGAAGGCCCCAGCCACATCCCGCTGGTGTGCAGCCATGGCAGCCATCCTGTCCGCCGTCATCCGCACCATGGTCTCCATGAGCCCCCGCATCTGTCCCAACTCCCGGCAGACATCGCTGGAGCCACCCTGACTGGACAGTTGTTCTTGTCTCAGTATCATGACTCCAGCGATGTCAGCCATGGATCGCTGGAGAGCATGGAGCGGACTGTGGGTGTCCGTTAGGGACTGGAAGTGGTCCCTGATGGGAATCAGACACCCATGTATGGCATCAAGTCTGGCTGTCATGCGGTCAAACCCCACCCGCACCTGATCAGCCACCTTCTCCTGGCACTCCAACACATGGCGTTGGAAGGCCATGTGTTGGTCGTGGGGGTCCTGGGAGTCGGCCGTGGTGTTAGGTGCTTCCTGCTGTGTGGTCTGTGCAGGGGGTGGGGTTTCCCCGATGCAGCTGGGCTGCCCTGCTCCTGAGAGTGGGGTCCTCAGGGCATCCATGAGCTGTTGGAGGGCGTCAGGGTTGATGCTGGTGTGGTCCTCTTCGTCATCAGTGAAGAGCTGTTGGGTCTGCTCTGCAGGAGGTGTTGGTTCTCCCTCTGCAATGTGAAGGGTAGATGCAGTTTAACATTGTGTTCACATGTATCTTGACGCATTGTACAAATTTACATTCAGACTGCATGACAATGTACATTGTGACTGTTTGGGAGGAGCTGGCTATTTTATGCGGGACAGTGGACATTTCGACAACATCATGGATGTGTGTTTGTACTAGTACATTTTCATATCATGTTTTCCTGCTATGCTAGTTGTGAGTGGCCAGTTTCTACACACAAGCGGCACCACTTCGGTCCTCTGTTCTGTTGTGAACGTGTTGCAGTTCATGGCACATTGATGTCAATGTTGATGTGCTCTGCATATTATGTGTGTGTGCTGCATTTTGGGGGAGTCACCCCTGCAGCTCTGATGTGGCTGGCCCTTATCCCTTACAGGCAGTGTGCCTTGACTTCTGTGCTTCTGCAGTGCTGAGATGTTGCATACTTGGGTAGATTGGGCTCTTGGTGGTAGTTGGGACTGGGGGGCATGGTTTGTCCACAGGTGTGTTGTTCAGGTCAGGGGTTGTTTGGGCAGGTGGATGTGTCAGAGTTTGACCTGCTCCTTTACGGCTGTGGTCCACACTCAGCCACCTCAGTGTTGTGGCGTGCAACATGTCATGATATATTGACTGCAGCCATGCTATTCGTCATGCAGTGTCACTTGCATTGTCAGTGTGGCTCACTGACACGCCGCTTTGCTGGGTTCGGCACATGTGCAAGGGTTTGTTGTGAGATCAGTGATGTGTGGGGAGTGCCCCCTCTGTGCACATTGTGGACGGGGGCCCACTTGCTGTCTCTATGTGTGCTGCAGTATGCCAAGGAGATCAGGGGCAATATACAGAGTCATTGTGGGTGTGCAGTGTGCTATTCTTGATTGTGCATGTGTGCCATTGTGCCCATCTCCCCCCGTCCCCCCAGTCCCTGGTGGTTACTCACCCTGTTGCTGTTGTGTCCGGTCATGTCGAGCAGTGTACGGTCCCCCAACTCCTGCCACCGTCTCCCCACTGATGACTGTGGAGACCATTTCCTCCCTGTCATCCAGCACCTCCTGTGGCGCTGGACTCCCACCTCCGGTCTGCATTGCTGCCTTCTGGTTGTTGGCAAGTTTCTGCTTCTTCTTGCGCTTGACATCATTCCAGCGCCTCTTGAGCTCTTCCATTGTCCTCCTCAGCACTCCTACTGCATTCACCTTGTCCAGGATGGATTGCCATGTTGCATTTTTGGTTGCCAATGGCACAGTGGAGGTGACGAACAGTTGTTGATGGTGTTATACCACCTCCGTGATCAGGATCCTGTTTTCCTGCGGACTGAACTTCGTCTTCCTCTTCTTCTTGTCCTTGCCCTTCCCTGTCCCCGGGGTCCCAGGCTGGGCCTCCGTGGGGCTTGTGGGGTTCAGGCCGTCCTCTGTACCTGCTCCGGCTGCCTCCATTGTGCTTCGCTGTGGTTTGGTTTTTGTTTGTGTGGTTTTTTTTTCCTGCTTTTATGGTGATTTTTCCCGCCTGACGTGTGTGATTTGCAGGCCTGTCGCTGCTTTTCGATGATTGTCTTATCGAGATTGGGCCCATCGCAACTTTTTTCACGTTCGGCTTTGGATTTTTATCGCCGTCCCGGTGAGTTCTTCGTGGTCATTTTCCGCGTTATCGGGGGACTATCGCATGTTACCGCCGTGTTGTGAATACCACGTTGACACAGTGTTATTTTCCCACGTTAGACTGCGATGTGAGAAGTTGCGTTAAGCGATTTTGGCAATAGTTGACACACGTTCTTGAGAATATCCCCCTATGTGTCTCACCCTTCTTTCCCCAATACTCCCTTAATCTATCTGTTCTCTGTATTTCCCTCCTCCCTTTCTCTTGCATCTATAGCTTGTCTTTTCTTGTCTACTTCCACCCTCTTCCTCTCGTTCTTTCCCTGTTATTCTTATTTCTAGTAATTTTTTCTTCCTTTCATTGTGAGGGCCCATCAGCTGGATGTTGCCACCAGGCTGCCTGCTTCTTTCGTCATCTGTGTGCTTCTCTGTATTTGTGTGGTATCCTCATGCATACTTAATTTCTTCACTTATTTGTCAAAAATCGGTTTTACTCCACCTTGGAATGGTAAACTGATGACACACTATAACAGAACAATTATTACAAGAGGGCCACCATGCATATGCATGTCTGTGCCTGCACCAGAGGTCACCAAGGAATGGATGTGTTTGTTTATACGTTAAAAAATACTGAAGGTGGTTTCACATGCATGGGCATATGTGTGAATCCATGGGTAGACATTTGGGATTTTTTTTCCACGCAAATAGAAACTTCTACCAAGATGGCCACTACCGTGCATATGCATGTGTGAGCATGCTCATTCTGAAATGCTTTATCCCTAATGGGTATTAAAAAGTATTCCAAGAAGGCCACTGTTCATACACAAATACATAAACGTGCATGCCTGCTTAAGTATGCACAGCAGACATCTAGAAATGCTTTTCATAAAGTTGAAGAAAAAGTATTGGAAAATGGCTGCTGTGCTGTGGCCATCTTGAAAAAAGTGTTTGCATGGCTAAAGACTATGACCTTCATTTATAGGTTTTTGCTGTAGGGCAGCGTTGCAGGCCTTCCTGCTGCGCTGCCCTGCGGCAAAAGAAAAGGGCAGGAATAGTGTGCATTCCTGTCCTTTTCCCCTGCGCTGGCGCATAATGTGCTGCCATGCGCCAACTCAGGCACCTTTGCACCATGGTGCAAGGGTGCCTGAGTTGCAGGGATGATTATTTTTGTGCAGGAAGGCAAACCTTCCTGCACAAAAACAATCACAAGAGGCTTTTTCCTCTTTCTATGTGTGCTGCAGAATGCAGCACACATAAAACAAGCATTTGCAATGCAATAGGTCTCGCATTATTAAAGTTTGAGCTATTGGTGTTGCATTTGCAAGAGTTTGAGCTATTGCCATTGTAAACGACAATGCCTTTTATTTATGTGTTTCGAAAAGCTGTATGCGGTGCATAAACACGCCCTTTGTACTTATAGTCCTTGCTTACGAAAAGGAAGGCTGGCAGTAAAAGAGGCATAGTTACTGCCAGCGTTGCTTCTCGTAAGCAATGACTGCAAGTACAAAGTGCCTGTTTACGCACCGCATGCAGGTTTTTAAAATACAGAAATAAAAGGCATTGGTATTTACAATGCCAATAGCTCAAACTCTCTCAAATGCGACACCTATTGCATAGCAAATGCTCGTTTTCTTATTGCGTAGTAGAACCACTCTTTGTGGTAAACAACAATGCCATGCCAGATAGTCTTACAGGCATTCACAGATATACAAACCTACAATAAGTTTCCTATATTGAGGTTTTGGAATGTTCTGTTTTTGTAAAGCACAATAAAGATGGGGGGCTGTTGGTGGGGGTTGAGAGGTAACTCCCACCTTTAACTTGTGAGGGCCTGAGCCTGGTGAGGTAGCCTGTCTGCTTTGTTTCACTGTTCTACCAAGGTTTTAGGAACTGTAAGATTCCTATCAACAACAGCAAGTGATGGATGATCTGTGGCTCAAAGCCTAATCCCAAGTAGTAATTGTAATAATTCATTATTATTATTTAGACCGGACTAAATATTGATAATGAATCATTACAATTACTACTTGGGATTCCACTTTGGTTTGCCCACAGATGAGTGCAAACATCCTTTTGTGTGAATATTAATCCAAAATGAGTGATGAATGCTAGCCACTAATAAACAAAAGTGTCTGTCCATCCCTTATTTCTCCTTGCTATTTTTCCAGATGTGGTCTGGATGAGATGCCCACAGATTTGCCCGAGCAGACGGGAGTGCACATCTGTTTGGTGGGAAGGGATAGCAAAAGATGGTGAGGGCGAGGAAGGAAGTAGGGGGAAAAGTAAGAGTAAAAAGGATTTGCAATGCAATAGGTCTCGCATTTACGCGAGTTTGAGCTATTGACAATGCCTTTTATTTTGGTTTTCGTTTTTAAAACATAAATAAAAGGCATTGTGATTTACAATGCCAATAGCTTAAACTTGCGTAAATGTGAGACCTATTGCATTGCAAATGCTTGTTAGGACTTGTGCCCTGGACAGGCGGTCAGGGGGGTGATAGACCGGCACGACAAAAGAAGAAGGGCGGGGCAACAGAAGGGCAGGGGTGGAGACAGAAGCATGGGTAAAGACTAAGGCAGGGAGAGAAACAGAATAGGAGGGGACCAGACAAAGGTGCAGGGGTGAAAGAGAAGCACGGGTAAAGATACAAAGGCTGGGGAGAAACAGAGTGACAGAGGTAGAGACAGAAGCACAGGAAAGACAGGAAGGCAGGGGAGAAACAGCAGGTCAAGGGGAGAAACAGAAGGGCAGGGGTACAGACAGAAACACAGGTAAAGCTAGGAAGGCAGGGGGAGAAACAGAAGGGCAAGGGGAAAAGCAGAAGGGCAAGGGGAGTGAAAGAAGGACAGGGGAGAAACAGGAGCCGGATTAAAGACAGAAAGGCTGGGAAGAAACAGACGGGAAAGTAAAGTGGGCATTGAGGAGACAGAAGTGTATGGGGAGAGAAGGTTATAGGAAAAATAGAATGTTGGGGGAAGAGACAGGCGAGGGGAGAATCATATGGTTGTTGAAAGAAACAGAAGGGAAGGAGGCAGTACAGAAGAAGGGCAGTAAGAAAAGGTTAGGGTATTCCTAGTTTTCATCCCTTTCATAGGGGCTGCACAGTAATTTTACTGTTTATGGGCGGGGTGGGCTCAGTGCGTGCACCAGAGCACACATGGCGGCGGTACGGCGCTCATAGAGCTGTGCACAAGTGCTCCTGTCCACAAGGGCTGTGCATTATTTTACTGCTTATGGACAGGGCGTGCTTGGTGCGTGCACCGGAGCACACATGTTAACGTGTACAGCGCTCATAGAACGGGTACGCGAAGGAAGGCCACCCTAAATGCCGGCAGACAAGTTCACTGGTAAGAGTGGTTTGAATGGAAAAGATTTGAGGGACTAATTCTGCATGTGAGCACTTCCTCCCCACCCGCTTCCTGAAAGGGGAGGAGACCAGATGTCTTACTATACGTGACTCACAGGGCGGGGCGGGTGCTGACATCGGGCATTACACAATCTGCCGAGGCAGCATGAGGTTTCTAGGCCAGGGGCAGAAGAGCCGTCGCCATAGTTGCACAGGACGAGCTTCTCCCGTGATGAAGCAACGGGAGTACAGTCCTTGCAGTTCTTCCGGGAGGGTCTGTGGCTCTATTGAGGTCAGCATGGAGCGCTAGAGCAGTTTTTAGTATACGGTCATCGAGACACGACCCTTCGTTGGGCGGGAGAAGGGACTGCAATGGATAATGCCATAGGGTTTATGAAAGACTGCCGCATGGGGCAGTTTAAATAGTCGTCGAGAGGCGACCCTTCGTGTGCGGTTAGGATGTGCCCATGATAATGTCATCGGGTTTAGGGTAAGGGAAGAGGGCTCTCGTGTCACTGACAGAGCGGGGCCACGTCAGGGGGTACCCCATGTGGGGAGGGGGTGTTTAAGAGTCATCACACCGCGGGTGCGAGCTTAGCATTCCCCTGGGAGGTACATGGCACGAATTCGGTGCCCTTCCGTTGCTTTAAACTTTCGTAAATCACAGTAGTTAGGATAAAGTCTAGAACAAAGTGCTGTCGGGAGGGGGCTGTAGGAACAGTTCGTTACAGAGCTGTGGGATAAACGGGACATTACTAGTTCAGGACAGTGGTGCGCGCGCACCACAGAGGAGCGCGCGGGGGAGGGGGAGGGCAGAGAGCGGCAGCGAGGCGAACGCGCGCTGACGCGCGTTCTGGCCACCGTCGGGAATGGGCGCGGCAAAGGCGGGACATGCGCCCGCCTTTGACCAATCGCGTGCCGTCTCCATAACAAAAACGTACGCTCCAGCCAATGTGGGCTTCCGAAAACAAAACCACACGCACGAGCGTGTGGGTCGTTTTCAGAAGCCCTTTCTAAAGGTCTCGCGCTGTGCGAGCAGGTCTGCGCACTGCAACGCTAGGCGCGAGACCTAAAAAGGAAATACGAGGAGAAATAAAGATATTTCTCCTTGTTGTGCCTCCCTTACGGCTTCCCTGGGGAGATTTCTCGTAAATCCGGGCCAGTGTCAAAAAGCCATGAATGTTGCTGGGAACGTCCCCAGCAACACTGATTGCACACCCCTTTAAAGCAGAAAACTGTGTTAAAGGGAACGATATTTACAAGGCAGCATTAAGCCCAAAAAAGTGGCTTAGTGCTGCCTGGTAAATTTGGAGCAGGCTCCTGCGCCACCAGCGTGACGCACCGGCGGCGAAAGGGCCCCCCTCTACTCACATTTGAACGGTGAACCCGATCGGCTTTATATTTGGTTTATATTTTCATTTCTCTACATGTAAAAATATGTTTTTCCTGTGGAAAAACTCCCTTTCCTACACCCATTGCCAATTTTTGAGATAGTGCCTTCTCACTGTGGAAATTGATTTTCTCCTACCCCATCCATTTCCAGGGTGGGAAGGGTTCAAAGCATAGTTTGAGAATATATACAAAGTCCTGCGTTTGTTGTGTTCCCATATTTTCTAGGGAAACCTCACTGTGGAATGCCCGCTACACAACCCTTAAGCAATAAATAACCCTTGTAATACTCATTCCTTCCTTTCTGTCTCTATCGAGCATGTTTGAGCAGGAAAAAATGGAACCAATGTTTTTCGTGATTTACAAACTGGAACATGTCCTCTTGCAAAGGTCTGCGTATACTCTCAGGTGCTCCAGAAAAATACGTTCTAAATGTATACATGCCATACCTACCACCTAATTTACTTAACTGCATCCCTTGCGGTTCAAAGGATCTGTTCTTGGAAAAACCGAAGACTAGTTTTTATAAACAAACTCCAGTCTAGACACCATGAGATGCTGTGCCACAACCAGCAGAGTCAGCAGTGTGCGGTTGTGCATTTCCTTTCACATTCACGTTGTGGATGCGGCAGACACAACTACTCCTAAGCACTAACAATAGAACTGCTAGTCGACAAATAAAAACAGTGCAGTGTAGGCTGCAATTACCTAAAACACCATTTAGAGTATGCAAGCACGCGCATGCGACTGCATTTTTGTTGCAAAGCATGATGGGACAACTGGAATTAATTGAGGCGTATTTTCCTTCATTTGCATACTTCAGAACCCTTTTTATGAACATGGTTCACTCAAATAATATGGAAATCTACTCAAAAGGAATCTTGGTTGTATTTTCTGCTGCTTCATAAAATCCATGCGTCATTAATTAGTCAGACCACCTATTCAGTCAGTGGCATCTGCTGTGGAGGAGCTTGTCGTTTCGGCGTTGGGTGGTGTGTGGGGGTTCGGGGCTTTTCTAAAATAATGTGAGCATCAACATGCCACCTTGTGATTCATTGTTTTGTCTCCATCAAAGCTATGCTGTCTGCCTCATCCAGATGGGCTAGAGAAGCAGCTCCTCTTTGATTGGTGCTTAGCAATAACTGTGGGTTTGGGACGAGGAGTACACGTAGGATGAGGCACGAATCATTTGGTTTATAAATAGTTTACGCCTCTTACAGTTAGAGAAACTTTAGAGATAGCAAGATTGAGGTTGGGTAAAAGTCAGTTGGCATAATGACTATAAATAAAAAGCCAAGCTTACATTCTATTAAAATGGAGGCCACTTTTCCATTAGGAGAATTTTAAGACTTTAGAGATAGGGATTTGCTGATTTGAAATGTTGCAGGCGAATTTGTGTAAATTTCATGCTTGTGTAACGTTGCAAAGTTTGTAGATATGTAGAGAAATATTTTACAGGCTTTTTCTGGCTTTCCTTGTTTCATTTAGACTAAAAATTATCTCACTATGCCATGAAAATTATCTCGCAAATCAAGAAAAATCTTCACTCGTGCATAGGCAAAGTTTATAGGGAATATTTGCAACGTTCACTAGTGGTGAAAATTGAGAACATTGTAAATTGTCGCTGATGAGAAAAACTACACAGGGTTATATCATATGAAAAGGCGCAGAACACGATAATCCTTTCTTCTTATCGGCATTCAAGATCAGAATCTTTGGTGCACCCACAGCTCCTGAAGCAGTAAACTTGTACAATTGGACACCAAGTCATACAAAAAGAAGAAAATCAGGCAGTAAGCCCTCTCCGGCAACACCCAAGAATCCTAAGCGTGATCTCAATCCAGTTCCTGCAAATATACTACTTTTCTTATTGCAACAGCACATCAAGACATGTCTGTTTGCACAACATCTCACAGCAAACTAATAGCACCCCAGTGACCACCCTTATCCACTCCAAGCTCTTTTATTTCCCTTTCCCATGTACCTCTACCTCTGGCTAGAGCCATCTCGCTTCAGCCCTACCGCCCCTATTTTTGTGCAACACTGGCGGCCTCATTTATGAGGTGTTGCTATGGGGCAGCGCCTCAGGCCTTCCTGTGGCCCTGCCCTACAGCAAAAGAAAAGGGCAGGAATGTGCTGTATCTATCAGATACAGAGCATTCCTGTCCTTATCCCCTACGCCGGCACACAATGGGCTGCTGTGCGCCAATGCAGTCACCGTTGCACAATTGTGCAAGGGTGCCTGCATTGGGAGATGATTATTTTTGTGCAGGAAGGCAAACCTTCTTGCACAAAAACAATCACAAGAGGCTTTTTCCTCTTTCTATGTGTGCTGCAGAAGGCAGCACACAGAGAAAAAAGGAAAAACGAACGAGGAGAAATAAAGATATTTCTCCTCGTTGTGCCTCCCTTACGCCTCCCCTGGGGAGGTGTAAGTTTTGGCGCTGTCTCAGATTGACGAGAATCGTAAATCTGGGGCAGTGTCAAAAAGCCATGGGTGTTGCTGGGAACATCCCCAGCAACACCCATTGCACGCCCTTGTACGGCAGAAAACTGCGTTAAAGGGAACAATATTTACGAGGCAGCATTAATCCCAAAAATGTGGCTTAGTGCTGCCTCGTAAATATGGAGCAGGCTCCTGCGCTACAGGAACGTCACAAAAAGTGATGTCCCGGCAGAGCAGGTCCCTGTCTTCTTTGTAGCTGTATCAGTGGCGGCTCGCATAGGACGTGCTGCAGGGCGGTGGGGCGGGGCGGGGGGGGGGCAGGGTCGGGGGGTAGTAAACTCGAACATACGACGGAACGGAGGAAAGTAATTATTATGTTCCTCTGTTCCGTCGTATGTCCGAGTTTATTCCCCCCCACCGTGCCCTTCCCCGCCCCACCCCACCGACCCGCAGCACGCCCTATGCGAGCCGCCACTGAGCTGTATTACTCCCATTCATGCACAGATATGGTAATCGTTTGCCTTTCAAGTGGTCCAAGTACAGAAGGAAGGGAAAACCCTATGGGGCATATTAACAAGGCCCGGCGATAAATATCGCAAAGCGCGCTTAGCGCTTGCATATTTATCGCCGGCTATCTCTGTAATTCATCGCCCGGTTAGCACGTTATCAACAACGCGCATCGCCGAGGCGATAAAATTCCAGAGATAGCGTGGATATCGCCGTTGTCCATGGTGGAAAACGGCGATATCCTAGATGATAGGGCCTGTGGTCTTAGCCACAGAATCCACCCCCCATGTTAAGTATGCCTTAGTCCAGAATTTAACAGACGTTAAATTCCTGCGTTAAGGCATACTTAACGCGATTTAAAAGATCGCTAAGCCTCCTTGATAATATCGCGAAGCTGCCTTCGCGATATTATCCCTGTTTGGTTTCACAGCCACGCCTACTTTGCATCTCATTAGCGATGCAAAGTTAGGCGTGCTGGGAACGGGCGCTAAGTCAGCAAAACACGCGATAGCGTGTCTTTGCTGATAAGGCAATGAAATTATCACCGCTTTTCGCCCGAAAACGGACGCAAAAGCGGCGATAATTTCATATCGCCCCCTTGTTAATATGCCCCAAAATTCAGTGCGGGTTTGGAATTTTCAGCGTACTCACAGGAAGTTGCTTTCAACTCCCATTCTTGGAACAGGCACTGTTCACTCTGTAGGTAAGCCAAGGCAGTATTAGCTGCTCTCCGACAGGCACAAAATATATACTGTAGAAAATACTAGATATGTTGGAAGAAATATATCATACTACGTTCCTGTAACAGAAAGGAAAATGAAATAATAAAACTTGTGCTGCTACTTGAATCTTGCCAACCACAGAACTCGAAGACAGACTTCTGATACAGATTAGTCTGGAAGATGAAAGAACCCAATCCTAGATTTCAAATAGTACGTCGTACATCCATTGCAAAATATTCAGAACGCAGCCCCTAAACTTCTCTGTAGCTTGTATGTATAGTTTAATCTTGGGAAATATTTCACAGTGCTGTGCACTCATAACAGATCCCAGAATAAGAACCTGTGACATTCTTGGCATTTGTATCTGCGAGGAAGGTTTTCGTCAACTTTTGACGTTTTTAGTAAAACTTTGCGAACTTTATCAAAAACAGTTTTGCGGTTGAAACTCGAAGCTCTGCAACTACCTATGCATGATAGGTAGACAGTCGGACGGACAGTCAGAGATTGATAGATAGATAGATAGATAGATAGATAGATAGATAGATAGATAGATAGATAGCAGTCACAACTAGACGTGATACTTGCGATGTTACTTTATTATTCATTATATTTGGAACCTTCTTCTTGCCAAACGAGCCCGTACTGCTGAAAGGAATACAAATTGATTTGTTTTCTTTTGTAAAGCACGAATCTGGCCGTGTGGGCGTTTGTCTGCTGTTCAGCATATCAGGATACAAATGTAAAAATAGTACAAGAGTTAAAATCATTCCAGCAGTAGCTGAAACATTTTGTCTCCAATTTCTTTCCACCTAGTTCTCTGCCTAGTGAGAAATATTTAAATTCGTGGGCAAAATGTTGTGCTTTGCACCTGCAGACAGTTCACACGAGAACAGTGATGTGTGTTCACTGGGGAGTCATAGTTTAATGACAGAGTGCTTGTGATCTGTGAATTGAGTTAAACCTTGAATGGTGATATTCACTAGGGCTATGTTACACCATACTCCAGAACGATCCCTGGTTTGTGACATCTTTGCACTAAGTATATTGTATTTTTTAGTATGAAATTAGGGACCAATTTATCAAGTAGTTGTGTCACACTTGCACCACGCAACGGTGTGCAGGTGTGACGCAACTTCTAAATGCGATTTATCAAGGGACGCAAGGGCACCTTGTATGGCCCTGACTGACTTGCTAAATCTGGAGTAACGCAGTGCAGCACAAATCGCTATGTTGCGTTACTCTGCCCCAGGGAGGTCTTCGATGGGTGTTGCGTGGATTTTGACACATTCCCAGATTTACCATTACTGATAGACCTGGGAATGCGCCAAAATGCTACGCCTTCCCAGGGGAGGTGTAACGAGGAGAAATATATTTTTTTCTCCTCGTTACTTCCTCTTTCTATGTGTGCTGAATTCTGCAGCACATATAGAAAGAGGAAAATGTCTCAGGGGATTGTTTTTGGACAGGAAGGTGCCCCTTCCTGCACAAAAAGAATCCTGCTTGCGATGCAGGCACCCTTGCACCATGGTGCAATGGTGCCTGCATTGGCTCTAAGCAGCAGATTGTGAGCCAGCACTGGGAAAAGGCAGGAATGCACCGTATTGGGATAAATACAGCACATTCCTGACCTTTCCTTGTAACGCAGCACAGTGCAGCAAGGTGACTTGCTGCACTGCATTACTATTTGATAAATATGGCTGTCAATCTCTAGTGCCTACACAGGAGAGTAGAAAACCGCTATGCATAGGTATTCATACTTTGGCTTTAAACTGGATTTGTGTGTGTCTCCGGTTTCCATGGTTAATTCAGTTGCCAGCGTGTGTGTTTATGACCACAACCCATAAGAAACATATTTCACCTTATTTTGTTCTCAGTTTTTGCAGTGGGTCACAGCCATTACCAGGCATCCCAAGAGGGACTCTGGGGACATCCCTGGTCGACTGAGTGTCCAGGAACTCGTTTCCAAGCTTTGTCGATTGTGGAAACTCCATCCCTTCCAGCCTGAAATTAGCAATGCGGGATTAGTGCTCCGGTAGTTAGTCCAGCCACTGAACATCGTCTCAGTGGCCCATTCTACTCATTCAGACCAGCCAACAAAGATTCCTGAGTAGGTAAGACAGATTTTATCCAGGGACAGGATATAAGTAGGGGTGTGTCAAGTTGGCTGAATTACAAGTTTGAATATATATTTGTTTTAGACTTTGCAAGTTCGCTGGTTGTGAAGATTTTAACAAATGGACACATCTTTAATGCTTTGCACTAGTAGAAAACCATTCCTAATCTTCCAGGTCCTGTCAGGTCAGTGGGAGGTCTGCTGTTCCTCAGCAGCTATCCACCCTCTCAAGCTCAGAGCCCTGACACTGTGATAAAATCCCCAGCTCAGATCCTGAACCACCTAATTCTCTTATTTTCAGTGAGGTCTACAACTACAATATCCTCCTGCAGGATTTCCCGTCCTCTCTTAGTGGGACATCGTGTAGCTGGAATCATCATTGCTGGTTTTCCAAGAAAGTGAAGTTAGACAAATTCGGGAAACTGAGCTCCCACCCCTTCAAACATGTGGTCTACCTCTCTATTTAGAGTGCATGAAAGTTCTGTGTCTACACTGGGAAAGCCTCAGCTCTGTAAATCATTGACCTGACTGGCGACCTGCTCTATTAAGAGCAGGGTGACCGTCACTATATTTCCTTACATATACCTGTCATTATAGACATAGTGGTGTCTGCCAGGAAAAAAGCACAATGATCCCGAAGCACAGGGAGAAAGCGCTCAGCATGTCAGAGACATTTTTTTATGTTTTATTCTGAAAACAAACCCCAGATTTGGGAGTTTGTTTTCAGTAAATATAATACATTCCTGAGCAAGCATATTGAACAGGACTCCTGCTCGGAAAAGGATCAGTGCCTTCAGTGGATTGCATGACATTACAACAAATGCCTTTACCATGCATGCCTTTACCACACATCCTTTAACACGCAATGCCTTTACCATGCATAGCTTTTACCTCGCATAGCCTTTACCATGCAGCAGGCAAGTGAAACCCCTGTATATATAAGAGTGCACAGAGGGCTAGCAAACAGAGATTTTTGGAACGGGGGTATACACTCAAAAAAATTAACAAAGCAATTTTAAAGTCTATGAAGATGGATAGGGCAGAGTTACTTAGAGATAAACAAACCTGTCCTTTAACTGAACTGAATCAAGCTAACAATAATGCAAGCCACGCATCTGAGACACTGGGGCCCAGTGAGTTTAGAGTCATCATTGGGTATAGCAAACAGGAGCAAAGTCTTAGGTCAATAATAAAACAGAATTGGCCGCTAGTATTGAATGACCCGGTGATAGGACATCTTTTACCACACAAAGTTTCGTTCACTCATAGTAGGGGACCATCTATGAGAGACAGTTTGGTCATAACTAGTCCTGACATCATGGAAGGAACCAATTGGTTAACTACCCACAAAGGGTTCCATAAATGCAAAACGTGCAAGGCCTGCCAATATGGGGTCAATAAGAGCATGTACCGAACCCCATTTGGAGACAAAGAATACAAAATCAACAAGGCCTTGACGTGTAAAACTGACCATGTCATTTATGTTCTCCAATGTCCCTGTAATTTGCAATACATTGGGAGTACAAAACTTCAGGCACATAAAAGAGTACTCCAGCATATGCGAGCCATCTTAAATCAAGACAACACCTACCCAGTTGCACGGCATTTTAAAGACAAACATGAGTCTAAGAAAGATGGATTAAAATATTTTCTCATAGATGCAGTATCACCGAGTAGGAGAGGGGGCAACAGAGAGTCTAAACTAAGGAAATTGGAGACTCGTTATATCCTGGAATTAGATTCCAAATGCCCAGGAGGCCTCAATATATCTGACGACCTCACACA